>JACEVL010000010.1:252500-840000 GCA_020284085.1 Aporrectodea caliginosa
TTGGCAGATGTACGTCGTCGTGTCCTGCCTCTACAAGGTGGAATAGGTCAGCCGCAGTTCATTCGATTTCATCTTGGATGATCTAATTCTGTTTGTTTCTGGTTTCATCTGCCAGAACGGTTTTTCATTATCCGTCAAATAATTATTATGCTAATTTGGAATGCATGGTGTTGGCCTGTTTTCAGTTCCATAGGCTAGCCCTGAGGCAGCCACAGGTATATATGAAGTGTTAGCGACTAAAGTTCCTTCGCCTCAGCATTTGAGGACGGGTGGCCTGTCCTCTCTCTCGCCGTCTCATCTTCCTACCGACCGTGTTGGTCAGTGTACTCGTCATAGCCGAGCTGTCTAGGGGGCGCAGGCGGAACAGAAATCTCGAACAAAACATCTGCCCTGGCTTGGATTTGAACCCCGGCATCTCAGTTCCGTGCTTTAACCAATACAGTATCGAGTTTCAGTTCGGACTTACATAACCTAACAGCTAATATATTATGTGGGGCAACACTTGGGAGCATCCTCGAACAAGTTACCTGACAGAGCGCAACACCGTTCTCATCGAGTGTTGTCAAAGTCAAAATGCCGGATAATAACGTGCAATATGTTGGTGGTTGGAGGAAGAGTATCACAAATGATAATTATTGTGAGAGTTATTAAGAGTCGTTCTTAATTCAAGAAAGAGCACGAAAGCAACTGCACTGAGGATGCTTTATTTCTCGGATGAATTATCATTTTACACTCAGGGCATTACAGAAACGATGGGCAACAGCTTATTCACAAGCGCTTGCTCGGGCATGTTTTGGAATTGAGTTGATTCTCTGCCTGCCTGCCTGCCTGCCTGCCTGCCTGCCTGCCTGCCTGCCTGCCTGCCTGCCTGCCTGCCTGCCTGCCTGCCTGCCTGCCTGCCTGCCTGCCTGCCTGCCTGCCTGCCTGCCTGCCTGCCTGCCTGCCTGCCTGCCTGGCTTCGTTCCTTTTTATTAACGTAAATACTGCAAACGAATTCTCAACGAATAATCAAAGGTAATAGATATTGTGACAAAGCTCCTTGAAAGTACAAGTGATTACTCCGATACGACCGCTGGATGGAGGGTTGGAGGTATGGAGGAATAGATGAAGGGACGGAGGGAAAGATTGGAGGAAGGAGGAAGGGACAGACGGACGGTTAAAGGAGGAACGGAGGGAGTGTGGGACGTAGGGAAGGAGGGAGGGAGCGAGGGACGACAGGAAGGGAGGGACGGACAGGGAGGGATAGGAGAGATGGACGGACGGTTGGATGTAGGGAGGGACGGACGGACGGAGGCAGGGTTGAATGTAGGGTGTGATGGAGGGAGGGAGGGACGAAGGAAAGGCTGGGAAGAGGGAGAGAACTGAAGTCAATCACAGATCACGTGACGTCTCCCTTAACATTTTCAACTGGCTTTTAAGCATATTAGGACGGGCAAACATCTAGTTATTGTTTATTGATGTGGCACGGTGGCCGACTGGTTAGAGCGGTTGACCTGTAACGTTGAGAGTATGGGTTCGATCCTCATCCAGGGCGGTTACTATGTAGAGACCGTTAGCAAGTCCTTCGCGCATGATTGCTCTGCAATATAATTGCATCTGCACCGCCGAGGCTTGTGAACTTCTGAGTTTTGGGCCATCTTTGGAATAAGGGCGATATCAAATGCAGTTGTATTGTATTGTATTGATGTATATGTGTAGAAGTTACATGCCGTCAATAGAAATACTATCGCAACTGAACTGTTGATATGATTGATTAAACGATAGAAAATGGAAAGATTCTGCATCTTTTCCCGAGTTAACGCTACGCTACAAATCGTTCGAGTTAAAGATTCGAGGTTCCATTGATTGACCACTTCAGGAGGTCCCTGACATAGGCCCTACTATGTAGCCTAATAGTATGTATAGCCTATCTTATTATGTTACATATTGTATACAATATTCCAGGGACCATCATAATAAAAAATATTATGTATATGTAATACTGTGTATATATATATATATGCACGGTATTATCTGAGGTTAAGCGTTATCTAGAAAAGGCACGCAGACCTACACTCCTGTCGTCTGAGCGCTGCGTTCATGTGGAACATTGTGGATCCTTCTGACTTCATGATCCAGTGATTCTAATATCGAATCTAGACGACTTTCAATAACTTCTGCTAATCACAAATGAAAATGTATTACCCAATTTTTATGAGAGTGTAAAGTGTAAACTACTTCAAATATGTTTTTGTTCTCTTTAGAATGACCTTGCTGGGAAGATTTTACGTAATTTGGTTGTTCAAGACTCGTTTAGTCAAAATGTGAGCGTATCTTTAATATGCTTTGGAAGACTTTTGACTGTTTGCCAAGAAGTCGAAGACACTGAATGAAGACATTCAAGCGCTGCTCATGAATATATTAATCAAAGAGCTGGATTACGTAGGCCTATAATATTCGGAATGCATTGTCTTATAATAGGAATAATTAGATTTCATTGATGCAATTAAAGGGCATGTAATTAAATGCACTTTCGACTGCTGCTATTTCAACCTCATTTTGTGTCGCCTTGGTGCACGTTACTGGGCAAATTCATCATCAGCACGTGTTTTAGTAGGTCGAGCCAAAAATTTCCAGCTAGGAGTTGCTTGTCATTTTAATAAAATTAAACCAGATAATGCAAGGGAATTTGTCTAGACAGCCAGAATTTGGCCTTAGAAGTGTCCGAGAAGATGCAAGTGAGTTTTTGTATAGCGCCTTCGAAAATATCGTTTAAAGATGATTATCTTAAATGCCATGGCGTTGTTGTGCTGGTTACCAAAATGAAAGTTGATGGCAAAGAGATTGTTTTGAAAGGTAATATGAGAAACTATAAGCCTCTCACAAAATGGAGCTAAATCATTCGAAAATGGTAGGCCTACATTTCTGCTTCAGTTGCCACATACATTCTGGCATTATCTCTAAAAATAGCTAGCGCCGTCGCCGCCTGTCGACAGAGTCTGAAACGAATCTGGCGCACATAAAAGGCCAAGCGTCTGCGCATTCGTCGCCAGATGCCGAAGAATTGAAACCGGTTCAACGTGCGCCCGTAGATACAGCCAGTCGAGAGTTGGATATCTTCGAGAATTCCATGCAGAGGAGGATTGGACATAAGAAGGAATTCAGTCGGTCACCAGTGAAACGCCGTCGCTAATCAAACGACGATTCTGTGTTGCTAGGACAAATCGTGTGGATAAAGTCGATACCACTGTTTTGTATGGTGACCCGTTAGAACGGCCTAGGACAAATCGGCCCCGACAAAACGGCCCCGACAAATGGGCCCCGACAAAACGGCCCCGACAAAACAGCCCCCGTCAAAATGGCCTCGACAAAACAGCCCCGTCAAATCGGCCCCCGTCAAATCGGCCCCCGTCATATCGGCCCCCGTCATATCGGCACCAGTCATATCGGCCCCCGTCATATCGGCCCCAGTCATATCGGTCCCAGTCATATCGGCCCATACAAAATATCCAATGTTTCAAGTACTTTTAAGCTTACGCTGACAAGCTATGTTGAAATGAGGCCTCAAGCGACGAGTCAGCTGGACGACAATGGACTGCGGGGACCATCGTCTAATGCTAACTGGTTGGCGTATTTAATTATTTACATGCTTTCAATAACAACTATTATAAAGCCAACTTCTATTTACGCAACGAATTATTTTTCATAAATCCAACTTTCATTCAACGCAAAGGTTATTTTCATTAATCCAACTTCCATTTTAAACTGACCACATAAAATAATTTGGCAACGTAAACTACGGTTTTACTAATACGAGTTCTATATGAGCAAAGAATTCTTTTCATCAATCCAACTTAAAAGTACTTGGGACATGGGATATTTTGTGAGGGGCCGATGTGACTTGGGCCGATATGACTGAGGCCGATTTGACGGGGGCCGATTTGACGGGGGCCGATTTGATGGGGTCGATATGACGGGGGCCGTAATGACGGGGCTGTTTTGTCGATGCCATTTCCCGACAAAAGCGTCCCGACAAATGCGCCAAAAATGCACATAAAAGCCCGACATATGCGCTCCGACAGTAACGCCCAAAATAACCGACAAATGCGCCCCGACATTCGGCAGGGGAATGAAAGCAGCCTTCCACTAAGAGCAAATTAACTCGTCAGTTGCATATAATTATGGTTTCCAGCAGACTGTTCCAATCCTCGACTACCTCCGGAGTATTGCGCACAATTAACAATTTACGAATTTAATCGGTTTAAACTGCTGAAAAGTTAGAGGAACTTATGACAAGCGTTTTTCAAAAGATTAAACTTGTAACTATATAATTGTCAGCCTCGAAACATACTTTCTTTCTGAGAATCTTTTATTAGTATCTATCTAGTTTATTGTATGGATGTATTAAAAAATATCGTGAACTGTGCCGCTTTCGTTGTGTCTCATTTTTCGTCTCATTCAACAACGAGGTGCGGGCGCATTTGTCGGGACGCTTTTGTCGGGCGCATTTGTCGGGGCAATTTTGTCACGGTGAACCATCTCCGGCCTACGTGTGATCTCAAGCCTATTGTGCGTAGGCTACACAATTAAAATCCTGGCGGCGCCGCTAATAGCCTATATCGTAGTGCAATGAAATGCAAGCGCATAGCACATACTTGTAAGTCTTGAGTTGTTCAGATAGGCCCTCCAGAAATTCGCGATTCTGCGCCGCGCAATTTTCGCGCAAAAATCCAGCTCTCGCGCAACGGCGCAAAAATTAGCAATGTACGCAATTTTCGCGCAAAATACCAGAATAAATCGTTGTTTTCTTCATCTGATTCGTAATTTGTGTTCGTAATTCGCGCAATTGGACTTTAAATGACTAAAAATCCACTGCGATGCGTAGTAAATTCAACATAGCAACCACAGCGTCGATCTAAATATAGATATCGATGGTCGAGCGACTATTGAAAAAACCACGGAATGGGACTATATTATTGAAGTTATAGAGGAATTAGTAGTTAAGGAATATGTTTGTTTTAATGCACAGACTCGTAGTCTCAAAAATTCTTAAACTTTACTGCGACAAAATTCGTTAGACAGTGTGTGCCAAAAACAGTCACGCAACAGCGTGCGTGACCCTTCGCATAGTGCCAATTACAATGTGTAGGCTCGTTATCGAGCACATGAATTCATAGCCTAGATGTTACATACGAAGATGAAGGGCAACCATCCTGGTGACTGACCATACAAGAAACTCGTCAGTCAGTGTAAAAATTCTGCAAGCATCAATAATTTTTAGGAAGCCAAACTATACACTAAATAACGAAAACACTGTTAAATACTTTGGCACACTGATTCATGCAAGAAATAACGTACTTATAAGTTATACCACTTTTTACTTTGCGCAAAATGCGCGCAAAATTAGCGTTTTTGCCGCGCAAATTTTTCAATTTCTTGGCGCAAATTTCTGTGGGGCCTATTCAGAAAGAATGCACTGGAATCATAACTAAGAAGTTTCTCACTATTTTCTTTTGGCGCTGAACTCATTTCGACACCAAATTTAAAAAAGTCAAGAAAGCTAAAATTATCAATAGATACCGAATAAATAGATAAAGGGTACTGAACTTGCATTTTAAAACTTTGATTAATAATAAAATGAGCATCAATTCTCAAACTTGATCAAAAAAAGTAGGCCCTAGTTAACTTCTAATTTTCAACAGCAGTTCAAACAAGCAATTTACTAGTATTTTAAACCAGTAAACCTGAATTTAAAGTTCACTACTTAGCCTACCCAACGTCCTATCTGCGCGGCAATTTTTTAATTGTGTGTTTACCCACTTGTCGCTATAGCATCTCACAAATTTGTTCTGTCACAGTTGTTAACATTACTTGTTACAGTGTATGTTGTATTTCAGCTTATAGAGTAATCGAGCATTACCGAAGCATGTTGCATGTTGCTTTATATTAAGGTATAGATTAATAATCAGTTAATCTGTCATACTCCGTCTCCATATTCAAATATGTGCAAAGTAGTTACAAAATTAATCATAAAAGTAGGTAACTACTTTCGCTAAAACTAATTACTAACTAACTACCAATGAACTATTCAAAAGTTGTTAAAAAGTAGCCTAGTTGAACTTCTGTTAAAGTAGTTAGTGACAATCTCTGTAAAGTAGACAAAACTAAAAATTGGCAAACAATTATTTACTTTCTTCAGGAAGAAATAATTGTATCAGTTCATTAGGATCTTTGTCGTATGTACACATACATAGCATAAAAAGAGGGGATATCCGCTTGATGGTTTCAATAAAAATGTTTTGTGCCATTTCCATGGACTCAGTTAACTGAGTTAGAAATGTTGTTGAATGTTGCTGACGATAGCGATTTCAAGATTTCTTGCGCTGGCGATTGAACTGTTGGTTTAAATGTGATAAAAATACATCGAAAGAATGCTTTTCTGTTCTCGAGTTAATGAGGTCAGTTCGAAGTCCCATCGACAAAAGCTTTGAAAAGTCCCGACAGCACTGAAGTCTCCGAGACAGAACGACCAGGTCGCTTTTTATTTACTTCAGAGCATTCGTGAGCGCACAATTCAGGAGTTCTTCACATAATCGAACATTTTATTGATGGTGTATAAGCGGCAAAGGATGTCAACTGAACCAACCGATGCTCAATTTCTCCCACCAACAATCTGTCATTCCTCTGTTAGCATTTGGTACGAATAACATGAGCGACGTGATCGAGAGCTACTATGACTTTTGACTGAAGTGGCAGATATGGCTGTATGAGGACCTTGCCAGATTAATTATCTTATGATGTGCCCATTGTGATGCGCCTACATCATACAATAGCACCGTATGGAGACCCATTGTAACAAGCCCTGTTCTTCAAAACGACCCGTAAAGGCTATTGTCAAGAAACTGTGGCGGTTTCGTAATGATTTATTCTAAGGCGACGATCTTCCCCAGTCACTTCGCAGGTAAGTGTATACGGTAGACAGAGGCGCCGTTACAGAAAACTGGGACCTAGACGCAAACATATTTGGGCACTTTCTGACAATTGTAGAGAGTCTGGGACTCTGGTGGTGTTAGTCTATCATGTGGAAAAACTCACGAAGTTGAACTTGAAGCCGTTTTTGTGAGTGTTATTGACACTGTAATTTTAATTAGTTATAGACTATTTTTTTTAAGGAACGGGAAGTTACTTGTTTAACCGAACGGGGAAACGCGAGCCCGAGCTACAGCGCTCGCAAAAGTAGGCAGGAGTGAGGCCCCGCAAGCAGCGCCAGACTAATGCAGCGATGCTATACTCGATTCGCTGCTTAAGGGGGACCCAATGGAGAACGTCGAGCATATGTATATAATATATAGCTGGAGTTGTGGTCAAATTTTGGTATGCGGTAAATGAGGCGGGTTGCAGAGCGTAGGACGCGATTCAGGCAGTTCAATTGGGCAGCCGGGAAGCCAGCATAAAGATGGCAGCAGTAGTCAAGTCTGATAGTAACGAAAGAATAGAAGAGGGTAGCAGTAGCGGTTGGAGTAAGGGAACGAGCAACAGTGCGTTGCTGACGCAGTTGAGAATAGCCGGAGTGAGCTCCTGTTCCCAGAACACACCAAGGTCGCTGACTACAGAGGAGAAGACAAAACGAGGAAAGGCGGCAGCAAAGACAGCCATATCTAACTTAGCCAGCTGCTGACGGGTGCCATATGAATTGAGTTTATAGGGAGCTAAGGCGCAGCCGGTTGCATAGCATCCAGGCCCCAAAGCCCCAGTGTTATTTCTATTAACTGTAGCTGTAACTGAAATAGCAAAATAACTGAAAAAGTCTTGCAGTTAACTGTAACTGTAACTGAAACTGAAAAATACTGAATAACTGAAACTGTAATAGTAACTGAAAAACGAAAACTGTATAACTGAAAAATAACAAAAGTTAACTGAAAAATAAAACATGGGTGTTTTTCTTACTTACTTTTTGAATGGTAATCATACTCTAGTCTACTGTCAGTTTTCTATACTCATTTTACTTCTGGTTTCCTTTCAGTTTTCTATGCTAATTTCATTTCTGGTTCCTTTTCAGTTTTCTATGCTAGTTTCACTTCCGGTTCCTTTTCCTTTCGTTGTGTTGTCTTTGGCGCTAAACCGTAAATTCGTAAAACAATCCACGACTACGAGAATAATGTTTAAGCCAAGCTGTGGTCAAAAAGTAGAAAGTGGCGTTTGGGAACATTTTGTTCACGAAGACGCAGACGACAAAAGTTGATTTTGTGTTCACACCGTTGCTGGCAAGGACGTTGAAAACCACGAGTGTGGCACGCTAATTGTCGGAACAGAGCAAGTGTTAATCTGGAAGATCGTGTTTTCCTTAAAGTAAACCGACAATACGTTAAATCGCATTGATTTGCTGCGTAAATATTTCTGGTAACTGTTCAGAATACCTGTGGTCAGTGTGTCATTAGTCATGACTTGTGAAAAAATAACTGATGCTATAACTGAAAAATAAAGAGAAATAACTGAAACTTCAACTGAAAAATAAAAATAAATAACTGAAACTGAAAAATCTGATTTCAGTTAACTATAACTATAACTTTAACTGAAAAATCATAAATTAGACAACTATAACTGACACTGTAACTGTAACTGAAAAACCATAACTGAAATAACACTGCAAAGCCCTCGTAGCCAAGCTCATAGTCCTGACGGTTGCAACGGCATCAGAGGCGAGGCAGTGCTGGTAGGCCTGAACATCGTCCACATACAACCAGGCCAGCATAGCGTGGAAAGCGAGGAGGGGTGAGGTCAGAGCTAGGTATATAAAGAGATGGGGACCCAGGACGGAGCCCAGAGACTCTAATGTATATAACTATTATCACATTATTATAATGATTGCTACTATTATTATTATTATTATTATTATTATTATTATTATTATTATTATTATTATTATTATTATTAATAATAATATTATTATTATATTATTATTACTATTATTATTATTATTATTATTATTGCTACTATTATTATTACACTATTATTATAATTACTATTATTATTATCATCACTGCCTATTATTATTATTATTATTACCATTATTATTATTATTAGTGCTATTATTATTATTACTGATATTATTATTATTCTGACATAGACCTAAACACTGCTTTAAAAACGTGAACACTCTTATATGCTATGAGCAATGACGCCAATCATCGTCGTTATGGCTGCAAACACTAATGTAAATATTACTATTATTATTACTAATATCTCAGGCATATTTAGCATCTAGCTACTAAAAACATAGACACAACTGTTAAAACAGTCAAATTACGACCAGTGATGTCATAAGTGTACATATGATGTTTCTAATGACGCCAATCATCGTCGATATGACGGCGTCGTTAAATAAACGAATTTAAGTAAGTAAGGACGGAGCCCAGAGATCCTGAGTGGCCGAGTGGGTTGGTAGCCCGCTCGTCACGCCGGCGACCCGGGTTCGATTCCGGGTCGGTCAGAGATTAATTTCTCGGATCTTTACTGCGGGTGGCTCGGTCGCAATATAAACGTGGAGTACGAGGTTGCTTTCTGCCTCCGACACTAATCATCTTCGATATGAAAAGTGTCGTTAAGCCGAAACAATTATTAATTATTAGGACGGAGCCCTAAAGAAGACAGTAGGGAGCGGGGACCCACGGGGTTTGGAGCCCTTGGGGGCACTAGGCAGTAGGCAGGCTAGCTGCTTATTTGCCGGGAATCTCTGTCAACGTCAAAGGTAATTCCTAGAATGTAACCCTTTCCACTTTCCGCCACTTGTGGATGCACTGGACTGTAGCACAGCTCCTACGCATGTCAGTTGTGTCTGTTTTATTTAGACCAATGAAAGGTTATTTAAACTACCTATTGGTTGGGTTCGTTGTAGGCTACGTTTACTCAGCATTTAGGAATGATACCAGCTAAGTTAGACCATACGCGTCGCGAATTGGTAGGTGCTTACTGTAGGTGGGTGGCCATTTTTGTTAGAATAAAATTCCTCTAGAGAAATCGCTAGATATATTCTTGTTAGAACAAAACTTCCCTAGGAAAGTATCCCTTAGAAAAAAATTCACACTGCTCTAGTTTGCTCTATACTAAAGAGTAAGTCTAGGCCTACTTTGGCTCGACCTTACCCAGGACTGCTACATTGGTTTCAAGTTAGTGTTCTTACGGTTTTTGTTTATTACACATTGGTTTGCCGTACTGTCAACAATTGGTAAATAAAACGCAACCAAACGAATCTAAAATTACAAAAGTCTAACCTCTGAGAAAGCAAAAAGAAACTATATGAAAGCGGAAAGGATGGTCGGCGTATTACCTTGTGGGGTAAGGGAGTTTTGTTCAACGGAATTTCCCCAGTGACTGTCCCAATGAAAGTTTTTATAACAAGATTCCGTCCTTAGGATGTTGCCCTAACTATAGAATTTGAGGGGAAATTTCCAGAGGCGTCTCTTAGAAGAGATTTTGTTGTGGAATCGATCGTCTAGTGACTTACACGTCAAGTGGTGTCACCTCAGTCCTCCGCCATTTTAAGGTCAGTATAATTATGTGTATCAGTTTCTGGTGCAACTTTAGAAATTAGAGGGCGTCCGCTGTTTTGGATTGTTGCAATTATGCTGTTTACTAGGTAGGCCCCACAGAAATTTGCGCCAAGAAATTGAAAATTTGCGCGGCAAAAACGCTAATTTTGCGCGCATTTTGCGCAAAGTAAAAAGTGGTATAACTTATAAGTACGTTATTTCTTGCATGAATCAGTGTGCCAAAGTATTTAACAGTGTTTTCGTTATTTAGTGTATAGTTTGGCTTCCTAAAAATTATTGATGCTTGCAGAATTTTTACACTGACTGACGAGTTTCTGGTATGGTCAGTCACCAGGATGGTTGCCCTTCATCTTCGTATGTAACATCTAGGCTATGAATTCATGTGCTCGATAACGAGCCTACACATTGTAATTGGCACTATGCGAAGGGTCACGCACGCTGTTGCGTGACTGTTTTTGGCACACACTGTCTAACGAATTTTGTCGCAGTAAAGTTTAAGAATTTTTGAGACTACGAGTCTGTGCATTAAAACAAACATATTCCTTAACTACTAATTCCTCTATAACTTCAATAATATAGTCCCATTCCGTGGTTTTTTCAATAGTCGCTCGACCATCGATATCTATATTTAGATCGACGCTGTGGTTGCTATGTTGAATTTACTACGCATCGCAGTGGATTTTTAGTCATTTAAAGTCCAATTGCGCGAATTACGAACACAAATTACGAATCAGATGAAGAAAACAACGATTTATTCTGGTATTTTGCGCGAAAATTGCGTACATTGCTAATTTTTGCGCCGTTGCGCGAGAGCTGGATTTTTGCGCGAAAATTGCGCGGCGCAGAATCGCGAATTTCTGGAGGGCCTAACTAGGCCTAGGCCTATACATCAACCAAAGCATCCATCGACGTCAGGGTCATGCTTCTGGCTAGTCTTTTTAAAGATGTACTGTGTACAAACCTGTCAGTGTTGTGCAGTTATTGAAATACATGTAATTGAATTACGTAGGCTAATTGAATTACAAGTTCTGTAATTGTAATTGTAATTGAATTACATTTTAAGTCCAGTAATTGTATTTGTATTTCAATTACAATATTGCATGTAATTTCACTAATTTGTAATTGAATGAAGTGTAAATTACAAATTACTTTCATTAAGTTAGCAAAAATGCCAACCTGCCGGGTTGACCCGGGCCACCCGTTTTATTGAATAAACTGCTCTGCATTATGTTTGTCCATCTTCAGCTCCAGATGAGCGTCTCTAAAGCACTGCTGGACGAATTGACTCACTCACCCAGGCGCAATCAACTAAGTTCTCTAACAGACTATCATTTTGAGAACTTCTACTCCTAAAAATCAAATAAACTCTAACTTGTTTTAATTGCTCACAATTGTAAATCGTATTTTGGACACCTGGCAAACTTAATAATATAATACAATTGAATGTACTATTTACAGGTCATTGGCCGATTGGATGTTTAATTTTAAAATAAAGTAAATTAAAAATTATCGAATTTTTTTAAATCGTGTCAATTTTAAAGGAATAATTGAAAAGTAATTGGTAATTGAATTACAATTAAAATGATTATTGTAGTTCAATTACTTTCACAATCAAGTAATTGTAATGAAAAATTGTAATTCAATTAGGCATGTGATTGCAATTATAATTATTGAATTTCGTTTGCAATGTAAGCTTAATTGATACAACACTGAAACTTGTGTTGTCATTTTCCACCCATATTGTATTCGTGGCCTAATCTTAAGCTCCAAACTTCTAAAGCGCTATTCAAATGCTAAGCGCATGGCTGAGGGCACCAGCTTATTCACGAGCGCTGCGTCGTGTCAGAGATGTAAAGGGAAGCTCCGTCTGGTTGCCGGAGAGACCACAGAGAGACCAGAGAGAGACCAGATCGAGAGACCAGAGAGAGGAGGTGGAAGAGAAGCATCTAAGACTGATTTCGTCGAGGACGACAGAAGATTGTATTAATGCATGTTTCGATGTAATGCCTATTTACTGAGTGGAAACGCCTGTTCGGGTGTAGCTCATGACACCGTGATGATATATGAACAGAGAAGCGACCGTAACTGCATCAATCAGTTGTAATCGGTCATCAATCAACTGGTGTCCTTTTATTGAAAGTCAATTTCCTCAGATTCGACCTATGTCTAAATTCATGAATAACAAATCGAGTCAACTAATTGCAGATGATTCGTTGTCTCTTCATCGAATAGATTTCCATCTAACATCCACTCATTCGTCTTCGCTGTCATTCGAATGAACTTCTTTTCCGTCGACCAAACCAACAACTGCTTCTCCAAGCAGTCGCTTCGTATAGCCTATAATTATACAGTGCATCACAGAGTACAGTGTTGGAGTTACGTGTAGTATGCTTTACATATATTATTATGGCAGTTGTTGTTGTCCCTAAGTAGGAACTTAGTTACTGCAGTTACTGAACTGCTTCCATCCACATATCCCGTTGCATAAAGATGTGATTATGCAACGGGAAACCCTCACAAAGTTGGAATTAATCATACCTTAGGCTATTTTGAAACTGCACTTGATTGAGGTAGAATTGCTGAACAGCTAGGCAAAACGTATGTCACTATTACAAATAGTAGCGAAGTTACAATTCTTGAAGGTTTATAGGCTAGAGCTCACGCATAACAGTCATTCCAAACGACCTCAAAATTTGGAACCAAAATGCTGAGTCAGCTTATGGTGCAAGGCAATGAAGGCATTATAATGAATTGAGATTCAAATTGCCAAGACTGTGAAACTCTAATTAAAGACTTATGAAACTCTAATTAAGGCTCTATATAGTTTGATAGCTAGCATAAGAAGCAATACAAATAATGCTAGAAACTCATTGTAGCCAATTTCATGCCTACGAATAGCCTACGTCTTCTTAGAGCCTTTCTCTCATAGGCCTATTTACTGGTCCGACATTGAGTGGAGTTTCTCAGGAGCGGTCAATTTATAGATTATTATATTTTAGTAATTAGAGTACTTATTACGCGTGCAATGTGTCATTATAATTATTGTTGTGTATTGTGCGTGTTTTTAGATAGTGAGAAAAACAGCGTGAGACAGATTGGGAAATATTGAAATAATGAGGTCGTGATGTGAAATGACAGAGTTGGAGCTATACAGTAGATAGAATTCCATTCGTGAAATATACAAAGACCACACACGTTTAAGAAGCGTCCTGTCTTAATGCTTACAATGCTTAATGCGGCGTATGATGATTTTGTAACACTCGACGCATAATCAATTTGCTTTTTCAGCTGTGTATAAGATGTTGATCCAGATGCTTCAGTATTTAGTCCTGCAGTAGTTGCTCACAGAGTCGACGTGACGCTGGTGTTGACGGTTGATTAAGTCTGTGTTAGCCTACTTCTTGCCCCACGTGTTTCATTCTTTTATTGCTACTTATTCTGCATCTGCAACTATTATTAGTGCCTAAATCTCTACATCCTGCGTCGATCTAGAAAAGCAACGATGTAGACTTTCTTTCTCTATCTCCAAACTCTCCTCTTGTGCTTCTCTCTAACTCTCTGTAATCTCTCTTTTCTGTTTGTCTGCATCTCAAACCCTCTTCTCCCTGTTCTGCATTAATCGTCTTAATATCTGTTCGCTTGAAGTTGGTTCTGTGTAGCAACAGGAGTTGGTTGAGCCTTCTTGGTACAAGCAATATTCAGCACAGTCTTCTGCAGCTGTATACGTGCTAAGAAGGATCCAGGAAATTATGTGTGGGAAACGTTTTTAACTATCGCAACTGAAAATGTTAATTAAAAAAAACAAAGAAAATAAAACAAAAGTAAGGAAAAACGAGGGATACTATTTAGGCCTACCTCACAAAATAATGTTAATAAAAAATGCACAAGTATTTTAGAAATTACAACAATGAAAGAAAAACAGAGATAGGCCTATAAAACATGCTGAAATAAAAATCTATGAAAAAATATTTTTCATATAATATTATTGTTGATTCAGAATCAACAATTCAACATAGAATGTAAGACGTCAAAGACCTTTTAAGTTGCCATGTTAAACATCGTCATCATCAGTGAGTTGGCCCATTGCCTTCTAAGTACTGAGTCTAGAAGGCAATGGTCGGCAAGAATCAGAGAAGGCTAAGGTATCAAGCCTGCGTCAATCGGAGGGTAGGAGAACACACTGCTGTGAACTTCCCGTGTAGGATTAGGATTAGAAAAGTGACATTAAAGTAGATAATTATTGTACGTTACAGCTATAACTAGACTTTTGCACACCAGTCCTAGGCTAGGCCTATGTGCAATCTATTTAGGCTATGTGTGATCAGTAGGCCTACATAATTCAGTATGTCCAACCTTCGTATATGAAATGTTTATCTAATACCTCTAAGCAGTTAAACTCAATGCGAGGACGTGGAGAAACGTTTCAAATTTATCGAATAGGGCCTACGAATTTATGTGCAGGTTCCACATGCGCTTATTACCAATTAAGCGGTTTCAATCGATGGTTTAGTAAAAGCTCAGAAGTTCATAGTCATCACACACGGTCCTCTAATAAGTATCACCAAATTAGTAAGCTTACAAGCACCACGATTAGGCAACACAGTATAAGAATTTATGGATCTATCTTTTGGAATACGTCAAATGAGCTGTAATATGCCAATGATAATCTTTGTCGGCGACAACGGCCTATGTTGTCATAAGCTGCCGTTAAACTGAGGATCCAATACGTTACCGATAGATCTAAAAAAACGTGCCAACGCTGCATCAGTTTTAAAATAAACTAAAATCATACCTACTGAACTCTCAGTATCGTTAGAGCACCATGCCCTGTGTTGCCGTTATTTTGTTATTTGCCATTGTTTATTTACGTATAATGCTTTGTTCACTGAATTCCTGATATTTTGGTATACCAAGTTAGGATATTGCCATTGACGTTTACTAACGAAATTGTTATTTATGATTTACTCCATTGGTTGCATTACGATTGAAATTGGGCGACCCCTGTTAGCGGAACGGTTCGTTCTTTCGGGGTTTCCAATTGTTCACTGCATGTTTATTTCTGTTGTGTTGTCTGTTATTACGTGATTATGTTTTCTTCGGTGAGCAATAAAGCATTTATTGATTGATTATTGATTGATACTACTCTATTTCATTCCATGTTATATATATTATTATTACAGCGCTCAGAAGACGACACGCTTTGCTTGATTAAGTCAGAAGGTAAGTCTCATGCACTGACATTTATGTAGCGCTTCCGTAGAATAAACTGAAATGCTCAGACTCTTTCAACACATAAAAAATAATAATGATTCAAAAGCACAAGTGCTGTGAGCGGACTTAAGATGTGTTATATTCTGAATGCGTGTGTGCGGGTGTACGACGTGTACTTGACGCAAATCTAAGAAAGCACAGATCATCGTCGTCATCGTCGTCGTCTGTTGGCGCACTTGATCATGTCTCATATTCTAGTCTCTGTCTCTATTTACTGTATAGTTGGGATGGTGCATTTGGAGGCGGAGACCTCGGATCATTATGTCCGGTGCGATCATCCAATCATTAGGGTATACGTAAGCACAGACAACGGCTGACGGCGGTTGCCGGATGATCGCCTTTTGAGTGGCACAGCCCAACGGTGAACGCAGGTCATGAGAGACAGGCACAGAGAGGGATAGAGAGAAGGAGAGAGAGCGAGCGAGAGAGAGCGAGAGCGAGAGAGAGAGAGACGAAGAAAGAGACAGAGCGATGGTTGTAATCGCCATCCAGATCATCCATTGGCCGTTGCCGTGATCTGTGTGAAGACTAACATTTATTCCGATGAAGAAGACTTCGTCAGTTGACTGCATCTTCGTCAGGCTAGAAAGAAACTCCTGAAATTTGCAGCAGTGCAGTCAATTCTTGCTGCACATTAACATCAGTATGTCAATGCCGTACGTGTGCTAATAAAATCATATGCCTACACTCGGCAATGCTTTAATGTTAAACCACAACTTGAACTTTAATAGTAGAAGCGTTTTCAGACAGCATAGATGTTCGAAGACGAAGACTTCAAGGCACTACCTTAATAGCAGTTTCTGAATAGATCTGGTTTAAAGTCGGTGTCGCTTAGTGAGAGCGTATGAAAGCACAGGTCGTACGTTTGCGTGAAATGTCGTTGAGAAGCAGCGGCGGTGGTTCTTCCTTTGAAGGGGCGCCGTCTTCCAGAAGATACAATTCCGTTGTTGACCAGATACGACAGTCAGTTCTAATGCGACCCTCTTTGCCGTCTCTCTCATCGTCGTCGTCGTCGTCGTCCTCCCTTTACTTTCGTCGGTCTGATCGATATCCGAGAGCGCCCAAGTGTGCTCGATGTCGCAACCACGGAGTCATCTCAGCGCTGAAGGGACACAAGCGCTTCTGTCGCTGGAGAGATTGCTGCTGCGCCAAGTGCACCCTGATCGCTGAGAGACAGCGAGTGATGGCGGCACAGGTGGCTCTGCGCAGGCAACAGTCGCACGAAGATCACGATGCCAGACAGATCGGTCTTCTCTTCGCCGCTCGAGGACTGCGCCAGAGGGCAGAGGTCATTGACGACAAAACCATACCCAACGAAACAATGGCATGGTGCAACTGGATGAACATGGAAGAATATGAAGCATCTACATCTACTGAACCTTTGAGTAAGAGTACTATCAGTCCAAATCGGACTATCAATTCCTACTACATGTATTGAATACAATAAATGTATAATGCATTACAATGCAGGTATGACGGTCGGTCTTTCGCCATTGGGCTCGTGTCTGATGGGTGGTGTTTTGCTACTGTACTTATAGCCCTCCAAGATCACATCATTGGCCATGCTATGCCGTTGTTAACTTCCTGCTCCTCTGATGCGTGAGAATCCGTGGTGGAGATTGAGCTTCACTGTCACATTGCATTTACATGTGTGTGGCTAATATAAAGCAGTTTCCAACCGCAAGCCGGCTGCAAGCCAGTCAACTAAACAGACCTAAGCCAGTCAAATTTGCAGAATCATTGGGTTGTCCCTAGACGGAGAAAAATCAGTTAATTCATTCATTCATTCTGAGAATTTATATATCGCCTTCTCAAGAGACCTACCCAGAGGCACTCTCTGCGCTAGCCTATTATGATGTCAAGTGTAATTACGAACGAAAATGTTACATCCGTAAGCATGCACAGTAAGCTACAAGAGTCACCAGTGGCGGGCCCTCGCACACACGTGGAACCAACGGATTCCCATCGACAGCTGACAGATGGCATGGATGCTCAGAGTCTCTGGACCATGTCGCGTCGATGGAGTAGAGCAGCCACAGATGGCAGCTTTCGCACACACGATGACGTTACTAACGAGCAGGCCCTCACTGGTAGAAGATGACGCACGTCCGGCTATTCGTCGAGGCACAGGAGCGCACAGAAAAAGGTATTTGTCGTGTGTCGGTCGGTATATTGAAGCGCGTCCAGTGACTGAAGGTCACTCCAATGGCCCGCGTCGTCGTCATCCACCGAGACGAAAACATTCGGCTACAGGCGGCGTACACGGCCGTATGGCTCATAATTATATCAGCGTCGACCCTATACCAGAAGGATGGGTCTGATCCAGTGACATGGGCCAAGGCGACTTGCGAACAAAATACCGTCAAACGCACAAAATCCTACGCTGATAGCACAGTCTATAAAGCTTTAGGTTAGTGTCTAGCTCAATTGTAGAATCCAGATTTTCAATTCAGAGAGACCATGCAATATCTTGCAATGGCGACTATGCGCTTGATCTCCTGTTCGCTTGAGCCAGTGGACACTGAATGGCCGCCAATGTAGGTATATAAAGGCTTCAACAACCTCCAACTCATTGCCTGCAGCCGTTGACAGTAGCCTACTTAGTCAAATGAATATTGAGTGCTGCACTTGCCTTATTTAGAACGGGAGTATAATCAATCTTCTCCAGTTCTCTGGATATAGCCTACTTCTATCTATCTCTGTATGACCAAAATGAGCCACTTGAGCCGGTGTGGCAGGTAAGGTGGACTCTAGGCTAAAACGTACTCTAGAGTACATCATACCTAGGCACAGAGTACTCTAGAGTAAATAATACCTAGGCACAACGTACTCTAGAGTCCACCGCGCCCACAGGTACCTCGGACAAGCTCACAGTTACAAACTAGAATGAAAATCGACATCCAGGCATAACGTACTCTATTCAGGTAAGGTGTACTCTAGGCTCAACGTACTGTCGAGAACATTAAGTAGCCCAGATTCGACACTGTATACTGCGGGCATTGCGTACTCTAGTTAGGCTATAGAAGTAACGTATTTAAAAAATTAAAGACTTTAAAATGGGTGCGAAATTAACAGTAACTGATTTTTAATATTAAATATAAAAAAACAATTAATACTTTATGAAAATTTTATAATTTAATTTATCGGAGGTGAAGCAAATCCTAGTGTAGAGTACATCATACCTAGGCACAACGTACTCTAGAGTACATCATACATAGGCACAACGTACTCTAGAGTACATCTTACCTATAGGCAAAACGTACTCTAGAGTACATAATACCTAGGCAAAACGTACTCCAGAGTACATAATACCCAGGCACAACGTACTCTAGAGTACACCATACCTAGGCAAAACATACTCCAGAGTACATAATACCTAGGAACAACGTACTCTAGAGTACATCATACCTAGGCACAACGTACTCCAGAGTACTTAATACCTAGGCACAACGTACTCTAGAGTACATATAATACCTAGGCACAACGTACTCTAGAGTACACCTTACCTAGGCAAAACGTACTCTAGAGTACATCATACCTAGGCAAAACGTACCCCAGAGTACATAATACCTAGGCACAACGTACTCTAGAGTACATATAATACCTAGGCAAAACGTACTCTAGAGTACATCATACCTAGGCACAACGTACTCTAGAGTACATCATACCTAGGCACAACGTACTCTAGAGTACATCATACCTAGGCACAACGTACTCTAGAGAACATCGTACGTAGACACAACGTAGGCTACTCTAGAGTACGCTACATCATACCTAGGCTCAACGTACTCTAGAGTACATTATACTTAGGTACAGCGTACTCTCTGTACATAGGTAATTTGTACCCTAGATCCACACGACTTCAAGCTTTGCATACTCTAGTTTGGCCATAGAAATTATGTATTTAAAAATTAAAGACTCTAAAATGGTAGCGAAATTGACAGTAGCTATATTTTTTTAATAACAAACATAGGCTACAAGACATCAATTAAATACCTTATGAACTTATATAATTAAGTTTACCGAAAATGAAGCAATTATTCATCTAATCATAGTGTAGAGGCTAAATTATTCCTAGGCACAACGTACTTTATGCAGGTGATTTGTAGGCCTACTCTAGATTCCACACTAGCCCAGGCATTGTGTAGGCCTACTCTAGTTTCCTCATAACTCTTATTATTGCAAACTTACGATTTAGCTACTTCGGGTTTAGAGTTTACTGCTGCATTAGGCCTAAACGTTAATACAATTTTAATTTCATAATAATATTAAAATAAACTAACATATTATAAACAATGGATAATTATAGCAATACGAAACACGACATGCAACACTCATTAGCTGCTTGATGAGGGTTGCTAAATGAGGCATTTCTTGTTCAATGGTATGTTCGATAAAATAATAAGCGTCACGCGTCCCGCTCGTGCAATAACAAGTTTATAAAATGTTGTTTAAAACTATCGTTTCTTCTTGTACATTCCAATCCTCGACCTAAAAGGCACCCACCTTAACATCTGCTGTGCCCTCTCTGATCCTCTGGAAACCGGACTACTCTTTTGGACAACCCCTCTGACTAGACGCAGCGCTCGTGAATAAGCTGGTTTCATGCGTTTGGCTTTCGAGTGGCGCTATATAAGTTTGGAGATTACGATTACGATTAATTTAATTTAATTGCACTCTAGAGTCCACGGTGCCTATAGGTACCATGGACTCTAGAGTACAAAATGTGCCTAGAGTCCACCCTGCCTCCTACTGTCGTGTTTGGGGATGCTGTACTCTAGAGTCCACGGTGCTTATAGGTACCATGGACTCTAGAGTACAAAATGTGCCTAGAGTCCACCCTGCCTCCTACACCGGCACTCCTCACTCTGACCAATTCAGTGTGTTCCTGCAGACTATCAATACCTTTCCATTCTTAATACCTCGGACAACACCAGCGACCTCTGCTTCTGCTTTCGAAGGCATTCTTCTGTTAATTTCCGAGTGGCCTGCAGTGTCGATCCTGGATTCGACCTGATGCTGTTGGTGGGAGGATATAGAGGGTGGTTGGGCAGATCAGATGAGACATGGAGTGAAAATAGCTCAAGTGAGATGACTTTGTTTTCCATTTCTACAGATATCTGCGCATCGGATGTCGTCGCAGTTAATCGTAACAATGACGATGAAAGCCGTAACATCTTCATTCCGAACGCAAACCGTCATCAACTGGCAAGTGCAGCACAGCATCGGCAACAGCAGCAGCAGCAGCAGCAGCAACAGCAGCAGCAGCAGCAGCAGCAGCAGCAGCAGCAGCAGCAGAAGGAACAAATAGAAAGCACGAAAATGGATCTCGACAGAAAGACAGATGACGAGGAGATGGTGAATAAAGGAGAGAAGGTGACCGAACGGACTCCTTGCAAGAGATCCGATAGAAGGAACTCCACAAAGCTAAAGGTTAGGTCCAGCTATTGTCCTTATTCACAGCAACTCTTCTCCGCTCAGCAGCAGTTGATCCCTTATCAGCAGCAGCAGCAGCAGCAGCAGCAGCAGCAGCAGCAGCAGCAGCAGCAGCAGCAGCAGCAGTTGCTCCATCGTCATCAACTGTTCCTTCAGATGGCCACTAGATCCTATCAGCAGGCAATCCGTTCAGGCGATGGGAACCGCCGCATTCCTCAACCCACAAACCCTCTGCTGAATCTTCTTCATCCGCTTCTGCAGCTGCAGGACACAATGGCATCAAGTGGAATGCCATCACTCGGCTTTCTTGACGCAGCCTCGGCGTCACTACATCCGGTGTTTGGTGTTCAGCCAAGCCCTGGTCTCAGCCAATCATTCAGTCAACCATTTGACGACATTCCTCTTGCTCCTGCTCCAGTGCTCCAGCATCAGTGCTTGCTGCCATTGTCAATTCATCATGTTCATGGTGCTTGGGTCGGCGCTGCCATGACAACCTCAACACTGACAAAGTCTGGACAGACGACCTCTTCTGACTCTGCGGGGTTTTCAGACTTAGCTACCCATTTCAACACAGAAACAACGGACACACCTCGTTACCTGACCTTCAACAAATAGTTGCTGCAAATACGAGTAGGCCTACATCCAACGACGCTGGGAAATCGAAATCCATAACCGGAATAATGGCATGACACGCCTGCATGCATATCGATGACTTCTGGCGAAAGAGATATATTGTTTATGAGTAGCCTAAGTTATACATAGCTGATCACGACCGGATTCGACGTCTCACAACCTTGTTCATCTCTTCACCAACAGTGGATTCTAAAATTATTATCATTATTACGTGTATTATTATGTGCATTATTGTTGTTCTTGCTATTACTATCCCATATTATTATTAATATTAATTAATTATTATTATTATTATTATTGTTATTATTATTATTATTATTATTGTTGTTGTTGTTGTTGTTGTTGTTGTTGTTGTTGTTGTTGTTGTTGTTGTTGTTGTTGTTGTTATTATTATTATTATTATTATTATTATTATTATTATTATTAATTATTATTTTATTATTATTATTATTATTATTATTATTATTATTATTATTATTATTATTATTATTATTATTATTATTATTATTATTATTATTATTATAGTAGCCTATACTATCGTAGTATTAGTGGTAGTTGTAGTAGTAGTAGCAGCAGCAGTATCACACGCAGAGCATTTGCGCAAGATTTCAGCAAGGCGTTTCTTCAGGAGAAAATCCTCTACTGCTTTCCATTTTCTCCATCTTGCTATCCTATACCCCACAACTCCTCCCAAGCAGTGGCGTCTAACCCCCCACCTGGAATGGGAGAACAAACCCCCCCCCACTCTGGCCGACTTATATAAAATATACTCAGAAGTCACTCATAACTATAAATTAATATACATCAGCATAGTACATTACAAAAGTTACTACAGGCAGCAACTGAAATAAGAAGCTATTATACTGTAAATGTTCATTAATACTGTGTTCTGACCAGTAACGACTACATAATATAATAATAAATTTTACAGCTAGCAAAGCACCAGTCACCAGTGACTGGTAGAATGGAATAATAACTTTATTCTAAGCGTCTATGTTATATGCAATGCAATGGGTAATGGTACAACAGAAGCAAACAATTCAAAGTTTGCATCTTTATTCGAAAGAGTGAGTAGGCTACACGAATGTGCACCAATTCTATTTGAATTTAATATCAGTTTGATAGGATGACAGCCCGCGGACAGCGGTTGATAAAGGAATATGAAACTGTGATTGTACCATAAAGAATCAAAGGCTTTGATTCTTTATTGTACTAACCGCAAAGATGTTAGTATTATAAAGTAGTTCTGTATTGCTTCTTGCCAGCCTCAGTATTATCACAGTAGGGCCTACTAAGTACCCTAATCATGGCAATTGCAAAACAGACAATGCAAGTTACAGTATAGAAAAGTAAATCGGCAAAGTTTCTCAACAGCTCTAATATCAGCTGTAGGCCTATTAGCTGCAGATTAACTGCTTTCTCAGCACTGGCGATATGGCAGCTATGCTGCTAATAATAGTATCGCTAGGCATATTATCAGCCAAATAGCATCTTATATTGGCTAGTATACCAACAATGAACTTTCTTAATGCTACAGAGCTCTAATGCAGCGATTGCCTACCATTTAATTATGTGATGAACTTCTAATGCAAAATGTTTCAGAAAAGAACAGGACAAATAAAAAAATTAAGCTAAATCAAAACGTGGTGGTGAATTTAGATATGTAGATATTTACTAGATAAGTGTATAATTATTCTAAATTATTATAACTCACCACTAAGAAATTTCCCGTTGCTGGTAACCGAAATAAAATATTACGCCAAATAGCACTTAAGCTAATAATCCGAATTCCACCCAGAGATTGTCTGTATGCCTATAGACTGCCTTCTATAGGCCTGGTGTCGAGAATTTCTGTTGATGTTGAATGTTGAATGTTGATGCTTAATGATTACAGTTACTCTCAACACGTACTAGTCGAGAAACAGTAGCCTAAACTTCCCTAGTTCCGTGATTATAATTAATATCACATTCAACAACCAGTTACGCCCCAACACTAGTTACACTAAACGACTGCACCTTTAGCACTGAAAGGCAGTTTTACAGCATACTATAGCTGCTCTTATCCATTACAGGGATCTGCTGGCCGGAAATCTAATAGGAAACATCTGTTATTCGCTTCATTAGCTGTACAGAGGGACCATGCACTGTTTGAAGCTTGAGGTACCTAACGGGTCGTTAGATATTTGCTACAAGGCCACCTTAATCATCTGTCGCCTTCATCACCTTCATTGCCAAGCCGAAACCCCCCACCCCCACCCGTCATGGGGGGGGGTCGGCTTGGCATCTTCACTAAGCGTGACCTGAAGTGATAAGAAGTGTGTTCAACCACTGATGTCTCTGAGTTGGAGGGATCCTTGGGTGTATTGGTCCGAAATAACATGTGTTTTCGATATCATGTATGATACATATATATTAATTTTCGTACTGCAGGCCGTTGTATTAACGGAAATCAACAACCCCCCAGTTTATGTCCAAAAACGTCAAACCCCCCACTTCTCGAATCGGTGGGAGATCGTTCTCCCAACCCCCCCATTGGTTGACGCCACTGCTCCCAAGTCTTCCATACCCTTCCCATGTCTCCTCCCAAATATACCCTCCTCTCACCTTCCCCAACCTTTCCAGCAGCTCCGGGAGTCCGGCTGCATTAATAAAATACCCCTTTGCCTTCCGTCTCTCATTATCACTCTGCTCTGCCCTTCCTCCCCACTTCCAACTGTCCTCCCTCTAAGTCGTCCTTCAGGTCATCCTATCTCAAATTTTCCATCAACAGGCTCTCCCTCTCTCTGACCTTCCATCCCTCCTCCGGTCTCTCCCTCTCCCTATCTTTCTACATTTTTCAAATCCTTTTGATTTCAGTTTCTCCCTCTCGCTCTTCCTCCAACGTGGAAACTTCATAATCGCAACTGTGTCCGTGTTCTACCTGAATTTTTTCCGGCAGCTAGCCGTGAAAAGCTCTCGGCGGTTTTCGGCTAAGCTGTAAAATCCCGGCGGCTTCTCCGCTTGCACAAAACTTTTCGTCTCGGCGACTATGGCGGCTGCTTAGGGGGTATAGCCTACTTGCACCGACAGCATTAGACCAAAATCTTGGATTCTTTGATGGAAGGGCAAGCAGAGTCGTCAGATTGGCGTTGATCATAATGGTGAGATTCTACGACCAATTGGCCAGCTGGCGGGGAATGTCTGTCCTGCACAGACCTGGTGTCTTCTTCTACCTTCTACAAGGGACTGCAAGATGGCGGCATCATCGCATGATGAGGTCTTTAACAGCTACATCGTTCCTCACCCTTGATGCAATGAGAGACTCAACTGCCAACACTGGATGCGAATACTTCTGCTGGGCTCTTCGTGTATACATGCGGAGGTCGGCCAGTGGTAATTTCTATGATCATTGTTTACTTACTTAAGAACGTTCATCTCTTTTACTGTCTTAACATCAATTATATCTATAGGTTAGCAAAGAGGTACTTAATTGGGGCTAGAGCTATAAGTGTCCGGATAATTAACAAAAGTGTGCCATAATTCTATGATGTGTTCCTTATAGTATTCAGTAATGAACAATGCCATTGAACAGCACAATCTGTTGTCATTGGAAACCCACTGTAATACAGTCATTGATGTTACCTTTGTACCCCACATTATGGACTCATAGGCCTACCATATCCCACTCTTCCATACATTGATAAACAAAGCCCATTCGGTTTAGTATAAGCTTGGCTATAGTATTAAACAATAATAACTATGGAAATATGGAATGGCTAGAACAAATAATTGGTATCCTCCTTCTCTGAACTTTATTGAACAGAGTTATACCTCCGAGTACACTGTGCATAACGAGGTAGGGTATACAACTATACATTCATAAACTCTATATAATCAAAACAGAACATCTACGTTGAGACACATCAAACAAACCAGGTCACACACATTCAGTGGAGGAATGTTCAAGAGGAAGGTCAGTGGATGCAAATGCCTGATAAGCTCAGACATGGAAGCAAGGCAGCTGCAACTCCCCACTGGCAGATGAACGTACAGTGACTGCTGGCCCAAATGACTCCTAAAACTAAAGCTATGCTTAGCTATGATGCAGTCTTAATTTTAATTGTGCAGATATCTTGAATAAACTACACCACGGCTTTTCTGAAATTTGACAATTCTTCACAATTAGAATTTACATTTGATTGAACAGCATTCGGATATTCCTATTTTATGAGTCATCAAATGTAAAAGTACAAAAGTTAAGACCAGTTGCTAAATCACCGATAGTTAAACACAAGCTAAATAAATTTGGGTTAGCTACATTCAGTACGCTGTTGAAGCTTTTCCTGATACAGGTACGTTTCAATGGGTCCAGTGTTCTTAATCCACCTGGTACATTAGCTGAAAGAATTTCTCCATAAGTCTTGGTGCTAAGTTGTTAATCAGTGACGTAATTCTGACCGGGAGGTAAGGATAGAATACTTCTCGAGCTCTTACAGCTCCACCTTTGATGATTGCTAAGGCCGTGTCTTCTGCACTGGCCATCGGCGCCCAGTTCAAAATGTTACTGGCATGAATTTCATGTATCTTTTGGATGGCATTACTTGTACCTGAACCAAAATTAAAAGCAGAATGATCAGTCAAGTATGCAAATTATCTATACAAACCAATCATACTATTATAAATATAGCACAAACATGCAACAAAACATATAGACATTTACACAATCTGTCATGACCTGGGAAATGGAGGGGAAGTGACTTCTTACTACATTACTTTAATGATGAGCTCCATTGGTTTCCCAGTTGACTTTAGTACACTCTTATGTTTAAAGTGTTAAGGGTAAAGCCTAGGTAGTTGATTGCCAACAGAGAAGTAAGCCTAGTAACAAGGGATAGGCCTAACAGAATAAGTTATGTCAGTCTAGAAGAGTGTTCAGAGCAAAGTAATTAGTTCAGAATTCAGCTACAGACAGGGCCGGATTAACAAATGTGGTGGCCCTGTTCAGAAAAACTGTGGGGGCCCAGCCCTGCAGAATCACAACAAAAGGACAAATAAAACATGATTCAACGAATCAACATGCTTCTATTATAATTATTAATTTGTGCCTTCTTTCATTGTGAACAATATCAGTAGGGCTTATAATAATTATTATCCAGTCTAGTGCTAAAGACTTTAACTTAAATCACAAATTTTTTTACGTTTTTTTAACAGTTTAACAATATTAGAGTGACACGTGGTAAAAGAATATTACAATTGCAGGCTTACCACAATTATACATAAAATAAAAATAGGCCTAATAGGCTTATATGCTAACAAACTAGTCTTAACTATTTGGTCACAGTGTTTGCAGTTTACATTTTGTATCAAAACTAACAGTCAGAGAGTTAAGAGCAACAACAAATTATGAACTGACAATGACAATCAATAGGCCTATCGCTCAAATTGTCATGGATTTTACACACAGCCTACTTTTCTAGCCTTTTGGCTTGCAAATTCATCAATTAGGCTATGTCGTCAAAATTTAGCTCACGTTCAGGAGAATCCGACAGCTTCGCTCTACTCTTGACTCGGCATCACTGAAAACACTGATACGCTGCCTTATTCTAACATGACTTGACTACTGCAACTCGGTACTCTATGGTCTCCCTGAATGCACACTGCTTTTTCTAACTGGAATACTGCAACTGTGTCTTAGACTCTCTTTCCGAGACAATATCTCACCTGCTCTTCGTTCTCTACACTGGCTTCCTGTCAGTGAGCGTATCCGCTTCAAGCTGGCACTCCCCATATAGGCCTGTATACAGAGCACGCGCAGATCATCTGCCTTCCTACTTATCTTCCATGATCACACTCTGCAACTCTCTTAATGGTTGCCCGGCTTCAATGTGCACTTCTGAATTATTAAGTATTGTACTGCATTGTATTCACTTTCGGTGCTCAACAGTGTCAAAATAACAAGTCTGTCTTCCGACATTGAAGCTCTCAGTCTGTTTTTAATGAATTTGAGTTTTGACAACAAACATTCTCTGCAGGATATGTTCGTAGTGCTATCTCAACATTTTGAGGTGTCCTTGAGTCGCTTATTTGTGATTAACCGGAAAAGGAACAGTTCTGGTGATGTTTCATTTGTATGTTCAAGAGCAAATGACTTTGCTTGGTCAGCAAACTGAATCATTTCGTTTTCGGCTGATTTTTAGATGAATCTGCCTGGTAATTATGGTAACTTTAATAGGGGCCCACACATGTGCAAAAGTTGTGTTTTTGTGTATGGGCAGTTTCGAATAATTTATTCTGAGTTTTTTGCTAATTTTTACTATTAGATTTAGCAAATAACAATAATTGTAGAATATTGAAAAAAAAATCTTTTCCATGTGTGGGGGCCCCTAAAGTGTGGGGGCCCCTGTTCGGCCGAACATGTTGAACATGCCTTAATCCGCCTCTGGCTACAGAAAATTAAGAATAATTATGTCTTTAATATTTTTGTTTACTCCAGACGAATTGCCAACTGCTGACATTTGGTGACCAGGATCAATCAGCTGGGCTATACCTGAAGCAGAAACTTCAAGACCGATTCACTTAAAACACAAATCAACTCTATCTATCTAATCAATCAATTCTTATTGCCATCATTTTCCTCTGGATGTATTTTGTAGCCTTTGGCTTTCTTTAAGAATAAATATGAGTTTATAAGCGAAACTGTAAACTGTGTTTCAAAGTCATATCAATATGGCTGGTGCCCAATGGCAGCACCCAAACTTCACTGAACATAGACAAAATCAGAAAGATCCTCACTCCAAGGATCTCTAAGTATGTGTGATGTGATGGTTTGTTGATAAACTTAATTATGTTGTAACATGATACTGAAACCTCTTTGTTCAAGTGCAGAGATAAGTTTACAGCAGTTCGATCTATTAGTGATCAAGCTCTCTTCCTCTTACATGAAATTTAATGTCAGACAGTGAAAGCTTATTTCCACAGCTATAATGTCACACACATTTTAAAGCCAAACATATGAACAAGTGATAGGCTTTACATACCAGTTAGCTTTTAGTCATTAACTCTTATGGTTTGGACAGTTTGGCAGTTCTTTTGTGGAGGCCAGTGTTTAGATGGACCACATCTTGATTTAGAATTTCCTTCCAACTGTCTTGTTAAAATGGAGCACACAGATGCTAACAATGCTCATCATTAAAATACTAATATTTCTGGAGTCATACAGTTTAGTTATGATAATTAAATGATAATTACATGGCTGTCTGTTCTGTTAGTAGTTAAGATTTCAATTGCATAACATGTAAATGTACAGCGCAGTGCGTTTGTCAGGCGCTTAATAAAGAAAAGATTATTATTATTATTATTAATTGTACTGTCAAGTACAACATACCTCCTTGAAAGGTCTTATAATAAGAGTCTTGCTACATATACAAACACCTGTACGAACCTCTGCATGGGATAATAATTACAAACTCCCTGCATATTATGTAAACAAGTCCTTATTGTAAACACAGAATTAATTACAGATTTGGTCATATACACTTTGAAGTCTATTAACATCCAAATTTGCTCTGCACAATGGTTCACATTTTTACTTATTATTTTTATTCAATAACCTATTTCAAATGTTTTCATGTCTTTTCCTTAGAATTCTAACTTTTGAAAGTTCTTTTTGTACATATGAAAATGTGTGACTTAGAAAACATTTATTATTCAAAAGACTCGTCATTTGAATAACTGAGCTTGGTAAAACCTGTCACACTCTGTGTACGTGAAATACTTAGGGAAGCAAGAAGTGCCTTCAAGAAGTTCTTAGAAGGCACTACATAAATGGCCACAATAATTCATATAAACAGTGTGTGCATCCAAGACCAATGTAATGTCACTATATATATATTTTCATGATTACAGCTTGGTTTTGGTGTGCCATCAATTGATGCCTTATGCATTAGATGCAGGCATGATAGAAGTCATTAACTGCATGTACTTACTTAAAAAATTTTAATTTATGGTGAAACGCCAATTTAAGAATGAGTACAAATAAGTACCAGTGGCTAATTCAAGGGATATAATAACATTCCGATGTTTCTGTTATAACTCACCAACTAATCCAATGATGCACAGAGTGATGGAGACATTGATTCCTCGTATGTTTAACTCCTGCCTCAAGCCAGAAAAGAAGCCATCCAAAGCAAATTTTGATGCTGAATAGGAAATAGAATATGGCTGAGCTACTCTACCTACAAAACAAGTTAAGGTAAGGTCATTATACATAATGCAGACCTCTCTGTCAATAAGGCCATATGATTACTCAAAGTGATCACAGATAGTAATCAGTGTATAATCTAGTCCCGTCTTCTGGGGGGCGGGGGGGGAATCAAGGAATGTGGGGGGATGGTACCAACTATGAAGTTTCTGGACTATAAAGTTTCCGGGGTATACTCAGTATACCCGAGATTTGTTGAAGTTATTCGGACAATTGTGCCAAATTTTATCTCAATTTCTCCACAAAATAAGGGTTGACTTCTGTGGCGCCAATAGCTTGATGGAAAGCATGGACGCAGGCATGCTGTCTTACAAACCGACGCACAAATGCAAACCATGAAACATTCCAGAGTCATACTAATAAAAAAATATTCCATCTGCACTTTTTCAAAGTTCATTTGAATACAAACCTGCTACGGAAGAAATCACAATGATGCTACCATTGGTTTTCTGAAGCGGTTGGATTGCATGAGATGCAAGGTGAGCATAAGACAAGAAGTTTACATCGACTGTGTTAGAAAGTCCTGTAAAATTCTCTCTGCTGCCAAGCCACTGTCCCATGTACGTTAGAACGATGTGGTTGAGCACCAGGTAATCTATGCTTCCAAGACCCTCCTCGGCTTTCTATATGTACACACACACATATACATATGTGTGCATGTGTGTATATAAATATATGTTTAATACACATTTATATAAAGGATCTGAAATCTGAAAAATCTGATGTACAACAGATAATAACATATTTGTCTCCACATCTGTTGCAACTTAAACTGCTTTGTAGCTTTTAGTTCTGTATCATCAATTCTCTGTTATTTGGAATATTAACCACTTGCATTCTAGGTGTTGACCTTTCTTCTGGATTACCTATCAGCCCAACCTTTAGTGCTAAAACCCTCATATTGATTTTGTTTGCAATTTTAAAGAAATGTACGACTGATCAACAATTATAACAACATCTTGCACCTGTGTCATTTTTGACTGATTCTTTCTTTACTTCTGTTTAACAAATTTTGTCCATTTTGTCCATGTTCGATCATATCTTCCTTCTTTACTATGATCTTTTCGTGGTCACTCTACTCTTAAAGTCCCACCACTCACTACAATAACTGGTACTGCTGGTGTTTGCATCTCTCATAATCAAGTTTCCAGTGGAATAACGAATCCAATACATCTGTTCACATGGATTTCCACTAAACCTGCAATTACATCAGAGCAGAAACACTTTAATCTCTCTTTAGATAAAACAAACTGAAAGGCCTTGTAGCAATGATTCTTTCAAACTATCTATGACCAATAAGTCATAACATTTCTCGTAATGTTTGTGGGCATAGTATCGGAATAAATTATTTAACATTGCATTAACAAATTTTCATCTGGCAGAGCTGTTTTCTGTGGCTTCTGTTTGTTGTCTTTGCTGCATCTGCAATTTACAGTCCACCTTGCCTTATTCTCTCCATCTCCATCACTGGTCCCAGTTCATTTGGCCAACGATTAATATGTCTTGTCGGCTCTACAAATGGGTGTGAACAATCACTTTCTGCTATGAACAACTTAGGAGAAATAGGCATCATCCACAGATGACAATTTAGCTGTGCTTATGACTCTAACCACGACATCTCTGCAGCCAGACATTGATAATTACTTGGCATTTAAGTGCCATGTATTGAATTACGAACAGAGTATAAGAGTTTTTTCTAATTCACAGGAATTTCTCCATTAAATTGAAATGTTTCAGTAGCAACAGGGCTTTGTTCTGATCCTTGAAAAGATTTTACTTAATTTGATCTATTCTATGGAAAACATTTTTGCAATTAAGATGCGTGGCCTGCAGAAAGTTACACAATAGCTTCTTTTGGCTCTTGGTGCAAAATGTTGGGATACACTGTTCTAACTGGAAACAAATGAAGACAGCAAACAAACAGTTGCTGTCTCACTTGCAACAACTGGATACCAATTCCCAACTATTCCAAGAGCCAATATCTTACATGGTCATTTATGGACTACCCAAAACATCTGCACAAGAGATGGTGTCAGGTTCATAAACTTCAAGGAAACCTCTGGTGCCACCTGTGGCCTTCTCTAATGACTGACTTCGAGTCCACATCTTGAACCAAAGCATCGCAGTGGCACATCAAATTCACAGCAGCAGAAAGGTAAGATTTGCCCAATCTAGTCGTCCAATTTCACGCCATCTACTCAACATAGAAGTCCAACTGTTGTATGGTGCGCACCAAGACTGACTGATCCATGATGAGGTCTATGGATCACACAAATCTCTACAATTGTCAAATTAAGAATCAACACTCAACAGCTCATCTACATTAAAGGCACTGACTAAGAAACCAACCATAGCCTGTTCCCTTTTCTCCTCTCACATCGATTATGCTAATTTGGTCTTTGTTGGTCTCTCAGACCTCGATCTTAACAGGCTGCAGTGCATACAAAACTCCTTGGCCTGCGTTGTGCTGCGTGTTCCACTACAAACAAGTTCCTCAGTTTTACTCCATCAACTCCATTGACTTCCTGTTGAATTCAGAAAAAAATTCTGACCTACAAAGCCCTCAACACCAGCACACTTCCCTACCTTCATTCACTCCTGACTCCTTAAATCCCTCCTCGTTGCCTGCGTTCATCAAGTACCAGTCTTTTAGCTACACCTCGATGCAGAACTGTTATGGGCTCTCGTGCATTCCACGCCTCTGTTCCAAAGGAATGGAATCGACTGCCACTCTCTCTTCGTAGCTCAAATTCACTTCCTTCCTTCAAAAACTGGCTAAAAACTCACTATATCTCCTTGGGTTTCAAGCACTTTGTGCATTTTCTCGTGACGGCTAGATATCCGCGCCTCAGATTCACATTTCGGTGTGACCATGCACATGTTACAAATTTATTATATAATAATAATAATAATAAAGAGCAACTTTAAAAAAACTTCTCACATCTTCCTCAATGCTAGAAAACTGTTAAGAAAGTTTTAAAAAGTCACCGGAACATGTTCAAATGCAGGCCATCATAACACAAGTTCAGGATTGAATGTCCTCAAACTGGTTGAAGTTGAATTTGGCTAAAACAGAATTTATATGGCTGGCACATGGCAGGCACTAACTAAGACAGCACTTGGCAGCATATGCTGCTTGGACAATACAGCATGTTGTTCAGGACCTTTAACCCTGCACAAAGAACTATCCATGGAGGATCATGTTAACTCTCTCTGCAGGTCTTGCTTTTACCAGATGCGTCATATCAGAGCAATGTGATGAAATTTCTCAGTTGACACTGCTACGACTCTTATTGACTCCTTCATTCTCACACGATTGAACTTCTGTAATGCTGTTCTTGTAGGCCTGTTGAAATTCTGGATAAAACAGCTACAGACTGTCATGAACTGTACTGCTTGCATCATCACCAAAATGTCGAAACTCTTGCATGTTTGAAGCTATATGAGACACACACTGGCCTGGCTTCCGGTTTAGGACAGGATCACATTCAAGATTCATCTCAAGATTTGAGACTCTGTAGTTTGAATTACCCAGAATACATCTGGGAGCTCCATGTTCCTGTTTTGAGCCAATCAGATCATCGATCACTGTGTTCTGTTGCCATTGGAGACCTACTTGTTTTGCCCTCTGTAACGACATCATGCTCTCTCATGGATTTGACCGACCTTTTAGAAGACTGGCCCAGCCTTCTGGAACAATCTCCATTGACAATATGTACTGTCCAAAAGAGACAGTTCAACAAACATTTTCAAATCACATTAAATCACACCTTCTTATTTCTGTCAGACAGCTGTGTTGTACCGCATATTTGCAAAGGTGCCATATAAATAGCCATATACAATACACATACATACATACAATGGTTTCATTGAAGTGCACTTGCCTTAATTAGAGTTTCAGTGGCTGACATATCTGACATATCTGCCACATGATACAGGTACCGTCGCGTGCTGTCACCTAGTTCCTCACATCGTTTGATCACCTGCTCATAATACAAGACAAATTAATTATGCATTCTTAACATAATTATATAAAACTGTTCTAAAGCAAGCTAGATTTTAATTTTATACCTATCACTCTAATCCTAATGCATACAAAGTAAGTCCTCAACAGACAAGTTATCAGATATCAAGATATTCACTGGAATCAGTAAATCTAACTCTAAGGTGCAGAGTGTTTGCCAGGGGTCAAGACAGCATCAAGCAAAGACCATACTAAAATCAATGGCTTGTAACAAGTTACCTACGTGTAGATAGCAAGTTGGCAGCTTGGCCTTTTATGAAAGATTTTTTTTAATGCTTGTTTATTAATTCAGACTGACAAGTACACAGTAAGATTACATGATATAGTATAAACAGATGATAACAAGTTTAACAGGAGTTGAATTTAACTGTATAGCAGCCTGCAAGGCGCCCACCTGTCCTACTGCTCAGTTTACAGTTGCCCTTAGAGAGTTGAAGGTCGCAACAACCTTTATGGGCTAGCGTCCTTATGATCTTCGTGCCAGCGTATTACCATTCAAGCATCTCCCTGTCCCCGAAGATTCCAAAAACGAGAGAGCACATCAAGAGGAGGCATATGATCCTACAATTGCCCTCAACTTAGATTCCTGCAGTTAGTCAGTATTCGTATTAGGCAACAGCTTAAGAATAAAATATGGGATTAGCAGTGTTCTATGGAAGACTTTGAAAATCAAGCAAGCTATTTGTGAACCTGCAGGCCATTCGATAAGAAGCCAATGAAGCTGACAGAGGCAGTCTAATACATTTGATGAAGAACATGTAACAGCATCTCAGAGTTTTGAACCATCTGGAGCTTTCTGAGACAAAAAGAGAGAATAAAGATGGTGCAACTGCTGTGTTGACATCCACCGTGGCTTTTCTTCTAGCTGACAAAATATGCATTACTTCAGATATTGTACGGTGTAAGTGCTCTTGACAGATATACTGAATACATCTGAATATATATTTAGCATTGGTTTTGTATTAATTTTATAAACTTTGCAATTGAATGGGTGCCAAAGGTGGAAAGATCACACTCCCTATGGTCTGGATGTCTTCGTCATCATTGAGACATGATGTCAGTTTGCCTCAGTTGTTGCAATATGACACTAAGTGCCAACAGGTATCACACTGCAGATGCACCATCGTTCATTTCAGTCTGCTTACATCTAGACCATGGGGCAGTCAGATTCCTGTCCTTCATTCAGTGACTCTGTTTGTGAATGTGTGACACTTCTCACATGTTGTAATTTACTGAGCTGCTAAGTTTGCATATTCAACTTATTCGTCATTTCAACTGCCGATTTTGTACATTTAGAACAGGGATGCACAACCTTTTTGTTACTGTCAGCCGCATTAAAGATTATATTCTCATCATGACCATCAAGATATCTGGTATTAGGTTATTTAACAAATATTGTGATGAGAGATAAGATTAATTAATAAACAGTGGCGATGTCCAAAAATAAATGTTTACTGTTCTATTCTATTCTACTCTATTTACGGACTTCTAAAGCACCTCTCACAGTACAACCTAATCAGAGGCACTCCAAGTGTGAAAAACCCCTTAAAAAATTTAAGAGAACGGGCAGAAACTGCAGTGCCCCAGATAACATCACAGCATGAGTTATAGCAGGAAGGCCATTCCACAGCAAAGGGCTAATAGAGGCATAGGCACGGTGCTTTGCTGTGGCAGTCTGAGACCAAGAAACTAGAAGGCCATGATGGTGTAAAGAGCGGAGAGGATGTCCAGAGGTAGCTGAGATTGGCCGCCTGATAAGATCACAGAGGTAGAGTGGAGCTTGACCTAAAAACATTTTACAGGTAAGAAAGAGAATTTTAAACTGAATTCAAGCAGTTAAGGGAAGCCAATCTATCTATCTATCTATGGAATTTAATAGCGCCCCTTCAAGATAACTACTCAGAGGCGCTCCCGACCCAGGCCCGGTCAAAGAGGAAGGTCTTAAGTAGTCTATAGAAAGAATCAGAGAGGTCTCGCCAATGAAGGTGCTCAGTCATAAAAATCGATATATATGAGAGAAATGAAGAAGGCGGGCGATCAAATGAGCAGCTGCATTATGTACCAATTGCAGCGGTATGTTTACCGACATCCATTTCCTTCACCACAAATTTCATTAGGCCTACAGCCCCACTGACTTGACGCATTTAGAATTACTATACACATGACTGCAAATGCATTATAATTAGATCATGTGTAAACAGCCGCCAATTCTTCCTCTCATGGCCGCAAGCGGCCGTATGGCCGCAGGTTTCGCACCACTAGTTTAGAAGGTTCTTTGTTCGCAAGTCATCTTGGCCTATCTGACTGCATCAGATAGGCCCATCAATCCTGATATGTGGTCAACTCTGGACTCCATGGACCATTTTACGCCGTCTACAGCCGTCAATTTCCGTCTCGGCAGAGAAGCGATAGGCCTATAAGGGTCTCTGGTGTGAACATGACTGTTAGCCACTGGTGGTGCCTCAATCTACCAACCGACAAATGACATATGCCTATTACAAATGCACCCATTGGTTCAATAAGGGACTGATTGGTGGCAGCATCATAGTCTGCTGCAAGTGCTGCCACCTGTCATCACTTCACACCATTGACGCAGCTTTGGCCAGAGATTCATGTCTGTCAACTGTGGACAGAAATCCATTGGTTTGGCTTCAAGTCTTCTGGGAATTGCTTTGCTTACTGATGACATTCCAGTTCTTTATGATGACATCTGACAGAGCAGAAAACACCATTGATTTGTTTACTCTACAAGGTGCACTTTTATATTACACTTTCAATTACAATTGCAATATGAAACCCACAAATTGTGCTTATTGTGGTCAAGTGCTAAATCTTATGTATCATATATATTACCAAACCACTATCAACAAGAGACTATATAGAGACCTTGAAGCGTATTCAGGGACTTACCTGCTTAAGACGACTTTCTGATCGAGCAGTTATAAAAACGTTGGCCCCCATTCGAGCATAGTGATATGCCATCTGCTCCCCAATGCCACCCGAAGCACCCGTGACAATGACATTCTTTCCCTTCAGTATGCCTTCAATCACAATGAATCAACAGAAATCATTCAATAAAACATACAACATTGATGCATGTTGGATTGTTGGTGCTTTTGGCACTACAGCTGAGTCTTAGTCAACAAACGTGAATAAGTAATTGCTAAAAAAACTATAGTGGTATCTATAAATTATATTACTGGTCTTCAACTTTGTGCATCATTCACTGTGTGAAGTCACTGAAGTGCATATTTGGACAACTGACGAGAATATAATTTGCAAAGGAAATTGCTAGGTAAATGCTTGTGTGTAAATATACGTAGGTATTGTATTGTATTGTATTGTATTGTATTTGGCTATTTATAAAGCGCTTCTCACATCAAAAGCCTTTCAGAAGCGCTCCCAGTGCAAGCAACCCGAGAAAAAAGGCAGGATTTTAGTTTCGAAAAAGATGAGGAGAGACTACCAGAAAGGATGGCAGAGCGAACCGGTGGAGGAAGTCCATTCCACAGAGAAGGACCTATGCAGGCGAAGGATCTGGATTGAGCCATCGCAGTCCTGACACGGGGAACAAAAAGGTCAAGCCGATCAGAGGATCGGAGAGGACGCAGCGAAGTGGCAGAGAGTGGGCGAAGCATGAGATCGCAAAGGTACTTCGGAGCAGTGGCGTACCGAGGGGGGGCAGGGGGGCGAGTCGCCCCGGGCGGCACTTGATTAGGGGCGGCAAAATAGGGTTGAAAAAATAAAAGAAGGAGTGAATGCATAAAAAATTGGAAAAGTGTAAGAGAAAGTAATAAAAGTAGACAAAGAAGGTAGGAAAGGAAGAAAAATAATTCACTAAATAGCATACAGTGGTAATAAGGAGGGGCGGCACGGGCGCAGGAAGGGCGGCTTCGCTTCTAATAACAACGATAGTGTAAGAGGGAAAAAGCAAAAAAAAAAAAAAAAAAAAAGTCATCAGAAATTTTTTGAAGTAATGAAGAAAATTTTTATGGAAATTTCCAAAGTGAAGTGCGCGGAGCGGCATTTTGGGCCGTCGCCCCGGGCGGCATTTGACCTCCGTACGCCACTGCTTCGGAGCAAGACCCAGATGAGACTTAAGGACTAAAACAAGAACCTTGAATTGTATTCGGACAGATAGAGGGAGCCAGTGAAGTTCTTCAACCATGAATGAAGAGATGTGAGAGAATCGAGGAAGACGAGCAATCAGTCTAGCAGCAGCATTAAGTACTGACTGTAGAGGAGATAGGCGAACCTTAGTGAGACCAACAAGGAGAGAATTACAGTAGTCTATTCGAGAGCAGACGAAAGCGTGGACAATTGAGGTAAAGGTCGAGGAAGAAACAGATTTGCGAATAGCCCTGAGACGCCTTAGTTGTAAGTAGGAAGAGCGAGTAAGCATGGCAATGTGTTCAGTAAAAGTTAGAGAACTGTCCAGAGTGACACCCAGGTCTCGGACACTAGACGAAAAGGTAAAACGAGGAAACCTTTCACAGAGTAATGCATAGTCAAGTTTTTTGAGCTGCTGAGGAGTTCCAAACCAAATTAGCTGGGTTTTAGAAGAGTTTAAGGAAAGACTATTAGAAGACATCCAGAGATGAAGATCTTGGGAGAGAGCCTCAATTTGACTAGCGAGAAGGAGTTGAGCAGAAGGGGGTCCATGGACACAAGCTTGGACATCATCAGCAAAAAGGTGGCCAGTCGCAGAGTGGTTAGGGAAAAGAGAGGGAATATTAGCCGTGTATAAAATGAATAAGAGCGGGCCTAGGACAGAACCCTGAGGAACATCCAAAATAACAGGGACCCATGTGTATACATGTGTGTGTGTGTGTGTGTGTGTGTGTGTGTGTGTGTGTGTGTGTGTGTGTGTGTGTGTGTGTGTGTGTATGGCTTGGTATTCAATTGACAATCACCCACAGAAGAAACAACCTGGTTAAATATCGCTAACTTCACTGTGCCTGCCAGCATCATATCAAAAAATGCTGTAGCCCAGCTGATCGGCAGGTTAACTTAGGTTAGCGAACATATCAAGTTTCATGTGGGAGGAACTGCTTTGGTAATAATGTATTGAATTTACAATTGTAATGCGTACTTGCAACTGTCCTGCAGGATGTGTTCTATCTTACTGATTACGATTTGTCATTCAGAACTATTAAACGAATATATATTATCGTACCGTATCTAATAATTTATAAAGCACCTCTCGCAGAATAACTACTCATAGGCGATCTCAGCACGGAAGCCCAGAGAAATAGAAACGCCTTTAAAGAGCGAGAGACCGATTAGTATATCTCAAAGGTATCTTTGATCTCATCCATACCCGGCTCTAGATTTCTTCGCTGGCTGCCCTTCTGACCTAAACTTCCATGATCCAGCATAAAAGCTTCTCTGTGGCCAGTCTATCTTTCTGGAATATGTTCCCACACATTCAAATTCAACATTCAAATTGTTAAGTTTAAAAGGGTTCATCCGATATGGATGTTGTCTCTTACATTACAATTTGACCCCTTTGGCAACCACCACATGAGTTTCTCAACTTATCTTGTCTCCATACATGCTTAAAAACTATTTGATTGTGGCTTAGTGTTGTCCAGTCACGAGCATCTCTGAAGGTTTTCCGTGAAGTGATGCTATATAAATTTGTGATTACAATTACAATATATGTATGTGTACATGTATGTGATTGATTGATTGAGCCATTCATTGAATCACTGAAACAGAGGTTACAGACATTACATATATAAATGAAGCTTGAATGCTGCTGCTGCTGAGTTGTCAAAAGAAAAATCCGGAATGGTCATTAGATCCGTTAAATTCAGGGTTTTTGAGTTCATTGGTAATACCGGTATAAAAAACGCGAAAAAACGGTATAAGCTTATGGAAACTGTTAATAAGTCCATTCCCGAAAAGTGGTCCTTTCTCTCGACCGGCGTCACATATAGTTAATCATTTACTAAGAAATACTTACACATCTTTGGCAAGTAACATTCAAATTGTTAAGTTTAAAAGGGTTCATCCGATACGGATGTTGTCTCTTACATTACAATTTGACCCCTGTTAGCCACCTCTAAATGCAGATCGATCAAATTTTACACAAATATTTTTTATTCAAATGAAACCATTTGAAAGGTTGTGAATTAAAAAATTTTGAAAATGAGAAAATAAAGGTCACCCTAAGCAAGTACCGTAACATTTAAGTTGAATTTAAGTTAGAGTTAATTCAGTTGCGAGTAAACAACACCCACTGTAATATCCCTAACATTTAAATAACGCAAGGTTATAAACAAACATTCAAATGTCCCACTATTACGTAATGTCAAATCATTATCAAGTAATTCTCAGAGAGAACCCTAAACCTCTACAGCAAGCACCACTTCTAGCCTTCATCTCTGAACAAAATACATACTCAGTATTAAAATCCAGCAATGTTTCTGTAACTACAAGTACAGCAGCCTTAATCTGACTTAATAACAGCTCTACATCATGCAATTAATGAAGCATATTTCTATGGTTAACATGGGCAACTGAAATACCATCCCTATAATGTGGCAGAAAACTTAAGAGCTGAGCCAACTTCTTCCATAGACATGTACACCCTGGAGCACAATTTAATACTATCAGAGAAGTTGATATCAGAACCCATATCAGGATTCTTGAGTAGGACTTGATTGTCAACAAATGCTCTGTGAGATTAAACTTTAACTGATCAAAATCCATATGCAATGAAGTTGATATAGCTACCCCAAAATTGTTTATTTCCTCAATATGATTGAAAGGAAAAATATCTATTGTCATATTTTTACAGCACCAGTGTATTTCAGGTACTATGGAATAATGCAAGTGGTACGTTGAATGAAATACAGTAGGTCGTATGAAAAAAACAAATGCTTACTTGCATCAAAGTCATCAATGATGTAATAGCCAATGATGAATGAGACAAAGAATATTGCCAACACTTGCTTCATACTACACCTAAAAGGCTACAAATATGCAGATTATTTGTAGATGAAAGTTAGCAAACGATTACATGTATAAGCACCAACATTGAAGTCCTTCTAATGTACAGCCATAGGATATAGAAGATACAGAAAACATCATCAGAGACAGAAGATTGAAGTGACTGGGGCATGTTTTCCATAAATTAATTATGGATGAACATAGAACAGTCAAACAAGTGATGTCCTGGAATTCTGGATGGAGAAGGAGGAGAGGAAGACCACAGAAGAACTGACCGGAAACCGAGGAGTTGGCGATGGACAGAAACGAGTGGAGGAGATGGGTTGCTTGATGAGTAGATATGCACAGGAAGGACTATCAGGTAAGTACTACGTAAGTAAAGTACAGCCACAGAATATAACACAGAAATGACAGATTGGACGATGACTACTGTAACAGACCTTTCTAAAATTAGGATTTCCATTACATACAGTTTGAGCTAGCTAGGTTGGTCATCACAGCTTTCCAATCTACAGAACTACCACTAGGATTAGTATTTCTACTAGATGCAGTTTTCACACTGCTCTAATGCCGACAATGCACAAAGTAGAGCAGAGCCCTCTGTCTCTTTACAGACATCCAAGACTTTCTTAGAGATGTAACTCTGTGTTAAACGATGGATCCTGCAATTTGCTTGAATGGCACAGAAAGCATTGATAAGTTGTTCCAGAGCCGCTGGCTGGCCTTTAAGTGGAGTGCGATGAGACTATGCCAGTTGCTCTTCTCCTTGTCCTGGAAGAAGGCTGTGGTGCTTTTTTCTCAACTTCAATTTTTCTCATTCAATGCAGTCCTTGTTTGAGAAATGAAAGAAAATGGAAGAGAAAGAAGAAGAAGAAGAAGAAGATGATGATGATGATGATAATAATAATAATAATAATAATAATAACAATAATAATAGAGATTTGAGTGCCATAGTTCGTAAGCAGTTGATGACTCAGAAGCACTTTTAAAAAGATGAAGGAGGGTTCTTAGTTCAAATTTATGAACGTAGCCTAGATATTAATTGCATGAATAACAATTCACTCACTTCCTCTGTTACAACTCTCAAGGACGACTATCTACCCATGCACTACTTTCGACTGAAAACAAGTTAATGCGAGAAATGAGATTTAAATACGTTCTATACGATTTTGCTATTAATGCAAAGAGCCATAAAGTTCACATAATGTAGGCTGTTGCACAGCTTAACTTAACTTTAAGTTAACATCCTAAAGCTAAAGTGTTTCAGTAAAATTACAAAAATTACTGATTTAGAATTTTCTTTTTTCATTTTAGCGTCAAATTCAATCATTAAATTTTATTTTTTCTGTATCTCATTTTCACACTTTCGTAGGCCCCTGAAAAGTTTGAGGCCCTAGGCACAGTGCCTACTGTGCCTAATGGATAATACGGCCTTGTTTCAAAACTCTGAACAACCTCTGGTAAATCCATGTTGACTGTCCTCTATTACATCATAATCGTTCAAGTGTTGCTGTTTGTTACCTTTATTATCTCTCTCCATGACACAACACTGGTTAAACTGACTGGTCTAAAGTGACACAGTTCACCTCTATTTCCCTGTTAAAACTATGGCATTATTAGTAGCCTATATCTCTCCATTCCCATGGTACATCTCCAGTCCATACTGATTTATTCAAGATCTGTACTTATGTCTCTCAAATTTCTTCCCAAATCTATGGAAAAATTTAGGATGTAGTTCATCTATACCTTGACTCTTGTCACTTTTACCCATTTAAGTTATGCCATTACATTTTCCTTATTAAACATTATCTGAGTTAATCCCTTACCATCACTGTCTAAAAATGTCAGCTTGGGTTCAGATGATGTCTCCTAATTTTTCCAAAGCATATACCGAGCTAAAATATTTATCTGGAAACCACATCTGAAACAGGACATTATCCACAAAAACTTTTCCACATCCCCATGGGCGGAGTTTGGATTTAGTTCATGGGGGGCTAAAGCATACCTTCACCTCCTCCTCTGCCGCGAAGCGGCACCCGCTTTAAAATGGAGGGGTCTGGGGGCGATTTGAGCCCCCAGTCGGGGTCTGGGGCGAAGCCCCAGCCGCCATATGCATTTTGAGCATACTTGGTACTAATTTTGGCCTTCTGGTGAGAGGATTTGGAAGGATTTTACTGCTTAAAATGTACGTAATGGTCTGTGACTAGTCGACTATGTACAAAGTGTGAATGTGTTTAAACAGCTGGACAGTCGACTTGAGTTTAATCGAAAATCAGCATAAACTCAATTTTTACTCAAACTCAACAGTTGACAATTGTAATTATATGGTAATTATAAGTTTACGAGAACTGTCCTCACAGAACTTGAATTTTAGTTGTTACAAAGTTATACACACTGTTATGCTCAATACTCAGTCACACTAACAAGCTAACACTATGGCCTTAGGCCTACAACAAAGACTGCGGCTACTCTAAGTCGACTACGCTAATGCAGTGTAGACTAAGCGTCTAGTTCCACTGTTTGCATAGGGCCTACATGAGAACCAGGTCTTCGGGGACTAAAGCAGCTGTCAGATCATAATTTTATTCAATGCTCAGAAGAGCCAGCGAAAAAGGCGTTCCTGTCCCATGGTTGATCGCAACCAGTTTCTTAAGCGTCGCATCGCTGAATAACTTCTCTCAGCGGTTGCTGAACCCACGGGCAACATTAGTGCTAACGGCACCATTCTGTTGTAACGAAACTCACGATGATAATAATAGACATCTTCGGTCAGTACTTCTGAATTATATTAAAGGTAATTTCATTTTCCGTGCTTGAAAACGTTTTCATTTCGAATAACAGACCTTGCGGATTGATGTTAAGGATGTTGGCGCATTTGTCAGCGAGCGCCTTAAATGATTCCATCCTTATCGAGGTGCAATATGGTTTCAACGGATTTGGCCATGTTCATATTGTCCATGTCGAAACGGAACTTCAACTGGCCAATTTATAGTGTATCAAAAAGAGACAGATACAACTGAGTAAACCAGAGTGAAGGCGCTGGTTTCTTGCGTCCATTGCTGCACTTTGTGAATCATCAATGCATTCACGTTGTCCAAATGCGCAGTAGCAACGAAGAAGTCTCAAAGGGATGATGCAGTTTTATCAGTCCTCCGACTTCTTGCGGCCAAAGGCGAAAAAATCTATACATAACTTTGGGGAAGGGACAGAGTACCTACGAGGGCCGGATTTTTTTTTGGGGAGGGGGGACAGAAGGGCCGGGTTAAGTCAAAACTTTGGGGGGACAGTCCCCCTCTGCCCCCCATTATTTACGCCACTGCTTGCGGCTGCTATGCCTTGTGTACTTGGACCAGAGTCATATGTGCAGACAGGATCTGGTAGAGATGGGATGGCTATTCCATGAGATTTGCACTATACCTTAATAGCGCATGGTCAAGTCTGTGGATTCATGGGGGGGCTTAGCCCCCCCTAGCCCCTGATAAACTCCGCCCATGCACATCCCTCTCCCTTTTTCAATGGTCCTACTGTTTCTTACCTTTTCTGCTTGCTTCTAACATTGTTGGAGTAACGGGTAGATCAAGGAAGTCTGGACCAAACCCAGAAAGTCAAAGTCATTGTGAAAAGACCCAACTTCTTTGAAGTAGACTAGAATTAGTAGCGAAAAGATTGATGCAAAAGGTTTTGATAAGCTAAATAAATAAAGTATATATGGGAGTGAATGATGATTGGAGGAACTTTAAAGAACTTGAGAAAGATCACTGAAGAAAGCATACACGATTATGCACAACAGAACCACTACGAAGCCTCTACTTTGGGAACAAAAAACGTTATAGGCCCTACACAATCTTTTCTTCAGTCATGTTTCTTATCTAGGCTATGGCAACATCTGTAGCCTACTATAGGCCTCGAGGCCTACAGATAACTGCTGTGTGCATTTATTGTAACTATAATTGTAATCTGACATTTATAAAGCGGCACTTCAAGAATAAACTCCCGATACGAACCCGTTAAATCACAGTCAAAAAATACATAGCATACTTCAGGTCCTTGCGAAACTGGAAGGGACAAACTGAGGAGCTCGAGTCACAGCTTATTAAATAGGCCTACATACGAATTAGTTCTGTAACTATTTTTGGAGATTTCACATACCGAATAATATTATGCAATATTCAATTACATCGAACTAGCTAAAGCAAGTTGTTGACAGGCTATCTTTCCTTCAATCAGATTGAGACACTGCGGCCCGCACATGTCGCCCCATCCAGGTAATAGGCCCTACGTTACATAACATGTCTTATCAGAGCACTTGTACAGGTACAGAGCCTATCGCAAGCAACTACAGAAAGTTTAAAGATACGCTTTTTTGAGTAACAGTTACAGAAGATATCTCTTCTAAAAAAACTCTTCTGACCAAAAAGAGCCCTTTCGCGTGTGCAACGTTTTTCACTAGGCTAACTCTTTCGGGACAAAATTATGGACACCTATATTATGCTTAAATTCAGAGGACGATTCCCAGTGACTGGGCATGCAAGTGCTAGCCAAGTGCGAGCAGATAGCCACGCCTCATGTCTGCCTGTCGATATTGAATAATTCTCACAGTAGGCCTATAGGCCCTACTGTATTCTAGATACACGCAGGCGCATAGGTCGCGTTCGGGCTACTCGCATCCAGCCTACCGGACAATTTTGTCGGCTCTGTTAGGCACGGCAACGCGATTTAAATTGTGGCAGGACCTTTAATTAGGCCTACTTCGATTCGAGCCTCCTCTGAGAGGGTTATTGTGACTGTGTAGATTTCTTTATGGACCTTTAGCAAGTCCTTCTCTGAGAAGTTCTCTCGCAATTGCTAGAAATAATTAATAATATAAATGTCTGCCTTTCAACATTCTGGTCATACACCACGCACGCTCGAGTCCCGCGTAGCAGCATACGGTCTCTTGAGTGTGAGGTAGCCTGCAGCGAATTACACACCGCTAGAGGTGTCTCGAATCTGGCGTAGCCAGCGAGTACAAGCCACTTCGCCAGAGGCCACAAAATATTTAACAGAACGCACGCTTTACATTTCGTTATAAATTTCTATGTTTTGAAGTTACGATAACTAGTTATCTGAAATTCGTTCTTAATGCGCTTCTTACGATATTCTCACTAATTGCAAGATTGGGATTGAGGTAATCGATCGATGTGTCTAGACACTGTCTAATCTAGCGTCCCTTTAATATTACGTACGCATTAAAACATCGTTTCAGCGTTTTATATACATGGCATTTTATTATAGGCCTACATGACATCCAATAGCCTATAGGCCATAATATATGAACATGAGGGCTGATATCAATCCAACTTCCATTTAGGTCCTCTAGCAAGTATTATTTTGATCAATCCGACTTCCAGTTTTACAAGAAACTATCTTCATCAATCCAACTTCAAATTTAACAAAAACTTATTTTCATCGGTCAGACTTAATATTTAAGCAAGAATTATTCTCATCAATCAAACTGCTATTATTTTAACCAAGAACAGGCCGGGTTAATTCGGAGGCCTATGTGACGGTGTTTGGGAGTTTTGGTGACTGAGCGAGCGAGATCGTTCTGGGCTGTTTGCAGGCGTTTTAATTGGTAATGCAGGCATTGCAGCGGATATTAATTATGAATTTATGATGCTTTAAGCTCCACAGGCCAGTTTTTTAATCGGAAAATAGATTTATTCATCGATCTGTTTCATGGATTTAACCAACAAGACGAGATACACTCTAACCGCTAGAGGCGCTGCAGTGCATAGGTTTTTCAGTGAGCACGTGAGATGGTTGTTACTTGTATCTCGTGTGATGGCATCATCATGTAAGAGGTCGTTGCCTGAGCAGTTCAATAAATTCAACTTATTGAATAAGTAAATTAATAAAATCTCAGACGAAGCTGAACTGTCCATTTCATAATAGAAATGGTTGTATATTTTACAAGTGATGGTTAGTCCTCGTAATTTTTAGTTTTTTTATTGTTTACAATACAATGTATAATTATATAGCCTATTTAAGTGCTCCAGATGCTCCCAAATAAAATATGATGAAGCCCTAGCATTATAGAATCGGATACAGATTGAGTCTATTCCGTGAATATCAGGCAAGTTTCTGATATGCATATAAGAATGTTGGCGAAATCAGACACACACAAAGCGTGTTGAACATGTGGTTGCCTGCGAGAAGGAAACTGAAAAGGGGTGCGGGCCGAATCCCCGAAACCCGAATCCCCGAAACGAATTTCGGCCGGATCCCCGAAATTATTTTGGCAAGCTTATAGAATCGGGGACCTAAATTTTCCGATATACCGCAACGTTTCGTGTTACACGTAGCATATCAAGGCATGTTCCATTGGCCGCACGCAGCATATTTAGGGATGTTGCCATTGGCTGCAAGAAAACGGTCGAGCTCGGAGATTGGTTGACCTAAAATAAAGCCGGGCTATGACGTAACTTAACGAGGGTTATGACCTAAAATGAACGCGGACTATAAATATGTAGAGGTCACTGTTTCATAAGACGCATGTCGTAGCGTTTATCTGTCTTCTAATGACGACACTAACCCTAACACTGACCCTAACCGACCCTCACGACGCAAAGTTTAATTTCACGTAAAGTATGACAACACTAACCCCAACCCTGACCCTAACCGACCCTCACGTCATAAAGTTTTACTTTACCTAAAGTTTCAGAATTCATTCGGTTAGGTTAAGGTTATGTGTCGTTGTTACGCGTCGTGAGGGTCGTTTAGGGTCAGTGTTAGGGTTATGTTAGCCATGTTTTTGAATGAAACTCAAGAAATGGCATAATGGAACAGTCTCCCAGCTACAACCCGTCAATGTTCATGTGCTACGTAATTTAAATCAAAATTAAAAACTCATCTATTGTCATTACACTATGGCCATGAACACAGCACAAAGGTTGGTCGCGGTAATGTATATTCCATGTTCCATTTAAATCGGCCAATCAGCGCAGCACGCCCGTTTTCTAAGCTTTTCCCACATGCTTTTCCTGCGTCCAATGGCAACATGCCTAAATATGTCGTGTATAAGACGAATCCTGGCGTAAAGGTGGGTAAATTTACACAATATATTTTAGGTCCCCGATTCTATAAGCTTGCCATTGTTTTCTAAGTCTGACTCGAATGAATATAATTAACAAATAAACGTGAATATCGATATACATCAAGGCCACGCTAGGTATTTGTCATGTTTACAATTTAACTCAAATGAATAGCTCGGCCGCTTTCTAGAAAACTGTTTTCGGGAAATAGGGCTTTTCTGTATTTTCAGTGTTTTCGGGTTTCGGGGATTCGGGTTGGGTCAACTGAAAAGACAACTTGGCACAAGTCACGATTTTTTTATGTTCTCAGAAGTATGGCTGGTTGGTGGCAAAGCGCATTTCATTATCAAAACGTTCTGATTTGTATACCAGAAACCTACCCGTTTGAATAATTTCTTTCATGCAATTTTATTGCAAACGTTTCTTGTTGTTTAAAATAATGTATCATTTATATAAATATTCCGCATGAGTAGTTCTGGGAATCCTTCACTTGGACTTGGAATGTCTGCAGGGTCTTGCCAGTGAGTGCAGTGACGTCTCTTGTAGTTATCAGAGCACTGTTTGCTTACTGATTAACTTCTAAATGACTTTAATGTCATTTAGGTTGGCACAAACAGCACTTTTGTGAGGTACTTCAAAGGTGCTGTAATAAGTGTCTAGATACATACGTCTGTTAATGAATTGTTTTAAAACATGTTTTTATGCTTTTTTGTAGTTGTATCACCTTCACATACAATTTACATGGGCGAAGATAAGCATGAGAGTGAGTAACATCGTGTTCAGTGGTTTTTAGAGTAAATATAGTGAATTTATAGAAAATGAATGCCAGTGGTTTTGGTGGAGAAATTCCACATTTGATCATGTAAAGCAGAGGTGTCAAACCTTTTCTAATGGCGGGCCAGTGGCAATATTTTCCAGCAAGTGCCGGGCCAGAGTGCCGAAGGTGCCTGAGCAAAACGGGCGATGGGAGCTGGGAAGGGAGCTTGGTGATCCCGTCCCCAGAAAATTTTTGAGAAACTAAATCTTAAATGATGTATTTTTAGCATACAAACAGTAAAATTAAGCTTATAAAATTTTAATTGTGATCTTCATTTTTCAGTCACGAACATCATATAAAGCACATTGAGCCTAAAAATGAAATATTATAAACTTATATTCTCAAATTGTGTAGGGTCTAGTCTTCAGACAATGCGACGCGGGCCAGAAAAATATCTTTGTCGGGCCAGAAATGGCCCGCGGGCCTGCTCTTTGACATCCCTGATGTAAAGTGTACATGCGTTGATTGTCTAATTTCTAGGAAGCCAAAACTTTGCACTAAATAAAAACAACACTGTTAAATTATTTGGTACACAGATTCATGCAAAAAATAACGTACTTATACCATTTTTTAATTTGCGCAAAGTTATCGTTTTTTGCACATTTTTGGCAATTTCTTGGCGCCAATTTACATTTTTTCGGGCGTAAATTTCTGGGGCCTAAATAAGGCACATGATATCATTTGCTGGTCACTTCAAAATGTAATTACTTTAACTGTAGCTTAGATTAAAAATTGGCTAGAGCAAAGGTAAAAATGAAAGCAGACCCTACCTATCATCAGCTTTTCTTGTGATGAACACTTATGCTTGGCCATCGCCTAAAGATTCTTAGAGAAGTCTTAAGGCTGTACTACGAAGGTGAGCGAAAACTGGTTGTAGTTGTTACTGGCATACTTGGCTTTTGTACAGAGCATTTAACCTGGAAAGTGTGGACCTTGGTAGTGGTGTATTAGTAGGATGTCAGATAATCATATTGTGGCGACCCCCTTCCTATCCAGGCTTGGGTCGGGCAGTTGTGGGAAAATCTCTTTCTCAACAGACTTCTGATCCCGGGTTCGAACCCCTGGCGTAGCAATGAATATGCTGCCAGTTTCACCGGTATGAGGTAATGAAACTCTAAGGGTTTTATCTCTGAGTCTAGCGCTTCTACGCAACGTCTGTTGCGATGGCGCTACAGAAGCATTTGTACTTTCAATGTCACTATCTACCAGGGTACCTTGGCCAGGCGCTATATCCGCGGCTTCTGCTGTGGGCAGACCAATACCTCGCAGGGTATCTGGGTCCTTCTTTCCCACAACTGCACTTTCAGGAAACCGTGATCTGGTTTCCATGCTTTGCATCTTACTTACTAATGATTTCAATATGGCGGCCTGTTCTTGTTGACTATTTATTAATGCCTCTAAAATCTTCCGTGTATCAAAAGGTTCTTCAAATGATGACAAGTCAGGTTCCATTGTTACATTTAATTATCAAAGCTGTAAATCTAGGAAACAATTATGTAGCGCCAGCAGCTCGGTGCAATGTCACTACTCAAGGTTCATCATTGTGCAGTCATTAAAACAATCACCGATAATTAATCAATTACAAAGATCATCATTAGCGATAAACAAACAACTTTATTCATTTAGCGCTTGAATTAAAGACAAAATACAAATACGATACTCTGTGTTTCTGACCTTACACCAAACCACGAGGGTGAAGAAACACCACAAAGCCACCGGCAATGTAGAACGTCTTCGTCGCACTGCAGCAGGCGTCGAACCAACAACCCCAGGTTGATGAGCGGTTGATGTTCTCTCCCTTTGCGTTGCGCTTACTACTTAAGACTCAGCCACACAGAGCGCTGTCGCTCGCGCCACTCTTTCGCGCCAAAATCGTGGCGGGCTTTCTCACTTGCACGACTCAACTGCAGGCCGGCAGGCATCGACCAACGCTGACGACCGATCAATATCGACTGAGCTTCAGACTGACCGATGCGTGCCAGCGGACCTCCTTTATATAGGCGTCGGCTCCCGCCTAGAAAGCGCGCGCTCAGCCGGCAGCGATCAATAATTGCCGCCCTTATGCAGTGCTGGCCGACAACAGTAATTAAGGCGCCAAACTGCACTGTAGGAGAACTTATTAGCGCCAAACTATAAAGCGCCAACTTGTGCCCTAGTTCGGCACACTTTCCCGGCCCCAGGGAAAAATTTCCAAGTCCCTGGAAATTTTCGTTGTCTCTCCAGAAAGGAGGCAAGGCCACGTTGGTTGCTATATAGATTTTCGACAATATACATTAAGCAATGTTACTATAGCAACACGTAGTATCAAAATAATACACACATCATTAATCATTCACATAAAACCTTAATCATCAAACGCAGGGCATCGTCTATACAATTGCCTGCCACTACAATATAACATTTTCACAAGTGATCCAATCAAGAACATGGTAAGTCTATTATTAATCACTATCACAAAACCTAGCAGGTTTCCTACTCATTCTTTTAGGTCTCTCTGGCAACATCTCAGAAGACTGGGCATCTTCCAGAATGTCTTCCGGATCTGGATCCAGAGTGACATCCAAGGCGTCCTTATCTGAAGGGAGCTCTCCTTCGACTTTCTTCAGCTTATCCACATAGACAATAAGCGGTTGAGACTTCGGCGTCTTACGAATTCTGTACAACACAGGACTGAGCTTATCTAAGACTTGGTAAGGCCCTATATAAGTTTTCGACCATTTGTCCTTCAACCCTGACCTTCTGCGTGGATAAAAATACCAGACAAAGTCTCCGGGGCGGAAACTTGTCTCTTTCACCCTTAAATCATACCTACAAGCTCTGACAGTAGCTTGGCGCTGCATAAATTCTCGAGCATATGCAAAATCAGTTTGAATCTTTGACAATTGTTCTACAACAAAAGCATCAACAGACAAACAATCAGGCAGGACCCTACAATCGCCTAACACTAAGTCGATCGGCAAGCACAGCTCGCGTGAGAGGAAAAGGCGGTTGGGAGTGAAGCCGGTACTTTCGCTCTCGCTAGCTCGATACGCTGCCAGGACGAAGGGGAGGTGACGATCCCAATCTTTCTGGTTTTGACTGACGACCTTGGCGAGCATACTATTCAGCGTCCGGTGGAAACGTTCCACCGCCCCATTCGTACTAGGCTTGTACGGTGACGTCCTCAGCTTGTCCACTCCAAGAAGACGACACAAGTCCTGAAACAAAAGCGCCTCAAAGCAAGGGCCTTGATCTGACAAGATTTGTCTTGGGCATCCAAATCTTGAGACAAACTCCTTCACCAGAACGTTTGCCACCGTTGTTGCGTTTTGATTGCGGATGGGGTAAGCTTCTGCCCATCTCGTGAAGTGGTCCACAATCGTAAGTATGTATCGGTAGCCGGTCGACGAAACGGGGTGGGGACCCGTTATGTCAATTCCAATACACTCGAGCGGAGCGCCAACGTTCATCGATTGAAGCTTTCCCTGACGCGGAGGATGACCTCTCAAATATCTAGCGCAAACTTGGCAACGACGGAGGCATATTCGCACATCCTCCCGCCATCCAGGCCAATACGCTCTCTTGCTCACTTGCGCCATGGTCTTCCTCATGCCCAGGTGTCCTCCGGACATGCCTCCATGTGCTTGGCAGATTATGGCGTCTCGTCGGCCGGGCGGTGGAATCAGCTGGTGCCATTGCAGTTCTCCAGTCCGTGGATGCAACCATTTCCGCATCAACAGTCCTCCTTTTTCTTCTAGTTGTGGCCACTGTGCGACTAAGGTTTTGATAGTGGGACTGTGACCTCGCAGTAAGTCGGCTGACGGTGGCTCCGCGGATTCATTCTTCCATTTGAGAATCCATTTCAAGTCCGGGTCGGCTTCTTGTTCTCGACGGAGGCAGTCAGAACTCCAGTCATGAGAATCAGCGGCCGTCGTTGTAACCGCATTCTTTCTTTCTCTGACGACCTCGACCAGGACTGGTCGGCGCGACAAGGCATCAGCATTTCGATGGGCGGTGCCAGGTCTGTGTTGAACGTCGAAATTAAATTCTTCAATAATCGTCAGCCACCTTGCGTGCTGACCAATGGGTTGCGGCGTCTTCCTTAACCATTGAAGGGCCGAATGGTCAGTTCGTAATAGGAATTGCCGGCCTAGCAAATATTGGCGGAAAAACTTAAGAAAGTGCACCACGGCAAGAAGTTCTCGTCTGGTGACATCATAGTTTTTCTCGGCGGGAGTGCAGACACGACTACCATAAGCGATTACTCTTTCTTGACCTTGTTGCACCTGTGAAAGAACGGCTCCGATCGCATCTAGAGAAGCGTCTGTGTCGAGAATGTACAGATCACTGTCATTAGGCAAGGCTAAAATTGGAGTGGCGGTAAGTCGTCTTTTAAGCTCGATGAAAGCAGACTCACACTCGGCTGTCCATTGGAATCTAACGCCTTTCTTTGTAAGTGCGTGTAATGGTCGGGCTATTTCTGCAAAGTCTGGCACAAAGCGGCGATAGTATGCACAAAGCCCTACGAATGAACGAACTTCTCGGAGTGAAGCAGGGGTCGGCCATTCTTCAACCACTCGAATCTTTTCCGGATCAGTCTCGATGCCGTTTCCACTTACTCGATGCCCCAAGAAGCTGACTTCTTGTTGTAAGAAGCAACACTTGCTTGGCTTTAACTTGAGACCTGCCTTATTTAGTCTCTCAAGTACTTGGGCGATGCGTTTAAGGTGAGTATCTAAGTCAGCGGCAAAGACAATAATATCGTCTAAATACACTAAGCAGATTTCAAACGCCAGGCCAGACATCACCAAGTTCATCATTCTCGAAAAGGTCGCCGGAGAATTACTGAGGCCAAATGGTAATACGCGGAATTGGTAACTGCCTTTGCGGGTGACGAAAGCAGTTTTGTGCCGATCGTGCGGATGCACAGATACCTGAAAGTAACCTGACCTTAAGTCAAATGTACTAAACCATTTGGCTCCTGACAGCGAATCAAGACACTCTCGAATCAGTGGCAAAGGATAGGCGTCGGGACGAGTTTTGGCGTTAACAGCACGATAGTCAATGCAGAAGCGAGGAGACCCGTCCTTCTTCTTCACGATGACCAAGTTGCTTGACCAAGGTGACAAAGAAGGTTCAATGACTTTCATGCGCAGCATTTGATCAATGTGTTCATCTATCAGCGGAAGCAGTGACATCGGCTGCCGGCGTAGAGACTGTCTAACTGGCTTTTCTTCACCCGTATCAATTCGATGCTGGAGTAGGCTGGTATAGCCCAAGTCCCATTCGTGAAGTGAAAAAGCTTTATGGTTCTGCAGGATCAGCTGACGAAGTTGTTCTCTTACTTCATTTGGCACCTCTTCAGAGACGTTGTTCCAGAGTGGAGAAAGGATTTCTTCAGCGTCGGTTGAGACCGGTTCTTCCTTTACTTCATTCACAGCGCAGTGATCGTCTGTTTCTGGTTTGGCAGGCATCGTTGAAAGGATTTCTACTTCATCGATCGGAAAAGGTAAGCCTCGGCGCAGACGTACGTCTTGTGGCGTTGGATTCATCACGCGCACCGTCAGTTCGTTAGTGCGGTCCTGAAGCAATGTTCCTGCGACAAGAAGACCTGAGTCCAGAAATTGAGACTTAGTTGCCCATGACCCGCATTGCATGGTCAGACGTGGCAAGACAGCAAATGCTTCCACATTCATTTCGCACAAAGCAGGCACTTTGACATCTCTGGCGGCCACAATCTTTCGACAGCTCATTGTCTCTGGTCGGTTGCATATCGGCAGCACATGTCCTCCAATGGTTATCTTTGAGTCTCCAAATTGCCATTGTGCTTTCTGTTTTTCTAACCAGGAAAGACCAAGGATAACTTCAGAGATTTGTTCAGTTACTAAGCAATGAATCACAAAGGAGTGTCCTTCGGCTTCACAGCGTAACAAAGTCTCGCCAGTCACGCGGATTTCAGTACCATTAGCTGCTCTTAATAGCTGCTTGGATCTCACCACTTGGTCAGGCTTGACCAGCGAAGATGGCACCAAAGACAGTTCACAGCCAGTGTCCAAAAGACCCCAAACAGTTTTTCCGTGGATTCGTAATTTCAGGTATGCATTGTTGCTTCCCACCACGTGATGTAGATTGGCTACAACAGGCGGTTCTTCCGGAGGATTGTTGACCGGTAGAGCATCTTCACGGTTCGGGCAGCGACGAGCGATGTGACCTGGTTGACCACAATCATAGCATGACCTAGGACCTTGCCAATCATTTGGTCGAGATCTGCGTCGGACAAATCGAGAGCGATCATTCATTCGTCGTGTAAATGGCTGACCCACAGAGTTCGGAGGCTGAAAAGGAATTTCTTCACCCCATTGTCTTTTCGGTTGGTTAGGCAAATTCGGTTTCGCCCAAGCTTCATTGATCATCTTCTGCACCAAGTCAATAGTAAGTTCTGGTTCTTTAATTGTTTTCACTCGAGCTGGACGTCGTTCAACAGAGTCGGCCTCACATTTTTCAATTCTCAGATATCCTTCATATCTCATTGCTAAATTGTATGCTTTATCGAGAGTCGTAGGTTCGTTTTCTCTTACCTTCATGGCAATTTCTTTATTTCGGATAGCGTCGATGAATGAGCGAACAGCGACAGCTTCACTGTGGGACGTGGTCGGACCCGGATAAGCGTGAATCATGAGTCGACGAACGTCTTGAACCAAAGTTCCAAGTTCTTCTCCTTCCTTTTGACGTCGTGTGCTCAGTTGCGTTTGATAAAGCGACATTTGATCTGCGCCGCCATAGCGTTGTCTAAGTCTTTGGATAATGTCAGACCAGGTTGTCATGGTAGCGGAGCTGAATTCCCATAGCAACTGATTGGCAGGCTCAGTGAGCGCACAAGTTAGCTGATTTGTCTTTTCTTCTTCAGTCCAGCCGTTATTCTGGGCACATACCTCAAATTTTCTTATGAAAGCTTCGACCTCGGTTCGACCATTGTATGACCCAAGCTTGATCCATTGTCTGGATGGTTTGACATTGCCACTCTCGGTTGAAGAGGCGTTCGTCTTAGGTTGCACTTCATCTGCGGCTGAAGTAGACCTACCTTCAACTTGACATGACTTGTCTTCAATGAGCGTCTTATCTTCAACTGGCAAGGAAGCAGACTTACCGGAAGAAGTTTCTTCTTTCTTCAGTGTCACTTGTTTCGGTTGCGCTTCAAGCGGTTCACTTTCAGTTGGATCAGCTGTGGCCTTACTCACTTTCATCTTGGCAACTTTCGGTTGCTCTTGTCGTTCACCCTTGAATGCCTTGGTTGATCGTGATTCTGGAGCATTTCTAGGAGATGGCGGCGGCGGAGCATGACGACAGTGTGGACAATTCAGGTCGAGAGGTTTCGACGGATGATTGATCATGTCCTTAGCCCTCTTCTTCCGGAACGATTCGACATCAGCATGACCGGAACTTGCAGTGAAGAACACTGGCAGTGGACGACGTGTTGATTGGCTTGACTTCACGGCGTTAGAATGCGTCGTGAAAAGAGGCCAGGTTGACATCGTGTACAGCGGAGCTGAATTCGTCGATATGGACTGGAATGTCGAGGGGCGGCGATTGGTGTCGACAAGAGGCCGGGTTGCAGAGTCAGTCGTTTGGCGATGCGACGAAGAAATGAGAGGCAGGCGAGCGTATCGAGCTAAGCGAGGCGAAGACGGTTCATGCGTAGACAAACCGTCGACCAGGCTGTATCTTTTCCCTCGATGCTTATGCAACATTTTATCTGAAACTAGAGACTCAGTATTAGTGTGTGCATTTAACTTTATTTGGTCTTCAACCCGACTATTTGTAGGACCAAACAATTGATCATTCATCCATTCATCATCCGGACCATGAACAAATATTTCAGACATTGACTCATCATCTGTTTCGTTATTTGTCTCATCATCTGTTTCATCATCCTCATGTATCGACCTTCTAGTCATCAAGTTACTATCACGCAACATATATTCATATTCATCTTCATCCAAATCCAGAATATGTCGAGATTCATTCATTCTTTCACATTCAGAAACAACATCATCCGAAAATTTATTCTTACCTATCTCAGAAAATTTATTTTGTTTACTTCTTATTAATTCTTTAAATTGTATTTCAGATTCATCATCAGATTCATCATCAGAGTTAACCAAAGAAGTTTCAAATTTTACCTCAGAAGTGTTACTAAATTTTACCCCACTTCTGGTACCAGGTGTGGCGACCCCCTTCCTATCCAGGCTTGGGTCGGGCAGTTGTGGGAAAATCTCTTTCTCAACAGACTTCTGATCCCGGGTTCGAACCCCTGGCGTAGCAATGAATATGCTGCCAGTTTCACCGGTATGAGGTAATGAAACTCTAAGGGTTTTATCTCTGAGTCTAGCGCTTCTACGCAACGTCTGTTGCGATGGCGCTACAGAAGCATTTGTACTTTCAATGTCACTATCTACCAGGGTACCTTGGCCAGGCGCTATATCCGCGGCTTCTGCTGTGGGCAGACCAATACCTCGCAGGGTATCTGGGTCCTTCTTTCCCACAACTGCACTTTCAGGAAACCGTGATCTGGTTTCCATGCTTTGCATCTTACTTACTAATGATTTCAATATGGCGGCCTGTTCTTGTTGACTATTTATTAATGCCTCTAAAATCTTCCGTGTATCAAAAGGTTCTTCAAATGATGACAAGTCAGGTTCCATTGTTACATTTAATTATCAAAGCTGTAAATCTAGGAAACAATTATGTAGCGCCAGCAGCTCGGTGCAATGTCACTACTCAAGGTTCATCATTGTGCAGTCATTAAAACGATCACCGATAATTAATCAATTACAAAGATCATCATTAGCGATAAACAAACAACTTTATTCATTTAGCGCTTGAATTAAAGACAAAATACAAATACGATACTCTGTGTTTCTGACCTTACACCAAACCACGAGGGTGAAGAAACACCACAAAGCCACCGGCAATGTAGAACGTCTTCGTCGCACTGCAGCAGGCGTCGAACCAACAACCCCAGGTTGATGAGCGGTTGATGTTCTCTCCCTTTGCGTTGCGCTTACTACTTAAGACTCAGCCACACAGAGCGCTGTCGCTCGCGCCACTCTTTCGCGCCAAAATCGTGGCGGGCTTTCTCACTTGCACGACTCAACTGCAGGCCGGCAGGCATCGACCAACGCTGACGACCGATCAATATCGACTGAGCTTCAGACTGACCGATGCGTGCCAGCGGACCTCCTTTATATAGGCGTCGGCTCCCGCCTAGAAAGCGCGCGCTCAGCCGGCAGCGATCAATAATTGCCGCCCTTATGCAGTGCTGGCCGACAACAGTAATTAAGGCGCCAAACTGCACTGTAGGAGAACTTATTAGCGCCAAACTATAAAGCGCCAACTTGTGCCCTAGTTCGGCACAATATCTCATGTAAAACATGTAGATTTTATTTTAGGTAATCTGTGCCATTGTGAAGTTGTTTCAAATTATCGAGGATTGTACAATATTGGAGACACCATTATTTTTTTATAACTTCATGGGATGAAGATTATGAACAATGTTGTTAGAGGAGATTTGTGACCAGTGATTGTATCAACAGATGGCAAGTAAGGAGAGATAAAACAGGGCAGTAAAATTTAAATGATTATATTGTAGATTTAGCTGTGGACAGTTTGAAGCTGGGGAGAAAGGTGCAAAGGCCTGAAGGGATTTAGAGCAAAGCAGAAGAGCAGAAGAGGTAGTAACAGAGTCAGCAGAGATATATCTTACATCATGGTCAAGGTGAACTTGGATGTAGCATCAGAAGGAGACATGGTGCATAAATTATGCCACAAACGATGCTGGATGAAAATTAAAAATTGGCTAGAGAGAGTGGAGAGGCAATTACAAGTTGGATAAACAAAACAGGAGAGATCTCACCTTGTATGCTGAAAGTGTGAAGAGAGATAAAATAACATAAAAATAAATGGAACCAGGAAACTAGAGTATATAAAAAGAACCAATAGTAAAAACAAAGTTTTTACTATATCCATCTAGTATCCTATAATCCGTCATATTAAGCAGTTACCTCTACAAATATATAGTCAGCGTTCATTTTACAACATAGCGTCCGTTTAATCAAGCACCGCACCCGTTTCTGTTGCAGCCAATGGCAACGCTGGCCAATCACAACGCTGCGTGTGGGAAAAGGTGATTCCCGATTCGAAAAGTTGAGTCCCCGATTCTATAAGCTAGCCTTTTTGGGGAGCTGAAATTTTGATAGAATGAAGTGTGTGCGAGGGCGAGTCTGTCTGCCAAGTTTCACGACGATTGAATGATTGTAAGTGATCGAACTAGTCGTCGCAAGATTTGACTTTTTAGCTGTGGCTCAATCAACCAAACATTCAAGCAAGCAAACATTCAAGCAAGATTGCAAGATTCCCGCAAGTTAAACTAGATGGATAATAAAAAGAACCAATAGTAAAAACAAAGTTTTTTACTATATCCATCTAGTATCCTATAATCCGTCATATTAAGCAGTTACCTCTACAAATATATAGTCCGCATTCATTTTACAACATAGCGTCCGTTTAATCAAGCACCGCACCCGTTTCTGTTGCAGCCAATGGCAACGCTGGCCAATCACAACGCTGCGTGTGGGAAAAGGGGATTCCCCGATTCGAAAAGTTGAGTCCCCGATTCTATAAGCTAGCCTTTTTTGGGGAGCTGAAATTTTGATAGAATGAAGTGTGTGCGAGGGCGAGTCTGTCTGCCAAGTTTCACGACGATTGAATGATTGTAAGTGATCGAACTAGTCGTCGCAAGATTTGACTTTTTAGCTGTGGCTCAATCAACCAAACATTCAAGCAAGCAAACATTCAAGCAAGATTGCAAGCAAGATTCCCGCAAGTTAAACTAGATGGATAAAAAATAGACAGCACTGTGCCTTAAAAGCAATGCTGGTGCCCTCTCATGATCTGATCATGAATTGGGTTTTCATAACACAGCAAATCAGACTTAGATTTTGCACTCTCATATATAACTTGTGTTGGAATGTATCTTTTGGTTTTGATAACAAGTAAGGGTTTTTCAGTTTTATTTCTTATGTCACTCAGTAAGTGAATAATCTTGATGTTTTTGCAAATGCATAGAGTTTTTCAGTTTTCATGGATTTTCCCAATGGGTACAAATTGGTTAGCTACATCCAGTGAGTGATGTCTTATCATGATGTGCCTTTGAAGTTCCTAATGAGGATTAGATAATTGAGAATGTGTATTTTTCTGTCTTTATAGATGAAGAATTGATACGTTGGGGTTGGCCTGAAGATGTCTGGTAGGAATGTTTACAGTTCATAGGAAACATGTGATCGTCATCACCATTGCCATTTTTTCATCATCTTACATGGCCATGATTGTGCAGCCCACTGTTTATAGTGCCATGTCCTGTATTTGGCTCGCAGATCACTAAGTAACCCTTTGGCTCAAACTTCTTGATGATGAGGTCAAGCTCCGAGTTATGCATGTCACACTGGGTCATTGGGTCCTTACACAGCTCTGGGAATACTGAGCCAAGGTGCCTTGGGTGTTGCATCCAGTGTCACACATAACTGGACCTGTACACCACAAGTGTGAGCTGTGCTCCAACAATGGCAACACGTTCTTGATACTCTCACAGCAGCGATGAAGTTCCTGCCTCAGGAGGAGAGTGGACGCATAAATCATCCAGTTGTGACATGAGAGTTTGTCTCTGCGGCTTCAGTCGCCAACCATCAGCTGATGCGTAGAGCTCGATCACCAAAAGGTTGTTCGTGTCCTTGCTGCTGCTCAGATCCCCAGGGCCGTTTTATCCACTAGGCACAGTAGGCACTGTGCCTAGGGCCCACGAACATTTTAGGAGCCCACGAAAGTCTGAAAATGAGATATTGAAAAAATAATTTTAATGGTTGAATTTGACACGAAAATGAAAGAAATTTCAAATTCTACTTTAATAATTTTTATAATTGTACTGAAACAAGTTAACTTTTATGCTTATTAATAAAAGTTATGTTACGCTGTGCAACAGCATAATATAAACTATGTGACCTTCAAATGTCTTCATTTGCCCGCCAGTGATGGGCGATTAAGATTTCTTAACAAATTAATTAGAATTAGCATTACTTCGAATTTCATAATTAGGATTAGCATTACCATTTTTGGGATATATAATTAATTAGAATTAGAATTAACGCTGAACTAATTAAATAGAATTAGTTGCTGGCGTCAGAATACAAACGACTCAAAAAATTTCTTTTCCCAGTTAAGCGTTCAATCTATTAGGCAAATATTTCAGATTATGATGAAACTCAAATTTCAATGATCTTAATCCAGTTTCTTCTTATTACTGTGGAACATATTTATATTTATTTGAGATCGGACTTGCACATTGGAATTATCATGAGTTCTAAAGTATTGTCTTTGAGCCTGTTTCTTTGCTCATTTGTAACAAATCTTGCAAAAGCAAATTCTTACAACATAATGTTTCAGATGCAGCTGGAAAACGCTGAGAAATCTCATATTATTTTCTTACTAGAAGCTTAGAATGTAATTGCTAAAACAGACACTTTCCAATTAATTTTACTTTACTGTTGGATTCTTTTATGTAGGCTCTACTGAAATTTTTCATAAACACATCTCATAGCAAAAGGCAATTCTTCCTTGAAAGATATCATAAAAAACTAAAAACACAAGTAAATTGGTTGATGTTTATTAGTCACATATGGAAGCATCGAGCAAAAAGTAAGTAAAGAAATATGTAGGCAAGGCAACTATGAAGCTAATTATGGAATTTTAATTAGATTTAGACAACTTTTAATTAGTAGGCCCTAATTTAATTAGAATTAGCAACATTTTTGTTACTAATTAATTAGAATTAGAATTTAGCTAGCAACCTAATTAATTAGCTAAATAATTAATTTATAATTAATTAGTTACCCATCACTGTTTCCCGCATTAACTCGCTTTTAATTTAAGAACGGGCAGTTGAGGGCCTACGAATGCAAGAGTGCCTAGGGCCTACGACGACCTTAAAACGGCCCTGCAGATCCCAACCAGCCACCTTTGCCATCTGTGTACATTTCCTCCTTGCTCCCAGGAAGAATGGACCACATGTAGCCACACTCTGCATCACTCGGTTGAAGACTCCTCCACCTTGGTTATGCAACCAGCCTTCAAAGGTGGTATAGTGTAACGCAGGTGTAACACTCACTGTTCGATGCATTGGCAATTTGGCATGGAAATTATTTATGGGACTATCATTCGGGAGCCACAACCATTTGTGAACTGTCGCATATGGTTACAAAGATTTTGCGTTCGTCTCTAAGAATGAGTTTGTGGTACAGTTTAAGTAACAAATGGCAGTGCAATAGGAACATGTGTTGCTGGGGCTTTGGTCTTGCCGTTGGTTGTCCGTAGTGGTGTTTAGCCTTCCCGTCAATGTCGTTGCGGAGGGAGGCACACTGCTGGGTTTAGTTGAAGGCCGCTCAACTGCAGCCACATGTTTAACCTGTTCCTGCAGACCTGCAACTGAAGCAAAGTCATTGGCAAGGTGTGTGCTTAGAACTTTACACCGACCCCATCTGCACCGGTAAGATGGACAGTGCTTAGGGAACGTCCATACTCCATCCAGCGTATTGCCTTCTCTGATATTGGATATCCTCTTGGAACAGACTTTCGTTGCATATTATGCATACTGTTTCATTTTACTCTACCCAGCATACCATATTAAAGTCAAATCTATTTAGATCAGTTAGATAGCCATGGTTTCAAAGCTTATAAAAATTACTCAGTAGCTGCTACATTAAGCATCTTGATACATGCACACATTGTGTAATCTGTGTGTTGTTTGGATTTTGTTTTATTGGGCAGGTGCATCTGCCCAATATTCTCCAATGATTGCTCACTTTGCTTAGGTTAATGCACTCGAGTTCTGGTCTAGTCATTAGAAATCAAGTTCAAGGCCCACTCCATCAAAAGCACAACATAAGGAAATAGTCAATTGTTAATGGCATTTGAAAGAACAGTCTTATTCACGAAGGAATATGTATTATCTGTATGTATTGCTTTAGAAAATGACTAGGAAAAGAGAAGCTTCAGTTTAACAGTGTGGTTCGATAAGGGCGCACAAGACTTCGAAGCCAAGTTCAGGTCATGATAGCCTGACTCCACCAAAACAGACTCGAGTTGGTCTTGAGTTCTTGGCCAGACTTAATAGTACATCACAGTGTGAGATTAGAATTAATTATTAATGAAAGTTTTGAAAAATTGCTGAAAGCTGAAATTTTGATGAAACTAAAAATTGCTAATTTATGTAAACAAAAATCAATGCACTGGCTGATTCTTGGGGAAACTGAGCCTGCTAATTGGATTATTCTAAATTGCAGAATTCATAAAATAACATTGTCTTTTTAGTACAAAACTTTAGTACAATTCATAGAATTGTACTGAAATGAATATGGCAGAAAGACTCTTTGTTAAATTCTGAAATTCATGTTGATGTTTCTTTGCATTTAGGTTTCATGTCGACAAACTCTCCTCAGCACATGTCTATCTCCGGTTGCATCCTGTAAGTTTGTATTGTACTAATTCATTCACAATTAACATACCGTATTTTTGCATATATACCCTGTGAATGAGGAAAGACAACACTCTGTTTATCTGAAAAAGTTTTTGAATAACCCACATCCTATTAATCTTTGTCTGGCACATTGTTATGTCTCTCATTCTCTCATAAACCTCATTGTCAGAGAAACCAGAAGTTGCTATTTGTTTGGTGCTATAATATGCTTTCTTCCCACAGGTGCAGCAGGAGCTCCAACAGTGTCCTACCACACTTACTTGTACTTATTTATTGCAGTTCAAGAGGTGTTGTTATGATTACTGAAGTCTTTAGTAAAACCATTTTAACAAATATTGTGTTGTATCAGTAGCAGTAGGACACTATTCAGATTGCAGTGTGAGTAGCTGTCATTACTTGTGATATTAGTCTCCATAGTAAGCCTTGGAATCCAGTGAGGTGTTTGGTTGAAACCAGTTACGTAGCTGTTGCTAGAAAATTGGTTTCAGCCATGATCAGAGCCAGCTAGTCCGTCAGAAAATGTGATGAAGCTGGAATTGGAATGAACTTCCTAGTATGCACAGGTCAGCCAATGACTGTAGTTAGTGTGAAGAAGTTTCTCATCAGTATAAGTGAAGTTTGATTTGGACTACAGTTTCACTTGAAACCTAATCACCGATCGATGCCTTGTGCAATTATAATATCAGATACAGTTCCATGCTCAACAGATGGACATATGGCATGTTAACAAATATGTTGCATACTTATCAGAAGCTGGTCAATGCCACAAAAGAGCTGACTCTTATTTTTGTCCTGATTGTTTTCAAGACTCTAACACAAGGATCATTGTCTTAACTTACGATTCCCATTTGTGAAACCACAAACAGATGTTAGTGAAACGTTTAACAGTTAAATGCAGCCTTTTGACCTAGTTTTGGTTTCACCTATATAGAGGCTGTTACATTATTATAATAATAATAATATTCTTTATTGAAACAATCCGGTTGACAAACCGCAACCGGTTACAGTGTACAGTTATGCAATTGAAACAATTCACAAGAACACAAATGACAGAAGACATAAATCTTAACTACTAACAGAACAGACAGCCTGCAATACAATGTCTGTCGATAAACAAAACGAGTTAGGTCAGATGTGGAAGCTGAGGTGATTTATTATTTAATGGTTTACAATTGTGTTTTTCTAGTAACTCTGGTAACTCCTTGTATGTTTTCTAGTCTGTACATTGATGATTAGTTGCCATGAGTATTGGTTGTTGGTGTTGTGTGTTAGAATGAGACACTGGATGACGTTCCTCAGGATGTGCTGGATGACTGTGTCCAGCTAGTAAAGGCAAACAGCATCCAGGGTAACGTTTTATCACAGTTTCTTTCTGTCTTTTCTAAATGTGTCTAGCACTGGTATTTAAATTTTTTATGTACAAGTTCCAGGTCTCAGATTGTTGATAAAGTTCTGCTTACTGTGCATGAACTCAAGAAAATCGAACCCTCTGAGTGCCATTGTTCTCCCCATTTTCTTTGGGTTTGGACAGTTTCTCTAAGGTTCTTTTGCCTGCTTACCTTAAACTCGAGTATCTCCCAGCTGGTAGAGTTAATGTGTATAGATGAAATTTGTATAAAATTAACACTGAACAAAAATGTTTGTTGTTGTATCTGTTTGCTGTTTTAGAAACAGCATCTTCAACACGTATCAATAGTCTACCTGCTTGTAAACTTAATTGACACAAAATGACCCCAATTGTCATCCTTGTCATCACTTGAAATATCCAACAAATTGCTAGTATGGATGTTAATTGTGATATTATTCTGAGAAATTCTTTAAACATTTTTTTAAAATCAGAATTATGAAAACCAAAATGTTATTTGGTTTCTAAGATTGAGGAGCATTGCAAAATTGAAGTAAAACTTGAATTTTATAAAAAAATTGCTCATTAATTTGACCTAACAATTTTTTATATGTTATGTCTTAATCATGTATCACATCCTTCGACACATTTTAATCCTCTGTTCTGATTAAATTTGGCATATGAAATCATGCTTAACATCTAAAACTAGGCCAGATCCTCCATTAAAACCCTAAAATTAAGCTTGAATGGGCACACACTGGCACATACTTCTGAAATGTGTCTGTTTAACTGAGAAACTGGAAAGATGATATATCATGATAATATTATCATAATTTTGAATATGTAGAGCTAGTTACTTGGCCAACCCACATTATAGTACAAAAGCAAATATTAATGTAAGAACTTAAATGTTTAAGAATGATTGAGTGGCAATTAATAATAATTGGCTCTAATTAAAAATAAATTTATGATGCACATAATGAAAATATCATGTCAACATCTTCCAAACCTTACTTTTTTTGAAGGTGACCAATAGTAATGTTTGGAATGTGTGGCATTTTAACTTTGCTGTTTCCAGGCATTCTTAAGCTGTAAAGTTTATTTTACATTTGCTACAATTATTATGCTTAAAATAATTAATTTACTGGTATTTGTATGTAGTTTAATTCGTGGAATTCACTAAACAGGTGACAGGTACAAATATTTTCTTGTTTTAGGATGTAAGCAGAACAACCTGGATGTGGTTTATACGATGTGGGCAAATCTGAAGAAGACAGCTGGAATGGATGTTGGCCAAGTAGGCTTTCATCGACAGAAGGAGGTAGTTTTTCTGACTATTCTATTCAGGTTGGAGTAACGCTCTTTTTTCTGTCTAGTGGAATTTAATATAAGCGAGGAGAACTAGTAGGCAGACTGTTTTAGTTAAACAAATGTGAACACCTGAGTTCAAAGCTACATAAGCAGTAAATCATTGAAACTTCGTAAAAATTTAAAATATATATGAGTGAAATTAGAACTAACGTTTTAAACAGATTTCAAATTAAATTAAGTTACTGCCACCAGCTGGCAGGCAGGGTGACAAATGCCTGTTCTGTGCATATCTGGTGGTTCCAGATGCCACGCTGTCTACAGAGTACAGTTGGATGATGAGACAACCGTGTGCCATCACATCGTATATTGTTGTTTCTGACAACTGTAGTTGAAAATCTGTTGGTTCGGTTCTGTTGAATTTTCTTTTCTGAATTATATTTAACATGGTTTTGACTAGCGCAGAGAGTGTCTCTGTGTAGTGGCACTATATAAATTTCTTTTTACAATTATCATAATAGAATATTCAAAACCCGCCTCTTTGGCTAAGAATTGATCATAAAGGATAATTTTTTAATTTCAATTTTATGCTGATGAAACCCAGAAAAACTTACCCAAGTTGTGATATGAATTAGATTCTGCTACATGAGAAACTATGGGCAAATTTGTCTACATAAACTGCATTTATCTAGGTAATACTGGTGAAAAGTCAGTTATGATAGTAGATTATGCAAACCTAGTTCAATAATTCTGCCTCTGTGATTAACAGTTGGCTATGAGCAATAAGTGTATTTTAATTTTATGCCAATGAAACCAAAATACTTGAAGTTGTTGTATAGAACAAACAAGGAGTTACTTGAGTTACTAGAAAAACACAATCGTAAACCATTAAATAATAAATCTCCTCAGCGTCCACATCTGACCTTGTTCTTTTTGTTTATTGACAGACGTAATGTAACAACTCGTAAAAGGTGAAACCAACTAGGTCAAAAGGCATCAAAATATGCATTTAACTGTTATATGTTTCACTAACGTGTATTGGTCAGTCGAGGGCATTTTATTTGCAGTAATAACGACGTTTTAGGTTTTGTATCTGTAAATGAACAGTGTGTAATTGAATTGTTTATTTTTTAATTAAATGACTAAAGATATATTTATAAATGGTAAAATGTAAGATTTTCCTTTCAGGTTCGAACTGTGAAGGTTGAGAGAAGGATAAACGAAGTAGTAAACCGTTTAAACAAGACAAAACTCGAGAAAAAGCCTGATCTACGAGCAGAACGTGAAGAACGAGACAAGCGCGAACGAGAAACGCAGAAGGCAAGAATGAAAGAAGAGAAGCAGAAGGAGAAGGAGGAGGAGGAGCAGAAGAGAAAAGAAGCGGAATTAAGGTCAGTAGTTTATTTGAGGCTGATTGAGTTAGCTTCTGCAGCTGGTCTTATGTATTTGAACCTTATATCTTATGTATTACACATCCTGATATCTAAGGATGTGTAATACACTGACCAAGAACCTGTTGAATGTGGTTTGCACTCAGATGTTAAATCGTGTCAGAGATTGTTAGCAACAACATGTTCATCCTTTGGTGAAAGATTTTTCAGTAGCTTCAAAAATTCTGTATTGACAGGCTGCATACAGTGCTTAATGGGGCGCGGTGGTGTAGGGCAGAGGTTTTCAAACTGTGGTACGCGTACCCCTGGGGGTATGCCAGGTGTTGCTAAGGGGTAAGTGAAAATTTTAAAAAAAAAAAAATTTCTATAAGTTTGTGGCCTTCATATCCATCTTCTTTCAATAGCTAATCGACGTCCACCATTCGCTTATTTTTCTGTACATTTCTATGAGTTTATGCCATGGGATGTAGTGTTGCCGGCTGATTTTTCAGTCCAGGAAAGTGACCAGTTTGTTGAAGTATCATGTTGTGGTGGATTGAAGAACGAATTCAAGAAAGACACGTTGCTTGATTTGTGGCCGAAACGAAGAGCTGAATATTGATTAATTTCTGACCGAGCTTTAAAATTGTTGATTCCTTTCAGCACGTCATATCTGTGTAAAACGGGTTTTTCAGCTATGCTTGCGATCAATAACAAATACAGAACAAAGCTTGAACTCGAACCAGATTTGTGTTTGAAATTGACAAAATATTAAACCAGATATTGTAAATCTGTGCATGTCGAAAGAAGCCCACTGCTCACATTAACACTTTCTAATAGTGATTTTATTTTTCCTTTTTGTTCATATGACTACATTCTTAAGTTGAAATCATACTACTTTTAAAATTTTCTACCTATCACTAATACCCGGTTTGCACCAATTATTAAAAGGAGTTGTTTATTACAAGGGGACTTCACGCTTGCATGTTTGTTTGATCTGACCTTGTTGGGGGTACGCCAAAATTCAATTTTTTTACCTGGGGGTACAATAAAAATAAAGTTTGAAAACCGCTGGTGTAGGGGTATGTTCGGTGCCTTGCAGCCGGAGGGTTGCCGGTTCGAATCCACCTCAAGCTGCCGCGTAAGGACCCTGGGCAAGTCCTTCACTCACAGTTGCTCATGCACTTCGGCATGAAACTCCGATTCAGTGTCCGCGCTGTAGTCGAGAGCACCTCTGAGTACAAATCTTGAAGGGGCGCTATAACAAGTGCTCATACATACAATGAAGCATAAACTGATCAGAGATATAACTTCTGTGGTTGACAAACTGCAGTTCAGAGTTTCTAGCTGATGTGCCATTAAGTATGGCATATGGCAGTATCCTAATGACTGGCAGCTGAATGCTCTGCATTTGGATATACCTCATGCTACCAAGTTTTAGATGCTTAGACAATTTACAGAGAGCATGCACAATATTTGGGCCCGATATAATGAAGTTTTGCTGCAGTACTTTAAGTCTTAATTTGCTCAAGTCCATTGGTTTGTCCCTTCTTTGTAGACTAATTTCATAGAAAGGGCTTGCTACTGAAAGGAAATGCAAGTTTATTAAAGCAGAAGACATTTCAGACTTGAGAAGCTTCCTTTTGTAGAGAAAATCTATTTTAAAATGATTACAGTACATATTATTACAAAATTGACTTTCTGTTTTAAGGAGCTACAGTTCACTCATGAGATCAGAAAATATGACTTCGAATCAGGTACATTGTACCTTAGTCACTAATAACATCGTCATCTTTATTATCACAATTGTCAGCATCATGTAGATTCAGATTTTCAATCACTATATTTAGGAGATTGGCAAATGTGGATTTTGCTCTGGAGACGTGGCTGTGTGGAGTAGTTTTCCTACAACGGGAATCTGTTTGGTTGGGCTCCACGTATGCGTGTGGGGTCACTATTGCTGAGTCTTCTAGTTTTCTAAGCATTGTTTTGCTAAATGACAAAAGTCCAGTCCTTAATGACATTTAACTTTTTATAGGCCAGCACAGAGAGCGTCTGCGATTAGTTTGCTCTTAAAGTGGTGCTATATAAATGTTCAATTACAATTTTTTACTGTGCAATTGAAATGGCTGTGTAAGTAGCACATTTGTGAAGTGTTTGACAGGTTCCCTATAAATGTTATGCTATACTTTACATTACATCTAGATATCTGTAGAGCTACTTTTACAAACCTCCCCAAGGTACAGAATCATGGCTGTAGCTGGAATTTTGTATTGCTTTTAGGGAATTAAATCTAGTGTCTGCTGTAGAGCAGTGTATCAGTTACATCAATATTTCTGTTGAAACTATTAATGCTATACCTTGATTTTGCAGGACAAAGGCTATGACTCGGACGATTTCATGTAATAGAGACTTCAGCAGGAGTAAATTTTCATTTGAGAAGAAAACAGATCCAAAGAGCATCATACCCATGAAGAGAAAAAATTCTTCTGAGTGTATCTAATTGTTCAGACTTTATTGACCTAGCCAAATTTAGAATGTCGGCATTTCTTTTGTAATTCAGTTTGTATCACAATACTGACGGTTAAATGAAAAATTTACAGTTAATTAATACAAATTCAAGCTTCCCTAGTGCTTGGGAGATTGCAGTAGAAGTGGTGCCCAGACTATGTTATGTTTAGGTTACAAAGGTACTTTTCATAAATTGTATTTTTCTTTTGTTTATCAAAATACAGCAGAACTGATTGATGTAAGTTTAGTTACAAATAAATCGTGCAGAAAGGCATTTCTGATAAATATTAAGTGATGCATATAGGCTAATAGTTACCACCAGTCACCAGTGCCTACACAATCGGTTAAAGCACAACACAGATTTATTAAAGTTTACGCGGCTAAATATTGGAGATACATTCAGTGGTTAGGCTTCAGACCAATTTTGATGGCCTTGTGAAATCTGGTCTCAGTTTGAACTTTGTGGCATCTGGTCTTATGATTTTTGATCTTTAGCAATTGGCGCCAGTGTCTGTGGTCTACACTTTCACCCAAACCCCTCGTCTTCAGCACCCAGTCTTTCAGAAGCTTTAGGATGTCGGTCAACAAAATGAGGCTAAGGTATGGTGGCAACACTGGAGAAGACCATACCTCAATTGACTGACCCATTCCAGTTGCCAGCGGGAGTGAGTCAGCAAACCTAGTGCAGATTTAGCAAGTCCGTCGTTGTAACAGAACACCCTTACAGACAATAGTGGTGACAGATCCAGAGTTGCTTGCATGAGGTTAGGGGAATACCAAGGGGGCACGATGTTCTACAGCTCTGCCATGCATGGAGATGGCCTTACAGGCATCAGGATATCTCCAGAAAGGTGCCTTCTAGCTAAATTTCCCAATGGGCAGTTGGAATTTGGTCAGTATGAGGCTACTGTATGAAAGTGAAATCAGTGTAAACATGCATAGACTGACCCCTCCCAGTTACAACATACGTGTCAATCAGTCTTGTCTCATAGCCGGAGCGAGTTGGGAAACAGCATCTATTATAATTCATCAGTCGGCTGCAACTAGGCCAATATTATTGAGTTGCAGAGTGGCCCTGTAACTTTGATATATCTGCAGCCCACTGTTCGATAAGGACCAAAAAGTGCAATCGAAATAAGTGAGACTTCAATATAAGCACGTTCGATAAAGCAGAGCTACCGGTATGTTTGTATGTATTTGCTTTGGTTGTGGCTGGACCATTGGTGGTTATTCGATGCAACTGGAAGTTCGAAATACTGAAGTTTTGCTGTAGAATAGAATAAACCAACAGGCTGCACTGAATCCAAGGGGCGACGGAAAACCTATGCAGACTCAATTGTCCTAACAAGCAGCATTAGGTTACAATGTGTTCAGCAGATACGAAATTGAGATCCAGATACATGTATTGCCATCTCTTGGGTTCATAACGTTTAATCAAGTTCACATGAACTACACAGTAGACTTGTCACATACACATTCAAAATACAACATCCATTGCCAGCCTTGGAAATGGTTCTGAAATTACTGGCAAATGGTTTACTTTAGTAAACTTAGCTGCCAAGGGGTCAAAGGTCAAACAACCCACACCTCATGTGCCAACAGCTAACATTCAGATGTAATATTTTTGCCATTGTTGCAATTGTAGTTTCTGTGCTAGATTCACTGTGCAACGACTATAATTCGTAATAATGTGAATAAAAATATCATGTTTATGTGAACATTGCTGTTGTTAATTTATTTTTAAATTTTCAATAGATGCCAAATATGTAGTTTGGCCTATGTTAGAAAGGTAGGCCTATGGATACTTGAAATTGAATGTTCGGAGCAACTGTTGCAGACTGGGTTACTATTTTCACCCAGATGCTATTTAGTACTTTATGTTAGTATGATACGCAGCGAAGCAATCATCAATGCAAAGAGCAGGTTTCAATGGACACTCAATCGGTGATGTAGAAACGGCTTTCCGCTTGCTTGCCTTTCTTGTAACACAAATGTCTTCCAGACTCTTCCTATTAGGTGAACAACGCACTAAGATTTGCCTTTGTTTCTGTACCCAGACTGCACAGCATCTGTGAATTGTCCAAATCAGTACCAGTGTCATCCCCATTAACGCTCACTGACTCCTCATCAGATTCATCAGAACTGAGTCTAATTCACTACAATCAATCTAAGATCCAAAGCACTTGTTCTTTAGTAAACTTCTTTGCAGCCACGTAAAAAATGTCAAAGGTCATTGCAAAAAGTCAAAAGTTACTGCCAAACATCTCTAATAAAATGTCTAGAAACACTCAAAATTAGCATATATAGCACTTCTGGTACTAACAACAGCTTTACAAACAGAGCACAAAAGTAGCCCAGTAGTAGCCCAAACATAGCAGAAAAATACTGTAGCCTACTGACTCATGTGCCTACAATTCGAATAATATTCAGTACCACACTAAGAGATAACTATTTATGATGAGTGGTGCTCATCATAAGGGCACATAGCGTACAGATAAGTCACAAAGAACACCACTCGTCAACACTAGATGCAAATGTAATACCACTACAACAAGATGGAAAATTCCAATTCCTCAGTGTTGCTTCCTTTCAGTGTCTTAAATACTTTTGAGCTTTAATTTCCAATTATTTAACTTTCAAACCCAAGACCACTGCACTTACTTTCTTCAGGGACAGTAATTTAGCTACTGTTTTTTGCAGCCGCAGTTCATGGAGCCCTTTCATATCCTGACCAAGCTTTTTTTAAGTCTTGACCTTCACTCCTCACCGAAGATTAAATATGTCATCAAATGTAGCATATATATTTGTTTGGCTCCAACTAATAGACAATTTAAATCGTAAAAAATTCACAATTAAAGTAACTTGGTGCAAACAATAACTATTATTATTAATTTGTAACTTCTATCACGATGCTGCACAAAAACAAAGCCCTTACAGGTCAACATCCAAACAACAAATATCCACAGAGACAGATGCAGCCTACTGAGGACGAGCAATGTACCCTAATAATCTAATCTGACTGGTGACGAAATATGTATGTATGTATGAGCACTTGTTATAGCGCCCCTTCAAGATTTCTACTCAGAGGCGCTCCCGACTACAGCACGGACATTGAATCGGAGTTTCACGCCGAAGCGCACGAGCAATTGTGAGTGAATGACTTGCCCAGGGTCCCTACACGGCGGCTTGAGGTGGATTCGAACCCGCAATCCTCCGGCTGCATGGCACCGAACATACCCCTACACCACCTCACCCCACAATACAGGGCCAATGATAGCTCCTCAGCCCCATAACTGGAGCCACCATTTGATAATGCTAAGGCAAACAAAATAGTTTTTTATAAGCTGCCGATTCTCTGGTCAACTGAGCGAGATTGCTCTTGGATACACCGTCTACCTGTGTAATCCGTTTTGGTATCAAAATATCACAGCTTATGTAACTCATTTATGTAAAGGATGCAATTGAAACTAATGCACCTACTCAGGCCTTGCAAATCATGCATATTTCAGTGTCATCTGATGGTAACTATAATTCAGAGAATAGTATCACAATCTGATGATGTCTCCCCAAGAATATATTATATGTGAAAGGATCGGGTCATGGCCATACATTGCATGTACATGTCTTAGATAACTACCTTTTCAAGGCACTCTGCTACTGTGTAGTCATGATTCACCGCCCCAAGAACAGACAACAGGTTTGATTCACTGATACTTAAATTTCTATGTCAACTGGACAATGAAGTTGCTTTGCCCAGCCAAGAATTTCATAGATTGATTTCTGCAAAATAAGACATGCAAAGACTGAGCATAAGAAATATAGGTATTAAAATATCATCGCGGTCTTCTAATAATAGAAGCTCTGGAATAATTGCCACTGTAATAATTGTCAGTGTCTTGTTGCCCCTCCTCATCCTCTGCACTTTCATCATGACTGCTGTTGTCCATCAGAGATTGAAGAACAGGCTGAGCTTCAGTTGCGACCAAATGATAATCTACATCATCTAACAAAGTAGCATTGGAATAGCCGTTGTCACTGTCCTCGTCTGTGATTTCATCATCTGCAGCTGGAGGCCTGGCAACTGAATAACCATCCCCGTAGATTTCAGCAGAAGATTCGATATGCTCTGAAGAGGGATCAGCAATCCTTACATTTGAATAGTCTTCCACTTCATCAGATCCATCTAAGTGGTAATTTGACAATGAGGTGGCAACATTTCCCAAATGACCAGCACCTGAAGTACGCATAGAATTTTGAGAGATTAAGTCCGCTCCATCTGTCTGATCACTTCCTGTCTCTGCTGTTGAAGCCAATAATGTTCTATTCATAGGGTTTGACTCTTCTGTGCTGCCAGTGGCACGATCAATCCCACAGCAAGTGGTACCGTCATTTACACAACCAGTTGCATCTCCAGATGAATGGCCAATAGTACTGCCAATTCTGTGTATACCTGCCAGTGAGATGCTGCTACGTTTAACAGCTTGGGCATTAGGCACTGATGAAGAGCTCACTTCATTATTGTTACCTGACAAAGAATGCTTTGGCTGACGAATCAACGAAAGATTTGGTTCCAAGTTCTGTAACGCAACAGACTTGGTGTTTGCGTCTTTAGGAATAGATTTCTTGTCTGCAGACATTTTGCATACTAATTGGTCACCGATAGATTTTTCTGAGGCAGAAGAACTCTGAGGGCCTGCAGAACTCATGCTTCTGTTCACCAATATGACCCTAGATTGATCCAATTTAGGATCTGAGACAATGGAGTTGCAACTGTCTTCAGAAATAACCAATAATCTTTCATTTGGCCCACTCGAATTCTTGACAGTTGGTGGCAAAGAGGCAGAATCTCCTTCAGTCACAGGTCGAGTGTCTTGCACCACTGAAGATGTTCCTAACATTAGAAACACCACTTGGTCACATGTTTGTAAAGTCAGACAAACCAAAACAGTACATAATGTCATTCATTCAAGCTCTGTCTTTAAATACCCTTCTTACTCTAAAGTCAGTCCCCTTTTTTCTATAGCAATGCTTACAACCAGTGATATTTTACTTCAGGAAATAATTTTCGTTCTACTTCTATTTCAGTTCGGACATCCACAATTTCAGTTCTAATTCCAATTACAGTTCTTAAAAAATTTCAGTTATACTTCTAATTTCAGTTTTTAAAATAATTTCAGTTCTTGTTTGAAAATAATTTCAGTTATACTTCTTTATACAGCCAGTGTTGAATTAAACCAAGTTTGAGCATTTTATTATAAGATGCGTTTCTGTAATTTTAAAGAACCTTCTTATTTCCATTGACCTTTGCACGTGGTTTCTTCTCCCAGCTGCTAGAAATCTTCACACAGACAAATATTCTCTTGACATAAGCTTGAGAAGCTGGAGCTGAAAGATCTTCTGCAAGTGGGGCAATATTCTCAAAGACTTGCCGTCTTCCCTCCAAAAATATGTGTAATGAGTAATGCCAAACCAAGAAAATAATTAATTTGAACTTTGGATCTAGTCTGTATCATTTCCCAAAAAGGATGATCGGCCATAGTTATTGGATAATCTGAATCTTCAATCTACTAACATTTTTGCCGCGCTTCTGTTTTCTTGTGGTGACAGCCACTCAAATCAAACGCATGAAAATTTTGTGTCAACCTGTTTTTGCCTTGACCTTTTCTTAATATATTTCTGAATATTATAAGTAAGCTTATAGTCGCTGTAGATGCAAAAGCAAATTGCTTAAAAGTTCACCAGAAAGTGAAGTTCTGCACTCATCTGTTTCAGGGTCCAAAGCATTGCATTATACATATTTGTCTGTTTTTTGCATTAGCCTACTGTAGACCTATTTAAAAAATCCCATACATGGCTTTCTAACTTCAGCCCAGTGAGCAAACTGCACAAAGTACTTATGATCGAAATGGATACACTTTTCAAAATGAGTTTCTTTAACCACAGTCTCGTCGCGACGTTGAATATTATAAACTTGAAGGGAAAGGTCCAAATGAAAATGACCAAAATAAATTGCACATGGAAGCACGTGCTAAGCCAATGATACTAAAGCTTCAAGAGTAAGAAAAGTATGAGTGCCTCTTAGACGTAAACACAACTACTTCGGAAAAACTATCAAAGAAAATTTCCATTTATGTTATTAATTTCAGTTCGAAAATTAATTTCCATTTTTATTCTAATTTTCGTTCAGTGTGCTTGATTTTCGTTCTATTTCAGTTTTCGTTCTTAAAATAATTTCAGTTACAGTTATACTTAACGGAAATCAATATTTTCAGTTCTAATTTTACTTAACGTCAACAAAAATATCACTGCTTACAACCAGTGATTCCGATAGTGTGCTTCTGTGCGTCTAGGACTCCAAAATTTTGAAGCTGGGCGCAGAAAAATACAATGTATAGGTATTGCATCCATGGACACACCTAAATTGTGAATGGATGCATAAATAAATTAATGACGCATCCAAGGGAGGCTTAAACAAATTGCTGAGCTAGGACTGTGTCTACCAATGTCAACAGCCAGCTGTGAGCAAGGCTTCAGTTTTCAGAATCGAATCAAGGTTAAGTCCAGGACTAGGTTACTTCCTGACAATCTGCAATGGCTTATGAAGCTCGCAGCAGGTCCTGACATAGAAAACTTTCCATTAAGCAAAGCTGTTGTTCACTGGTATTCAGTGCGCAAATGGAGATTGGCTTGTCTGCATCAGTCATCAGAAGCCAAGGTCTCTGCTCCTCCATCAGAGGCTAGTTTAACCCCAGTCAAAGCTGGTTCCAGTTCAACTGCTCAGTCATAAAGGCAATGGTTGGTAAAGCACCTTGTCCAAGAGACCATTCACCAGGCTGGAGCTCATAAATTATTATATCAAATGCATTACAAACTGGGCTATTCAAACTTGACTTACTTTGAGTAGCATTTCCTAAATTAAAATTAACAAAAATTAACCAAAGGGAAACATTAGAACAGAACAGAAATGAAATTCCAGACCTCCAGCAGCTGTGAAAACTCTCTCTTGCTCATCCTTGACATCTGAAGAATTCTGGAAGTAAGTATTAGGTGCATTTTAAACAAGTAATATTTCACAAGAACAGTTTACATGATGCAGAACACAACTTCAATATTTTCACTAAAATAAGAACTAGAATAAGATCAAAACAAAAACAGAACAGGCATAGTAACCTAGATTGGATCATAATTAAGGAAAAGTATAAATCATGATTTCTCAGTAGTACATGCAAAGTGACCTACATCTTTAAATGTAACTTTTTGCTATTTTGGACAGAAACATGTAGTTTACCTACTTATTCAACAATTCCAGCTAATTCAATTCAGTTTTATCTTTTCAATTTTTTTAGTTTTCTCAAGCTTGGTCACAACTTCAAACCTTGAGAGCTTCTTGAGAGGCACTGTACAAGTATTCAGATACAATACAGAAATACATATGTTTACATAGTTATACTATTACATCGTGCAAAGATTTAGTCAAATACAGCAGTGTTCTCTCAAGACTGCAATGGTGCTGATATTGGCAGTGATCATGACACTTGTTTACATGTCTCAACAGAATCTCCTTTTAAAGTCCACAGTTCAACGACCTTTGCCGAGCACAAACATGACCAACATTTAATTGCGCTAATCTATGGGCTAGAAGCATCTCTTGGTCTGTCATGCATTCTCTGGTGTCCAGTTTTCTAAGTGTCTGTTATGTTGGCTTCAATCTAGTGAACAGGTAAATGTATTTTTCTAAGTACACAAAGGCTGAATTCCTAAACTGAAATGCTCACTGTTGCATACCTTCATTGGTTCTGCATGTAGTGTATCGCTGACGAGCAGTAGTGGTTCCAGGTTTTTTGTCAGAGAAGTATAAGAGGATGAAAGATGCCCACCATCAGCAGATCCTCTGTTGTCCAACTAGCAAAATGTTTAATAGAATCAAATATTTACACAGTAACATTTCCAAGATAACTTATAGCTCAGTAGTGTTTGTGATCTAGCAAACAAGATCTTAGCCTTGGGGAAAGAAGGCATGGAAAGGCTTAGGTCTTTTCTGATTGGCCTGCTGTGAGGGCATTGGAGAAAAAAACAGAGAATAATTACTATGTCATACCTAAAAAACGGTAAAAGAAAGAAAACTTAGTTACTTCGGACACATCATGAGAAGAGATGGAATATGCTTGGAGAAAGACATCATGCAGGGCACAATGCCGGGAAATCGGAAAAGAGGAAAACCGAGAACAAACTGGTTGAGCAACATAAAGGAATGGACTGGATTGACAATGGAGGAATTGATAAGACTGACGGAAGACAGAAGACGCTGGAGGAATATTATTCATGATGCGGCCGACCCTCGAAACGAGGATGGCTGAGAACAGAACAGAACATACCTAAAAATAGCATCAGTGTTGCTTCTGGACGGTTTATTGGCATTTTGCTTCCAGTTTGTTGCCGGATTTAGAGATTTATTGTGAAAAACAGCTTTGAAGTGATGGAAAAATGCATCAACTGTTTCACTGGAGTGACTGGACTACCGGTAATTCCTGGAATTGACTAGATTGCAAACCTGTTTTGAAGTATTTTTGATTGAAGCCTATTGCACTAAACACGTGTGAAAGATATTCACACGTGTTTGTTCTGGTAATTTTTGCGTATATCTTGAATATTTATATCTTAACCTGTGCATTTTTTCAATTGGTTAATTTAATGTTGTTTGACTGCTGGATATCAACTTGTTTGAGCCCAGCCTCTTGGGAGGCTGCTCAGCTGGGCCCCAAACTGTCTCTAGAAATCCTCTGGGGGAAGCTTCCTTGCTAGTGCCTCCACAAATAATACCAAACTGAGACCAAGCCGCCAGTTTACACCTACTCACTAATAATATAATAATGGCATACAATATCTAAGATTCCATGAGACAAAACGCTGAGTCAAACTTTTGCACGTGCTTTTCAACATTTCTGTTATTGGTGGTGGCAGGACTACAGTTCTAGGGACTAGTAGTTGCAGCTTTAACAAAATTAAATTTTATAATAAAACGATAAGAACAGTTTTTATGAAACCCGAACTACAGAAGAATTTCTGTAATGTTGATTCTTACTGTCTGTTGTCTAGGGATGGTTATATCCATGTTCAGCCATTTCCTAAATTTCAAAACCTGTTTCTGATTCCATCTACAACATCAAAATTTCACTCAAAACTTCCCAACACAAATTCACAAAATTTCAATGAAGCTGATTTCTTTGAAAAGTGCTTTCATAAGAATTTGTTCTCTAAAAAGGTGCAATCTTGTATGATTTATCATCTGCTTCAGTGGGACACGGTGGCCGATTGGTTAGAGCGCTCGACCCGTAATGCGGAGAGTACAGGTTTGAGCCTCACCCGAGACAGTTATTGTGTAGGGACCTTGAGCAAGTCCTTCGCTCACAATTGCTCTGCAATATAATTGTATCTGCGATTTTGTCATGTGTGCAATTCTGAACTAAGTTGTACGGAGGGCAATATCAAAGTACAGTTGTATTGTATTATTGCTTTTGACACTGTGAACCTCTAGCTGCTACTGCATTGTCTTTTAACTCCACCACAGCTTTGTCTATCCAGGTACCCAACAGAGAATAAAGGAGGAGGATTAAGTGGTAGAGTGCAGAATCTGCACTGCAGATACCAATGGTGCCCCAAACCAAGACAGCATGTTTGAAGTTTGTTCCGCAGGTGGTTTAGAGTGCCGATCTTAGCTACAGTCTTCTTCAAGAGGCGATGGTATGTAAGAGACTTGTCCAGAGTCATAGCTATGTAGGGATCTTCTCATAGTCGATGCATTGGCCATTGAATTTGATGTTGAATTCGTGCTCAGCCTTTGTGGCAGTGAAGGCAACTGGAAACAGATTTTACTCATTTATGATCTTCACATCTCTGTTCAGTGTTTCCTAGAGTTTCATGAAAGAGCGACTTTGTGACATTAGACACGAGTCATCTGAATAGACAAATTCACGTGACTGTGTTTGGGGAGGTAATTAATGTAAATGTTGAAAATACTTGGAGAAAGACAGAACCAGGGGCGGATCCAGGATTTCTGGTTAGGGGGGGCGTAAATACTACCAATCCAATCCCGTAAAAATATATATATATATATATATATATATATATGAAATTAGATCACGCAAAACTATAATGATCCTTTTTATAGAAAATGTTATGGAACTTAAAAAAAATATATAGTTTCTCATATAAGATAGGCCTATGTCTTACCAACGGCAGTCGGCTTATTCGCGAATGATAAAACTGCTTGTTTAAGCCGTTTTGACGGCGGACCACTCGACATATTTTTTAATTGACCAATTTCTATTTACGTAAATTTTGTCTGTACATGAACTTTGTGAATGACGTCACGGCAAAAGTCATTGGTCACGTGGGCAACGTCTGCTAGCAACTCAGGTAAGTAGGTAAGAGAGCTCCGGTAAGAGAGCTCCATTCTGCCGGTCCAGCTACTTCAAACATCCTATTCCCAAATTGCAGTTATATTAGTTTTAGGTCAGTTTAGTTTGAGAACATTTGCTGCAGGTTTAGGGGGGGCGTACGCCGGCTCTGCCCCCCTCTAAATCCGCGCCTGAGAACCTCGATGTATTGTAGGCAATTCTTCTGTACTTTCCAAGAGCTGCAATGGTCCTCCCCTAAGCACCCAGAAATGCCTGTTCCAAAGGAAGACTTCACTGATGTAATGTAATTAGCAACTTCTATTGCGCCGGTGTCTAATGCACAAGGCATCAACCGATGGCGCATCAAAACAATCCGTAATCAGGTCAACATCCAGAAGATCAGTCCGTAAGAGACAGAGAGGCAGCCTAAGGTGGATAAGCAATTTGAAAGAGGTAAGTTTTCAGCCGAGAACGAAACGACACAAGCGACTGAGCACAGCGCACAGATACAGGAAGAGAGTTCCAAAAGGCAGGCCCAGCAACCGAAAAAGCTCGTTCACCGAGAACAGTTCTTGATTTAGGTATGACCAGACAAAGACAATCAGATGACCTCAATGAATAATGATAAGTCAGAGGAATAAGAACAGAGTTTAAATATTGTGGTTGGTTAGAGTTCAAAGTTTTGTAAACTATGAGCCCCAGTTTGAAACGAATTCTTTCATGAACAGGAAGCCAATGCAGAGATTTAAGCAGAGGGGTTATATGTTCATATTTGGATGTATTAGTTATGGCTCTAGCCAAAGAGTTCTGAACCCTCTGCAGCTTCAGTATGTTTGATTTATTGATACCAGTAAGAAGTGAGTTACAATAGTCTAGGCGACTGGAAACCAATGCATTTGCCAGAGATATTCTTGCAGACATGGGCAGATAACGCCTAATTCTGCGTATATCACGAATGAACATATAGGATGCCTTACAAATACTGTTTACATGGCCAGTGAGAGACATGGTAGAATTAAAGACAACACCTAAGTTGCGTGCAGCATCGGCCAGCTCAACAATTGAGTCACCCAGTTTCAAGGACTTAAGCCCATCAAATTTCTTAAGTTGCTGTGGAGTGCCAAGTAACAGAAATTCAGTCTTTGATGGGTTAAGAAGGAGTTTATTGGATGCCATCCAGGACTGTACTTCATCAAAGACAGCAGACAACAGCTGTACAGATGAGTCACATGACAGACTGTCAAATGAAATGTAAATTTGAGTGTCATCAGCATAGAAATGGTATTTCAGCAAATGTTTATCAAGCAATGCTCCTAATGGTGTGGTGTATAATGTAAACAAAAGAGGGCCAAGCACTGATCCCTGTGGTACACCGCAAGTCAACAAAGAATCGGATGAATAAATACCATTTAAATACACTGATTGAGTGCGTGGACTAAGATAAGTACTAAACCAATCTAGTGCAGGGCCAGAGATCCCAAACCAGTTCTCGAGACGATGAAGAAGAATAGAATGATCCACAGTATCAAAAGCAGCAGACAAGTCAAGAAGAACAAGTGCTGTCACCTTACCACCATCCATTGAGCAAATGATGTCATTATGAACAGTAAGAAGTGCAGATTCTGTTGAGTGAAACTTACGATAGGCAGACTGAAAAGGGGAGATTAGGGAGTTTGATGACAGGTGAGTTTGCATGCGATTCAAGACTATCCGTTCAAGGATTTTAGATATAAAATTCAAGGTTGAGATAGGCCTATGATCTCCACCAGCCATTGCGGAAGAAGCCTAGAGACCTTCAGCTATACGTCTGCATGCCAGACCATGTCAAGCACTGCTGCTATGTCAGAGAAAATGGCTTCCATTTGTAGGTCCTTTTTCAGTGAATGTTGTTAGAGCCTGGCTGATGGCCTGCCTGTTCAGCTGTGACAAAGCTGATGATGATGGCATGTGTATACTGGATAACAACAAATGGTCAAACACGTGGAGGTGTGTGATTGACACCAAAGAGCAGTGAGCTCATGGACTTAAGGAAGCAAGTAAGGTATGGTCTCATGCATTTTTCAAATCACTCTCAGTCGCCTGCCTTAAAATTAGTTCTCACACACACACACACACACACACACACACACACACACACACACACACACACACACACACACACACACACACACACACACACACACACACACACACACACACACACACACACACACACACACACACACACACACATACATGCCTCTAATGCACATCCGAGAGCATGACCTTCTGTATCCAGACTGAGAACGTGCCTTTAGCCTATAGCTACCATCAAAAGTTTTATATCAAAATGTTCGTCAGGATGAGTAGCCAATCACTGGAGGTTGTTGGAAAAGATACACCGCCCCCAATTTTAATTATAACCAATAATATACGTTGCATCATATCCGAGATCGTCGTTCCGAGAGCGTTCTCGCTTTCTGTATAAAGGGCGTACATTTTAAAATAAGAAAATTAGAAGCACGCATAGCAACGTACGTGTGTTTGAGGTTCTCGGACGCGCTGCAGGCAAATTCACACTCCTATAGCCAACTCCGTATAGCCAAGCCGACATCGAAATATTATTAGCGTAAATAATGCTAATGATAATAATTAAATATTATTTAAGCCTGCATTTAATAAAGTTTGCCTGCACGAAAAAATCATATTAATAATATAATAACATCAAACAAAAATGATTAGTTAGGTCTATTATTTGTTCATGTACAAATCCAATCTAATGACGCTTATATAGCGCAGTCATTCTGGGTCGCATTCCAGTCGGTAAAAACCAGAAGTCGGGCTGCAATTGATAAGCAAACTTGAAGAAAGTTTAGATCTAAGTGACATTAAAGAATTGGTAAAACGAACCCAGTTCTGGGCAGTCATATTTCCAAACTTTGGCAAACTTATAGTATCGGGGCTGACGGATTTATACAGTATCTGTGGGCATTCGGCACGGATGCCGGACGGTACCAGCTTTTCTAATGATGACACTAACCTTAACCCTAACCGACACTCACAACGCCAGTAAACTTAATCACTAGCCTATCTCTGTCAGCCCCCGCTACTATAAGATTTTTTAATGGATTCTGTGCTCAATGGCAAATTAAGCCAGTGCAGTGAATGTCTTAGTATTTATACGTTGGTATTTAGTGCTCTTTGTTTCGGCTCTGGCAAGAGAATTCTGAACAATTTGTAGTTCACGAAGATCTCCTTCAGTAATGCCAATAAGAAGTGAGTTACAACAATCAAAACCTATGTATCAGCTAGCTGGATCTAGAGTTTGGGGCAACATAGATCTGATTTAGGAATATCTTGCATATAGGCTATGAACATGATGCAACGTTGTGCCTTTCAGTGGTAGGGCTGACCAGTGACCACGTGGAATAATCTTCCTTCAGATCTGCGTATTCTTTTCGCTAGAGACTCTGCATACACATTTTACAAGAATCTGAACCTCTTCTTCAGTGGTAGGGTTGACCACGTGGAATAATCTTCCTTCAGATCTGCATGTTCTTTTTCGCTAGAGACTCTGCATACAAATTTTACAAGAATCTGAAAACTCCTCTCTATCGTTGTAGTTTGACTGGGAGCGCCACTGATTAGGTTATCTTGGAGGGGCGTTATATAAGTCCTCTGTATGAATATTTTAAAACGACAGTATTCAACTGGTTTAGGTTGGGAGAGCCACTGATGAGTTTTTTCTTGAAATTGCTCTTTATAAATGTCAGATACAATTACAGACATCACACCTAAATGGTGTGCATGTACTAGGCATATGTGATAAAAATCAACACATAGCACACAATGAATCAATAAAATGAATTTTAATTGCCACAGATGTCACATAACATAAAGTCAGCATTTGGAAACAGTAATTGAGGTCTAAAACATTAATGCATGGAACTGTAGAGAAAAGTAACCATTTATTAATTACACATCAAAATCAACTCTAGTAGCCATAAGAGGTTTAACAACATTGGCACTCAGATTGATGCAGTGTGTACAAGGGAGGCTCTCGGATCAGATGTAATGCATGCACACACACACGCGCGCACACACACGCCAGTGAAATTACTGCAACAAAATTATTTACAATGAGCTCACTGCATCATTCCGAGTGCCACCTTGACACTCAGATTGATGCAGTGTGTACAAGGCCAGGATCTCAGACCAGATGTAATGCATGCATACACACACACCCACAAACCATTAAAATTACTTCAACAAACAGGTCTGAAACTTTGGCACTCAGAATGCTCTCGGATCAGATGTAATGCATGCATAGACACACTGTCACACACATAGACCTTCACAAATGTAGTGGAAGATTACAATAATTATTATAAGGACATAATACATATGCCATTAAACACGTTTTAACAACAGGCCAAAGTGCATAAATGTTCTTTACAATAATGCAGAAATTTAACTGCAATTGTAATTTGACATTAGACAACTTGCAAACTGATTTTTAAAACTACAGTACCAGTTAATTTATACACATGAAAATCCTACTAGTAAAATTACTCCAGTAAAAAGGTCTGAAAGTACACATTAAAGCAAAAACATGTTCTTTACAAAAATGCATTACCAAAATTATTTATAATTATTTATAATATGAGCTCACAGCATTATTCTGAGTGCCACTTTGGCACTCAGAATGATGCTGTGTGTACAAGGATAAGTTCTCGGATCAGATGTAAAGTGTGCGCACACACACACACACAAGATTTTAAAACTGAAGACACATTAACTAGACAACGGCCAGGCTGAAAGGTCAATAATTAACCTGTTTGTACTCCATGAACAAGGCATTTAATCAAAAGCTACTCTCATTAGCTCTGTAGCTCACACAAAAGTCTGTAAAAACAGTTCAAACAGTGTAAAAACTGTGACAAAAATGTATTCAGTGAGGTCTCTCTGGTAATGCATTAATTAGCCAATGGCCAAGCTGAAGGGTCAGTAATTACCCTGTGGTATCAGAGCTATTGCTCAACAAAGAACATTACACAGAGCAGTCTGTAGAACATTTATGGTGTAGCACTGTAGCTATATTTACACTATAAGGAAATATAGTTATACATTTAAACATGTTTTAACGAGCAACAACAATTATATTATAACTATGAAGTCCTGCAGCACAACACTGAAATACACTCCAATTACCAGGCTGATTATTCACAAACAGAAATTCCAGTAAGTAAAGTATCTTCACAAACTTCTAGGATCATAGTAATGTCTATAAAAATGTCGTTCTGGGTGGAGAAGTTACAAAACGGATCTGGGATAAGGTTAATTACTGTGTCTTTTGTGGTAAAGCATCAAAAGGTCTTGCTCGACATCTTCAACAAGCGAAGAAAACTGAAATTGAAGTTCAGCAGGCATTGAGCTATCCACTTAGATCTGTGGAACGTAGAAGGTTCTGGCAGATATTGCTTCACAGAAATTGTATCACAACTTGTGGATTAACTTTCATATCATCCAATTTGAATACAAGGCTGCCAGTCCAATTCTGCTGTGGACGATACTTAAACGTAATTTATGCAAACTGAAGACACATTAATTAGACAACGGCGAGGCTGAAAGGTCAGTAAGTACCAAGTTTGTACTTTGTAGTACATGAACTAGGCATATAAACAAAAGCATTTAGTCCAAGGAATCTATCCTTAGCCAGTGATCTTAAACTACTTAACATATATCTAATCAGCAAAGTTGCTGAAGTAGAAAACAATCCAGCTTCATAACCAATTCCTGATAAGTGGAGATTATTGGCGTCATGTACTTGAGCCTGGATTGTACACTTCAACAAACAGAGAAGTGGAGAAGTTCAGAGAATGACTATATGTGTATAAAAATATGGTGAAGTCAAATGCCAATGATAAAGGCTCGAACCCGTACTCTCCTGCTATTTGAAGTGCACACATTTCACCTACCAGGATAAGCCTGCTGCACTGGAACTAACAGCATCATAGTCATCCTTGCTCTGTCTCTTTTTAGTAGTAAATTTACCAATTGCCAAATAGCTGCTGGAAAACTGTGTTTTGTGTACTATGCCATCGACATTTGCATTCCTCTGGATTGGCAGTTTGTGGAGAGTTGCACATCACGTGGTAATCCTGTAATAAACATCCAAAGCACTGCTGTTTCATTCACCGACTACGACCATTAAACAATAATACAACAACGATAACAATATCAGCAGTAAACATACTAATAGGATTAAGACAAGAGGAATTAATTATGAAAGGTACACCACAATACCCAGTGCTGGATATAGACTTGGTGAGGCCCTAATCTATATAAAGCTGGGAGGTCCCTTAGTAAAAAAATACACCAGAAAGTGCCACAAAACTTGAAAACTTATATGCATTTAATTAATTTACATATATATAACAAAGTATTTAACGTGAAACCTTCAAATTATTTTCAAATGAATGCATTTACTTAGTACATATTTATTATTTGTTTGGCTAGATCTCTATTGCAGATTTACTATTACTGATGTTATATTATTCTTCTTATTATTATTAGTGCTATTATTTTTATTATAATTATCATCATTATTAGCATATTACCTGCTTCAAATGTAATCTTGTTTTGTGAACTTCAAATAATACTATTAATACCAAATCAACAATTACATAATAATGATCTTCTTACACATATTAATAATTAATAGTAATAATATTAATGAAAATAAAAAATAAAGTAATAATAACAACAATAATAACAACTACAACAACAATAATGATTATATAGGCCTACATGGCAACACGACAGAACATTGATGGCGCTGAGCCACTGTGAGTGAACTCAGTGAAGGACTTGCTCAAGGTCCGTACAAGGTAACTGCCTCAAGCGAGGCTCGAATTCGTACTGTGCGTTACAGGCTGAACGCCCTAACCACAACATTAGCAGTACAAGTAATAATATTAATAAAAGAGGCATTAATTATGAAAGGTATATCAAATGCCTGATTTACACTTAGTGAGGTCCTAAGCTATAAGAAGCTTGGGGATCCCTTGTGAAAAAATAACCAGAAGGTACATGCCTGCAATGTAGTTTCGTACACTGATTTCCTGCTGTCCCAATTTGCCGACACTGGTTCTGCTAGCAAATGAATTTGTTCCTGGATGGTCCAGAAGTCTTTGATGGAATTGCGAGAGATGAGTTGAGTGGATTGTTATTGCTCTCTGCTACTAGCATTTCTCAGTCCAGAGGGATTGGATGTGATGACTTCACTGTGTGCAGGTCAAGGATCATGCATGGCTCTTCATCTGATATTGTAAACTGAGGGCTCACTCTGTTGCTTGCAGCTGGATGAATCCAGGGAACAGAAGAAAGCTGGAAAATAACCTGGAACAATAAACACAATTGCTTTTCATGTACCAGTAAGCTGTTACTATTTACTATAGTAATACGCTAATAATTAAAAGTAGCAATAAAATTCAACATTCACGAACAGACTATTAATTAATAATGGCAAAATAATGTATAGAGCCCTTGTGGCCACGTTCTTCTCTAATCTCAAGACTGTTCTCTTTAGCAGAGGTTGGGTTGGAAGTGCTACTGAGTAGATTACCTTGAAGGGGTGCTATATAAATCTCTGAAATGAATGAATGAAAATAACACTACAACCAAACAAACTATAACATAATAATGGTCTTCTTGCACATAATAATAGTAATAGTTATAATAATAATAATAATAATAATAATAATAATAATAATAATAATAAAAATAATAAAGGCCTACGCCCTACATGACAGAACACTGATCAACGTGGTGTCAACAGCCAGTCTGCCACCATCAAAGAGCACAAACTGTGCTGTTTTGTGCATGTTGCATGTGCATCAACCACTGGCAGAAAAGTAATTTTCACTCACCATTATTATTATTATTATTAAGGAGTTTTTATATAGCGCCCCATCAAGGTAATCTACTCAGAAGCGCTCCCAGTCCAACCACGGCTAAACAAGACAGTCTTAAGGTTTACAAAGAACCATGACCATTTGGTATAATAATTATTGTAGTATAGTTACACCATAATTTATGGTGTAACTATATAGACACTATCAGTAATTATAGTTACACATAAAACATGCTTAAAGAAGCAACAACAATTATATTATAACTAGCCCAGCCACTCACAGTAACTGCTGCTAATTATGCTTAACTTGCTAAATGTTATTTCTTAATTAACAAACTTAAAATAAGCCTACATATTAATATAGTACATCATGAATAAAAGCTAACAGTTATTCAACCTATACTCTTCCCGTCCTTTCTTCATAACTAGCTCATTCTGATTCCATTTCTCTCTCCCTTCCTACATCAAATAAATAGTATTAACAATGACAGTAATTAACAGTACAGTACAACTGCATTTGATATAGCCCTCCTTCCAAAGTTCAGAAGTGCGCACATGACAACATGACAGAACATCTATGGCACTGAGCAACTGTGATGGAAGGACTTGTTCAAGGTCCCTACGCACTAACTGCCTTGGACGAGGCTTGAACCCGTACTCTCCACGTTACTGGCCGAGCGCTCTAACCACTCGGCCACAACAATAATACTAAACAGGTTTGTGCAGGGTTTATGGTTACAGTGATGTCATTACCTATCAGTACCGAAGACTTGCGCACTGTTCTCTCACAGTTCATGTCCACCACTATATTAGCACGCGTTTCCAGCCACACTGTCTATCAACTGCCCAAAATCTGCACCAGATCAAGGTCCCTGCACATAAACTGCCTTGGGCGAGGCTCAAACTCGTACTCTCCGCGCTACTGGTCGAGCGCTCTCATTGAGATTAAGAAGGCCTCCTACCTGTATTCGTAGTGTGGACATTTGAACGGTTTCTCTCGTTGTGGATTGTCAGATGGCATTTGAGCTTAGCCTTGCGAGTGAACGCCTTCTTGCAGATTGTACACTGGAACATAACCTTCTTTAAGTGCATTTTCAGAATTGCTGCCGCTCCGTTACACTGGATGTGTGACGATCAGGTTGGATTTTGGCATCAGCGCTGGCAGCAAATTCTGAAAATGATAAACATTACAACACTATTAAAATTAAATCAATGAAACCCTATTAAGTAAATTTGTTGGAAAACAAACTATTGTAAAGGCAATGACATTTGAACTCTTTGTCTCGTTGTGGAGTGTCAGATGGCGTTTGAGCTGAGCCTTCCGAGTGAACTCCTTTGTGCAGATTGCACATTTGAACAGAACCTCGGCTGCCATGTAAACCATCTTGAAATGCAGTGATATAGAAGTTGATAATAACTTATTACTAAGAATAAACTATAACAATGATAAATACAACAAGTAAATACAGAGATCATAATGAAAACTTTAGTATATGTAGGCTCACGTGTAGTAAGGTTGTTTTTTGAGGAGCGTTTGCCTTGCAAAGGCTCCACGATATAAGTCAGTTATGCATTAGGCTAAACAACAGGAGTGACCTGGAGTACATGTAAACTAAATTGACTGACCTCTTCAGACAAGCTTTCTCAGTTAATTAATATTTAAATCTGAGCTCAGTTCCTGGCCAGTTGTCTTGATTGTCTAATACTACACAGTAAATTTTGCGGCCAATTTTCTCAAAGCTGAAGAACCACTTTAAATCTGAGCTCAGTTACTGACCAGTTCAGCCAGTTGTCTTGATTGTCTAATACTACACAGTAAATTTTGCGGCCAATTTTCTCAAAGCTGAAGAACCACTTTAAATCTGAGCTAAGTTCCTGACCAGTTCAGCCAGTTGTCTTGATTGTCTAATACTACACAGTAAATTTTGCGGCCAATTTTCTCAAAGCTGAAGAACCACTTTAAATCTGAGCTCAGTTCCTGACCAGTTCAGCCAGTTGTCTTGATTGTCTAATACTACACAGTAAATTTTGTGGCCAATTTTCTCAAAGCTTTAAATCTGAGCTCAGTTCCTGACCAGTTCAGCCAGTTGTCTTGGAACAATCTTTATTGAAACCAGATACCTTAGATATGAATTCTTTGACAAAGATGAACTAAAAGACTGAAAGGGCTACAGATCTAGAAAAGTGTTAGAAGATGTACATGCCTGTTAGGTAGCTTCGTATGCTGGCCTCGCGGTTCTCCGATGTAGCGTGGCACGGATGTGATGACTTGACTGCGTGCTAGTCAAGGGCTGGCTCCTTTGTTTGCAGCTGGTAGAAGCCAGATTGGAACAAAGCTGGAAAATAACCGCAAACAATAAACACCTATGAGAATACAAGCACTCACAAAACAGACATGATTTAACGCAACAACAATGTCATAATAAACTGTTCTGATAACATATCTGTTAAAATATTACAAAAGAGTAATTAGTTTTCTCTGCATTCAGTCCAGCTAGACATTGGTCTTTTAATCTCTGCCATGAACGTTTGAACTAAAAGATTTAAGCATTGTAGTGCGCCCTGACTGGTCGATATAAATGACACACAGAGATTCTCAACCGTTCTTACACGGTATATTTTGGCATGCTACGCAGAATGTAAAATTTGTACCATCTTTTCTAATGACGACACTAACCCTAAACCTAACCCTAAACGACCCTCACGACGACTAACCTGACCCTAACCGACCCTCACGACGCCTATCTGACCCTCACGAATGCCTGACCGGGATCGGACGCCATAAGGAATCGGTAAGTTGCGGTCCATGAAACTAATAGAATGCCGATTCTTTTCATCAGGCCCACTTCTATTTAACTAAAAGTTATTTTCATCCATCCGACTTCTATTTAGCAAGAATTCTTTTATTCAATCCCACTTGTATTCAACCAACGCTGAAACCCATGCAATTGCGAATATTTTCGACGCTAAGCTACGTTTACTCTCAAAAGATAGGCAGTTATATTGGGCGTCGATCACTGCCATCATCGGTTAAATTCAACAACACGACAACGCGTTATAAACCAGACAGTGGACACGGGGTCGAATTGTGGAGACCTGTCCTATAGATACAGTACGCACGTGTCGTCGTTTGCGTGTCTACCAACCTCCGATTATACCTACTATTTATGATACTGTTAGGTAATAAATGTCGTATTAACTTGGTTAATGCTCTCGACATGACCCGATATTTACATCTTACAACTAGAAATAAACTAAATAAGAATTTAAGTAAATAATAGCTAACCTCTTAACTTCGCTGTCCATGTTTAATACGGTCGCTAGGGCCTTCCATCGCATTCAGCGCAACTAGCCCAAAACTAGCCGAGTGTGAAATTGTTACATGCCAAAATACATACGTGTGGGAAATTGGTGGAAATGTGTGTCTTGGTTCTCAGAATGCCAGATCCGAAGCTCCGCCCCTGACAATCCGAGTGCTCAACATAATCGTGATTTTAAAATATTCTACCGATCGGAATTTCTTAAGATTCAAAAACATAGAAGACATTTATTTTAGCTATACTCCAGTATATTTATTTTAACAAACTTTGGTGTAATAAAAGTTTAAATAATTTATAATGGGCTCGCATTCCGAGAACCCCTGTAAAGGTTCTCGAAAGCCGTAAGCGTTCTCGTTTTGTTGCTGTGTGTACATACCGGAGTTCTCAGAGCGGATGAAATGCGTACTCACACACACACACACACACACACACACACACACACACACACACACACACACACACACACACACACACACACACACACACACACACACACACACACACACACACACACACACACAATGGCTTAATGACAGTAACAACTTTAAAGAAAAATTATTCTCTCCTGTCTACACCACGAAATTCCTGAATAATAGTTCATTTGGATACCATTCCCACCCTTCTGATGCTCAAAATTACCATCAGATGACCTGGAAACTGACCAGACTTTGGCTTCATCTTGAAGTGCCATTCGATCTTGCTTAATGAAGTAGATTTTAGTTCCATAGAAGTTATTAGTAATTATTATTATTATACTAAATATTTCTCACTAATACACATCTCTCAGGGACTGACATGAACTCACCTGCAGCAGGAGTAGATACCAAATACAATAAAAAAGAATCCAAGCACTGCACCAATTGATATTAAAGCCAGCTGCCAACTCATCAGTTTTCCCGATCGATGTGTTGTTATATTTATGAAATTCTCTTCTGATGGACCATTGTACGTCAAAGCCACAACACGAAAACAGTAATTCGAATCTGGCTCCAGGTGATCAATAACTACATTCCAATCAGCGCTTTTCAGTTGAAGTGGATATTGGATGATTGTTACATTCTCCCCATCTACAGAAGTCCAGCTTTCAGTTAAATATCAGCAGAATGAGTCTGAAGTGTTCCTTTTTTTTAAATTATACATACCACTATCAGAAGCAGAACTAGCTAAGTCACACGAAGTGTTAGCCAAATCAGCTTTTTGGTTGGCGCCTTGTGCGTTCTTATCTTAACTTATCATACGTTGATGATTTCTGACAGAGTCTGAGCAGCATGATTAACATTGTAATGATGAGAGTGTACTAACAGTGACTGGGAAACCATTGCAGCTCATCGTTTAAAGTGTTAAACAATGCTAATGATGAACAGCAGTGACCATCAATAACTCATCTGCATTGAATTTGATTGATGGAAGGCAATCAGTGTAACCTAGTAATTTCATTGGCATTGCAGAAAGCATGTCAATGTTAGATGTTAGTCCTAGATTTTGATATGCTAACTCTTTACTAATAGTAAAGAATAAAAAGGAAATGTAACAAATTGATACTGCTTTATATATCTGTAAGGAAACTCTTCATCAGATACACTGTACGAAAGTTATCTTTCACCTTCTATAACTTCGAACTTTGTGCTCAAACTAATTACTAAAAAGTTAATTAATTAATGATAAAATTTTGACATTGAGAAGAAAAGACATTGTTACCATCATCAATGCTTCCTTACTAAAAGCTAATTAATGATTCTAGGAGCTTGAGAGTGCTTAAAGCTCTCCAGAGCGATGGCACATCTCCCAGTGACTTCTGCATTCAAAGATGCTGTCAACCAATACTCATAATGAGAGAACCAGACTTTGATCCATATTTTGGTTAACAAAATGAACAATCTGAAAGGTAGAATAGCTCAGCATACGTCTAATCTAAGCTGCAATGACCTACTGCATGACTGACTTCTCTAGCATTTGACAACCAACTGCAACCTACTTTTTCCAGTTAATTGTTTTTGCCAATGAAACCAGTATGTTTGACACTGATAATGAACTTGCTGCCCTAATTCACAAAGTAAATTAAGAACTAGAACTAGTCTGACTGGTTTTGGGCAACTAAACTGTCCCTTAGCTTGGACAAAACTAACCTGTAATATTTTGATCAAAGTGCAAACCATTGCCTAAATTGGTGTTATTTGGACAGTTAACCTCAATTTGAGGTCAATGGCATCAACGAGTCAGAGGTATTGTGCCAAGACTAGTGGCGATAAAATTAAATAGATGTGCCTAAGGAATCTAGAGGACTGACATCAAACCCAGCAAACCCTCACGCTAGCAAAATCCAAAATCCAATGCTGGGTATCTGGGAGCCTTGTCCATCCCTTTATAGCACACATGTTTTATATTACGGAAAAAATTCCAGATGATACTGAATTTTGGCTCACTTTTCATGTAATACACCTTGTATGCATAGATGTATCCAATGTTTCTTTCAGCACATTCTGGTTCACGAAAGCGAAGGGACACTGCACTGCTAGTTTTATTAGTCATTTCTACATTAGGAGCTAAGGCACCTAAAAACGACAAACACAAACGACAAAATATATGTCATAACACGACTAGCATTTAGGATTAAAACTACAAGTTTAAACTCTCTTTTATCTATCAATTGCATAAAATTAATTTCCATGAAACCAGTTGAAAAGCATATCATACCAAATGCACATCTACAGTGAGCCGTTTAATAGTAAGCAACAGCAATGAAAAGAAAAACAGTAACAACAAATCATATCAAATATGCATTTATGTAGCTCAGTTGTGTCTTTTAAGACATTACCAAACCTTGAGTAACGTGCCACTCTTCACCTGAACATCATCTTGGATTCAGTCCCGGGAATTGCTAACTCATTAATTAAGAATAACAGCTACATCTGAAACTATATCGAACTTCTATCACGCCAATGTATATATAATTTCGTTTATTGAAAATAGAAAGTTGACAGACCGCAACTTTTCACATAGAAGAAAATAGCTATAATTATTAGTGTAATGTCAGTACGCCAATGAACCGATGGATTGGATTGGGTTATCTCTTTGATATTGACTTAAAGAGCACACGGGGGATGAAGCTACGATCGTCTTTATTTGGCAATTCAAAGTCATGTGGTCTTTGGCGCAGTGCATAGCTCCGTCGGACTGTCGGTGGAAAAAGGCTGCGCACTACATGACTTGAGTTCCATATGACTGCCTGAAAAAGCTGATTGTCTGCCTTTTCCATCATACAGACTACATCTGGTTGCTGAGGCGGGAGGTAGCCCATTCGCTTGACTCGCTGTAAAAACCTTTGTAGACCGTTTCAAATGTGTAATGCACAAGGCATCACTCAATGGCACACCAAAACCAAGCCGTAATTACATCAATATCCAGAAGATCACTGTAATACAGGCTTCAAAATTCAGAATACATTACAGCACATTTCTTGAATATTTAGTAAAATCTAAAATTGTAAGAGCTGGTAGGTGAGCTTCCTATTTAAAAGTTATGAGAAGTGAAATATGAATATCTAATGACCTGCGCTGATGTTGTAGATGCACTTAAGCCACTCAATGCCACTACTTCTACCTCCAACTACAATTCCAAAACGGTAACTGAGATGAGTCTCATCAGGAGGAAGTTGAATATTATAACTGCTATCGGAAGTGATATCCCAGTCAACTGGCCTCTACAACATATACAATTTACAGCAGCAACAAATTAATGTCGTTTATCTTCACGCTGAGTAAAGTGTGGACAAGTTTATATTAGGGCTGCATTTCGATTAATTTTTTTAATCGCGATTAATCGCACGATTAAAAAAATTAACGCGATTAATCGCACATTCATTGACTTTTTTAGGTTTATTTTTAAGGGTTTAGAATTCAAATAATTCAATCAAAATTCTAAACAAGTGTCTAAATCTTTAACTGTAGCAGTCTGAGATGCTCGCTTTTTAGTGAAAAAATAGTCCCGTATAGGCAGAGAACACGCTCGGAAGGAACACTTGTGGCCACAGAAGCTAGATATTTCTTTGCTACAGAAGCTAGGACTTTGTGGGCAATAGCATGATCCTTCCACCACTGCAGTTGACAAGAATCCACGTCATTCTCCAGAGCATCTTTGTAGCGAAGAAGTGCATTTGAATTTGATTTTGCCCGAGAAATCAACGGTTTATCATCATCATCATCAGATGAAAATTCACTGTCCTTCGATTTTCCGAGCCACATGCTAATAAGGCATGTGGCAAGACAACGACGAATTACTCCTGTTTTATAGAAATCCTCGGTTGCAGTCTCGACCACTACTTTATCAATTTTAAATCTAAATTGTTCATCCATAACTACTTTGCGTATTTTCTTTGACTCCACAATGTTCAACACAAATCAACCTTTCTTTTAAATCGACGCGTGTCTTTGATGTCAACAAACGAATGAATGAAGAAAACATGCACAAGAGGACCGATGTGTGCATGCAGGAGAGAGAGAGTAGTGCTGAGTGACTCAACAGAATTGGATGATAATTAATCGATAACAGATTATCTGAGAAATATTGATTGTAAGAACTTAAATTTTTTATTAGACTTTTTTATTTGAGACTTTTATCAAGAGATTTTGAACGCGTTATTTTTGCGTTAAAATAATTAATCGCAAAATTCTTTAACGCGTTAATCGCGGGCGTTAACGGCGATTAAGGCGCAGCTCTAGTTTATATGATACTGGTTTACATGTGATCCGGCATAACAAGAAGTGACATCACATCCTCAAAGCTATTAACTTAACATGCATTGTCAGTCAGTGCACAGCATAAAGGAATTCAAATCAGCACTAAATATCTACATATAGGATGTTGGTTTAATCAAATCACAAAATTTTCCAAAGTTTTGGAAGATTGATGAATTCGAGTTAACAAGAGAGGACGGATATCATTCCTGGTAGACAGAAGATGGCAGTGATACCTGTAAGTAAAAAGTCTACTGAGAATAGCAAGGTCACCAGAACTTCTGTAAGCTCATTCCAGGAGACAGCAAGATGATCGGAGGGCTTGATGGACAGAATTAAATCACGTAATTTTCGCATGACTTTTGGGTTCAATGATGATTAGAGCATGTTTGTTGATGATATATCTGCAGGCAAGACATCATCAGGGTCTGCTGGGTTTAGGAGAAGAGAGGTCGAGCTTGAATGCATCAAGGTTAATAGAGCAGATACGACAGTTTAGCAGAGTAAGATGAAGCAGCAGCAGGTCAGTATATGTTGCAGATTGCTAGCTTAGGTAGAAGTAGGTAGTTTGACAGATGATGATTTGAAGGGGTGTAAGTGTAATATATGTCCTCATAAACTACTGCCCGTTTGCTTAAACTAGCTTAATTGTAACTGATCAATAATTAATTGGAAGGAAACATTGTGTTCGAAACTTGTCTCTTGGTGTCAATAGGTTATCAGTATCAGGTACATTTCTATCATTGACCTGTTTCCGCCTCCTCCTTCTTTGTCTTTTAGTTGCGCATTTGTAATCCACATTCGATAGTTTCAAGGACAGTGGTTTGTTGATGGATCAGGAAGGCAGTTCCACTTCAAGAAAAAGGGTTAAGTTTTGGATCATGATATTGGATGCTGGGGTGAGCTGATAAATGAATACCGATAGCCATCAGATATGCAGCTACAAAGCAATCAAGGCAAGACTGTGTTTGGAAGACAAAATTCAAGGTCATGGAGTACAGTATAGTGCTTTCCATTCAGAAGTGATAGGACATTTGGAGAGCAATGATACAGTGCTCAGTTGGCTTGAATCCTACATAAAAGGTTGCACACAATCCGTCCATTTGGCAAGAGAGGAGATGTCACCTAGGCTGGCTACCTGTGGTGTTCCACAAGGATCAGTGCTTGGCCCTCTCCTTTTTGTGCTATATACGGCCGGATGTGGAGAGGATCATACAAGCACACGGCCTCCTTCCCAATTGCTACGTGGACAATACTACTCAGCTATACATTTCTGTGAACCATAACAAACCGCTTAACTGACAGAGTGTTGTTGTATATCGAGTGCATTTCGAGTGGATGGTATCTAACCGTTTAAAATGCAAATCCATCAAAGTCTGAGTACCTGTGGCGCACCACCCTCCAGCGTCGCCATCTATTCAATGGCAGTACCTTGATGCAGAAGTTCAACCAGCTAATACCATCCACAACCCTGGAGTCCACTTCAATGCATGACCATGTTAATTCATATTAGCTCATGTGAGTCAACTTGTTCAAGGCTGTTTTTACCAACTGCGTTCTATCAAAACCATCCACAAATTCATTCCAACCTCAAGAGCCTACTGGATAATGTGCTGTTCCACTTACACGCCGTGGTGCTGTCTTTCAAACCAATTAACTTAACTTTCAAACCAATTAACTTAACTTTCAAACCAATTAACTTAACAGGACATATCAGTTAAAGCACCTGACAGAAGATCATCGAATGGATGGTCAAATGAATGGACGGATGGTTCAATGGATGGACTGACAGTTGGATGGACGGTCAAACGGACTGACGGTCAGATGGATGGTCAAACGGACTGACGGTCAGATAGACGTACGTACAAATTTATTAGAAAATATGTTAGTTCTGCATTAGTCCATTTGTGTTCATGGACCCGCACTGTACTCCACAATGTAATGGATGTGGACTGGTTTAAAATGGTGACAATTGCTACATTCCAACATTCCTTTCCAAGACCTTGTCAATTAGCTGCTTGCTTTCTTGGTACACCTCTGTAACGCTTCATTGGCAGAAGGATCTTGATCTTGGCAGGCTGTAAGAAGCAGCAGGCCACAACATGGCCCTCTCTTAAGAAGCCAGGCAAGGATCCTATCCTGAAAACATCAAAATTTAGTGGTCCACAGTGTTATTTCTATTAACTGTAACTGTAACTGAAATAGCAAAATAACTGAAAAATAGTGGTCAGTTAACTGTAACTGTAACTGAAACTGAAAAATACTGAATAACTGAAACTGTAATAGTAACTGAAAAACGAAAACTGTATAACTGAAAAATAACAAAAGTTAACTGAAAAATAAAACATGAGTGTTTTTCTTACTTACTTTTTGAATGGTAATCCTACTCTAGTCTACGGTCAGTTTTCTATACTCATTTCACTTCTAGTTTCTTTTCAGTTTTCTATGCTAGTTTCACTTCTGGTTCCTTTTCAGTCTTCTATATTCGTTTCACTTCCGGTTCCTTTTCCTTTTCGTTATGTTGTCGTTGGCGCTAAACAGTAAATTCGTAAAACAATCCACAACTACGAGAATAATGTTTAAGCCAAGTAGTGGTCGAAAAGTAGAAAGTGGCGTGTGGGAACATTTTGTTTATGAAGCCACAGACGACAAAAGTCGATGTTGTGTTCGCACTGTTGCTTTAAAGGGTGCTGAAAACAACGAGTGTGGCTCACTAATTGTCGGAACAGAGCAAGTGTTAATCTGGAACATGGTGTTTTCTTTAAAGTAAACCGACAATACGTTGATTTGCTGTGTAAATATTTCTGGTAGCTGTTCAGAATACTTGTGGTCAGTGTGTCATTAACAGTAAATTCGTAAAACAATCCACAACTACGAGAATAATGTTTAAGCCAAGTAGTGGTCGAAAAGTAGAAAGTGGGGTGTGGGAACATTTTTGTTTATGAAGCCACAGACGACAAAAGTCGATGTTGTGTTCGCACTGTTGCTTTAAAGGGTGCTGAAAAGCACGAGTGTGGCACACTAATTGTCGGAACAGAGCAAGTGTTAATCTGGAACATGGTGTTTTCTTTAAAGTAAACCGACAATACGTTGATTTGCTGTGTAAATATTTCTGGTAACTGTTCAGAATACTTGTGGTCAGTGTGTCATTAGTAATGACTTATGAAAAAATAACTGATGCTATAACTGAAAAATAAAGAGAAATAACTTAAACTGTAACTGAAAAATAAAAAAAATAACTTTTAACTGAAAAATCTGATTTCAGTTAACTGTAACTATAACTTTAACTGAAAAATCATAAATTAGATAACTTTAACTGTAACTGTAACTGAAAAACCATAACTGAAATAACACTGGTGGTCCATCTCCAATCTGACCTTCACCTTCAATCTCCCAATGTAGAGCTGTACCGATTAAATGGCCATACGCGTAATCGGGCTGATTATTAGAACAATCAGCATAATCGGGTATCGGCAGAAATAATCGGTTAATCGGTGCTGATGTCAAAATTGCGTTATAATTTAATAATTTCATCTGAATTATTGCATATTCCAAGTTTTTTATCGATTTTCATCTATCGTTTTACGTCCCTTATTATTTACGCATTAAAACATATCGTTAACAAATTTCCAACTGAATTTAAACGTCCAACCTTATAGTTGTGACGATAGATTACTGGTTTATGTTTCGGAACCGAACACTTTGACTAAACAAATAATGAAAATATTCGGTCTCATAATGGGTATTGGCAGTTTAATAATCGGCTATACGCGGTACGGTATCGGCAATTTAATAATCGGCTATACGCGGTATCAGCATAATTGGCAAAAAGCGATATCGGCACAGCTCTACTCCAAGGTTTTACTACTGTTGTACTACTTAGAATCAGGTAAACTCAAGCGAAAGCTGCAATCTTGCTTTGAAAGGCAATTCAACGGAGAAAGTACTGTTGTGGCTAATAACCAACTTCTGTAATGCTATCAATGCATGACGTCACGCTACTTGCTCTCCTCGACGTCAGCACAGTTTTCGACATGGTGGACCGTAACATCTTGTTGACCTGACTCAAAACCTCCTATGAAATCATCAGTCAGCCCAAGGATGGCTCAATTCATTACTTGATGATTTCATAGCCCTTGGAACACCATGATGGTGGCAGATACATCAACATAGGCACCAGTTCCATTTGTTGTCCCACATAGCCTGAATCTTGGGCCACTCCTATACAATATACTTCCTACAAACAGCTGACCTGACCCAGATCATCATGGTTCTTGGAGCACAGGCTCATCAACACGCTGATGATGTTCAGTTGCACAAGTCATATCACCCCTCATAGGCACCTGCTTGTGTCCTTAAAATGACTGAAGTCCAATCCTGTTATGTCCTCAACTCAGTTGAGGTTCAATCCGTTGCATACACAGAACACATGACAGGCAAAAATAGTAATGGACAGGGAAACGTTAGCAGCAAGCTGACAGATACTAAATGCATCCAGTCATTCAATCAATATCTTAACCAATTACTTCCGGCACAACACTCATGATCCAGTCATTATACAAGTTTACATAAACAATGTTAAAAACACAAGTAACTAGTTGCTCCACTATAAATGATATTGCATAATTTTTCACTTCAAACATGAACAAGAAGAAGAGCAGTCCCTTAAGCTAGCCCTGAGGCAGCCATGGGTATGAAGTGTTAGCGACTTCATTATCTAAGCCTCCGCATATGAGGGCAGGTGGCCAGCTCTCTCCCTCACCATCTCAATTTCCCACCAACACTCCAACAGTGTATGGTTGGTGTACTCATTACTGCTGAGTTGGCTATGGATGCAGAACTCTCAAATAAAATTTCTGCCCTGGCAGGGATTTGAACTCCCGACCTCTTGGTTGACAGTTCAGCACGCTAACCATTACACTAACCTGCACCCCATTTCAACTTGACCTTGTAATTATTATGACAGAGCTAACCTCGCACTGTCTTAAACCTTTGCACCAGACGACTGTGTAGTCGAATAATTTTCCCTCCAGAGAAACGGTCACAATTCTTGAACCATACCAGATCGCAGTCATATTTTGTGGTAAGGGAAGAACTGCAAACAACAGCAAATTATATCCAAAATTTGCCCTAACTATATTGTATGCATCTAGACATTTTTATAATGTCTTGTAAATATTTCACAAAAGAATTCCATAAGCCTAACTGATGACAGAGTTCTAAGAAATGACCAGTTGCCCCTGAATGGCACTCTTATGCAAATATGTAGAGGTCAACCAATGACTCCCATTCACAGAACTTAACAGTTGTTCATAGTCTTTGGTCTAAGGTGAAGAATGATGCTGAGCCAATTTTCAACATGAATGAATGAATGACTACGACAATTTCTATAGCGCCGTAACATGGCACATGCCGTTTAACAAGTTCAACACTGAATCAGAGATACGCTTCTTAAAAGTAATATGTCTTGAGCCTGGACTTGACTGACTCCATAGTAGGTGCAGATCATATTGAAGGTGGAATGCCATTCCAGCACCTGTGTCCAGCCACGGAAAAGGCACGATCACCAAAGCCTGTTCTTGATTTCCGCACCTGCAGATCGCCCTTCGCTTCAGATCTCAAAGAAGGTCCAGCTCTGGTCGACAACACACTCACGCAATACTCTGAAAGGTACCCTGGCGCTGTACCATGCAGGGACTTGTACACAAGTTGTGCAAGTTTGTGTTCTATCCAGTACTGCACCGGAAGCCAATGAAACACATCACAGAGCAATGGTGTTACATGTTCGTATTTCCTACGATTGCACACTAGCCTTGCTGCCGAATTCAGTACCAATTGAAGTCGATCGAGGAGGTGTTTGGGTGCCCCCGCCAGTAGGTTATTGCAGCGGTCGACCTGAGTGGTGACAAAACAGACAACCGCCGTTTTTGCTAACATGGCTATGATAACAGACCCATCAGTCTTGGGCTAGCTGCTGAGTGCATTGTATCCCCACATTCTAAAGATCTGTGCCTTCAACAAATTAATTCACTAAGTGCTGACCAATCAACACCTTTCTAACACAAAGCAGTCAATGCTGATCCTATACCCACCAATCCCACCATATCAGAATCACATCCATGATTTCCTCATCACATACAGCATGTTACTTCAAGTACAGCATTGTTCAATCAAGCTTGGTACAGACACTAAGTGTACATAGCATCCATGGGCATTACATGTATATTTTATAAAATTTATCAGAATGTTCTGATTCTCCAGCTTCTATCAGATATGTCTATATGCCTATCTATGGAGTCGGATTCGTCTGTATACATTTCTTTATTTCTTTCAATGCGAATGTCTCTTGATGAGTAACAGTTCAATTGTACACGATTGCTCTAGCGACGATGATGAGATAGCTAAGATGATTGCAACAACTTCAAGATCCCTTATTCTAGACTTCTCACGGATAATGCTTCATGTCTACAGAACACTAGACCTGACACTCTAATACAGAATGCCCAGTCTAATCTGCTGGCGTTTCTTCTGCATCACTGTTCACTGTAGTCTTCTCTACTGTCTGCTCCTTCTACTCGGTCTACTGACTTCTTTTATCCTCAGGCATTCGGAAGCGTCTGGTAAAGGTACATTCAGGATTGGTCAGTCAAACTGTAGGACCTCTACCTTGGATCCCTAGATTGACATTAGGTAGGCCACTGGAAGGTGTGGCATTAGTCAAACCTTACCTATTCTACTTAACCAATGGGAAGCTCTTTCCAACGTGGATGGATGACCTATCCAGTCGATTGTGGAATCCAACATCTGGGGTTCAGCTATTATCTTCGTGGAATGCTATGATATTCTCGAAGCGTTCTGCGCTCTTTAGAAGTCGATAGACTACAGCAATAATTCTTCATCAAGACATTGTCATCACATGTCCTCATCTTTCAGATCCTAAATCTGTATATATGCCATGACCTGCTGCTTCTATCACTGGTATCTCTGACGTCAGTCAATTACTGGCTAATGCAGACCTAGATTCAGTTGTCAGAATCTTAAGACTAATATGCGAATGCTCACTGGCTATGTAAAGCTAAGTTACTTCACATTACCTTCCAAAACCTATATACTAAAATTGAACTGTGTGATAAACTGATGCACAGCTCATTTCCAGAGTTTTTTTGTGTTATCAACTCCAGCATTAACCTTGTGAATTCTGGTAACTGACTTAATAATTAACATGGTGAATTCTGGTAACTGACTTAATAATTAACATGGTGAATTCTGGTAACTGACTTAATAATTAACATGGTGAATTCTGGTAACTGACTTAATAATTAACATGGTGAATTCTGGTAACTGACTTAAAAACCAACATGGTGAATTCTGGTAACTGACTTAATAATTAACATGGTGAATTCTGGTAACTGAGTTAATAATTAACATGGTGAATTCTGGTAACTGACTTAAAAACCAACATGGTGAATTCTGGTAACTGACTTAATAATTAACATGGTCAATTCTGGTAACTGACTTAAAAACCAACATGGTGAATTCTGGAAACTGAAAAACCAACATGGTGAATTCTGGTAACTGACTTAAAAACCAACATGGTGAATTCTGGTAACTGACTTAATAATTAACATGGTGAATTCTGGTAACTGACTTAAAAACCAACATGGTGAATTCTGGAAACTGAAAAACCAACATGGTGAATTCTGGTAACTGACTTAAAAACCAACATGGTGAATTCTGGTAACTGACTTAAAAACCAACATGGTGAATTCTGGTAACTGACTTAAAAACTTAAAAACCATCATGGTGACTTCTGGTAACCGACTTAAAAACCAACATGGTGAATTCTGGTAACTGACTTAAAAACCAACATGGTGAATTCTGGTAACTGAAAAACCAACATGGTGAATTCTGGTAACTGACTTAAAAACCAACATGGTGAATTCTGGTAACTGACTTAAAAACCAACATGGTGAATTCTGGTAACCGACTTAAAAACCAACATGGTGAATTCTGGTAACTGAAAAACCAACATGGTGAATTCTGGTAACTGACTTAAAAACCAACATGGTGAATTCTGGTAACTGACTTAAAAACCAACATGGTGAATTCTGGTAACTGACTTAAAAACCAACATGGTGACTTCTGGTAACCGACTTAAAAACCAACATGGTGAATTCTGGTAACTGACTTAAAAACCAACATGGTGAATTCTGGTAACCGACTTAAAAACCAACATGGTGACTTCTGGTAACCGACTTAAAAACCAACATGGTGAATTCTGGTAACTGACTTAAAAACCATCATGGTGAATTCTGGTAACTGAAAAACCAACATGGTGAATTCTGGTAACTGACTTAAAAACCAACATGGTGAATTCTGGTAACTGACTTAAAAACCAACATGGTGAATTCTGGTAACCGACTTAAAAACCAACATGGTGAATTCTGGTAACTGAAAAACCAACATGGTGAATTCTGGTAACTGACTTAAAAACCAACATGGTGAATTCTGGTAACTGACTTAAAAACCAACATGGTGAATTCTGGTAACTGACTTAAAAACCAACATGATGAATTCTGGTAACCGACTTAAAAACCAACATGGTGAATTCTGGTAACTGAAAAACCAACATGGTGAATTCTGGTAACTGACTTAAAAACCAACATGGTGAATTCTGGTAACTGACTTAAAAACCAACATGGTGAATTCTGGTAACCGACTTAAAAACCAACATGGTGACTTCTGGTAACCGACTTAAAAACCAACATGGTGAATTCTGGTAACTGACTTAAAAACCAACATGGTGAATTCTGGTAACCGACTTAAAAACCAACATGGTGAATTCTGGTAACTGACTTAAAAACCAACATGGTGAATTCTGGTAACTGACTTAAAAACCAACATGGTGACTTCTGGTAACCGACTTAAAAACCAACATGGTGAATTCTGGTAATCGATTTTAGAAGTTTAAAATGTATTTGTTTATATCAGTTAGACAACCACGCATACATAGCTTTTTAGACTGTTTTGATACAGGCATACTCAAGTATGTTAATTATGTATTGGCCTATAATCACCTAAAACCAAAAGTTTTTCTCATATTTTTATCCATAAAATGTAAAAATTGAGCTCCGTTTATAGTCTAGGCGCAAAAAATGGAAAATGCCGTGTAAGAAGCAAATCATGTTCATTTTTAGCAACATACTTTTTATACTAATTCGACCCTGCTGATCACGAAAATCGCTGTTGCCAGGCTGGATTTTTGGCCTGAAGGTCATTTCAAGGTCATAAAAACTGAAATCTAGCAAAATTCAAAGAAAAATGGCCAGATCTCAGCCAATTATTGTTGAATTCGGCTAATTCTTTCTTGCTTTTTCTCTACTTGATAAGGGCTACCTGTGGTATGAAACAGGGTTACTAAATGTAAGACGATCCAAGGTTGTTGTAAGGTCAAAAAGGTCAAATTCAGATGAAAATCTGTGGAAATGGTCATAACTTAGTCAAATATTTTTCTATTTAGGTGATTCTTTTACCTTTTTGCTCAGGCCGATAAGAGCTACATTTGAAAAGACAGAGAACTTAAAGGTTAACGTGAGCCAAGGTCAATTCAAGGTCAAAAGGTCAAACTGAAGGGAAAAGGCCATAATTCAGCCGAATATTGTTCTATTTGGGCGATTCTTTTGCCTTTTTGCTTGCGCCAAAAAGGGCTACATTTACATAGTACTCGAAGGCTAACATGTCCCAAGGTCAATTCAAGGTCAAAATCATAGAAAAAGGCCATAACACAGCCAAATATGTCCGTGGTCGTGTCACACCATGAAATTGCGTGAAATGCTAATAGTGATGACAGAACTTCAGGTTACAATTTGAAATGGATGTCGTGAATTGGTATGAATCTCTGCTTCTTGGATGCTCTGGCCATCATCTTCTATAGTTCCTTGCATCGCATCTTCTTAAGGTGGGATAACAAACATGATGAAAAGTCGATATCCGTTGTTGACACAACTACTGTAGGCTATCACAGGAACTGTTAACAGCATGCAACAAAATTCTAGTATCGGTTTCTTCAAGTGCTACTTTTAGCATTGATGCGTCAGTCAGTACATTAGTCGATTGGACCTCCGCTCCGTCGTCAAATATTCCTGCTACAACTACTTCAGTGTACAAATTGCCTTGCCTGAGTTCCTGCGAAAGGAACCGTGCCAAGTCCGACTTGTTCTCAGACATGAATAAAAAAACTGTTCCAGTTTTTTGGGAGAGGCCATGACGTCCTTCGATGGCTCTTCGAATTGGACAACTGAGACGTTTTCGAGTTGCGCCTTTCACCGATCCAGGGATGTATCGATCAAAGGTGATATCGATGTGGTGGAGCATGATGAAGTTGTCGGCAAGGTCACCGAGTGTGATTGCATCAGTTGGTTTTCCAACAGATACAATTAGTGCTTGACCGTCGATGATCAACTGCGCGGATTCCCTGTCAAATTGAAGTTCTTGCTTCTCATTGATTCCTTCTGTTAAAAAGTTCATGAGCACCAATTTGTTTCCTGTATGCAAAGAACCATCAGTCTCTGTCAACGAGAGAGGGACGGATACAAGTTCATGTTTGAGAACATAGCTCAGATCCACCGATCTTCCTGCTTCATACGCCACAATAAGTCTTTGCATGACATGGCGATCCATTTTTGCTAACTTCTTTCGAACATCCTCAACCTTGGCTGCTTTGTACAGTGCTTGGAATGTTTGTGGCTTGTTCTTTTTCATTGGATCATGAAACTTGACCTTAGTTTTACGGTACTTTTACCACTTGCTGTTGAAGTCAACCTGCTGTCTACGAAATCGGCGTTCAATAAATATTCTTGGATGCTCTCTGAGGCAACGTCTTTAGTTGCAATGTTCAAAAGTGACGTTGCTGTTTTGTTGGTTGCTAAAACATTGAACCTAATCATTATCGCCTTAAGAGCCATTTTTATCAGATGTTCCTTTCTCCTGCGACCTGGTTTGTTTTCATTCCTGTTGTTAACAGCTTGCGAAATTCCAAATATCTGGAAAGTTTTCTGAGCAATATCAGAGCGCCAGTGGAATGAAAGGGACCACCTCTGTAGGCTGATGGTTGATCTGTGATGCCAACAATGCCGCCAGAGTCTTTTCCAATAGCCTACCTAGGAGCCATTCTTGGGGATGATCAGGATCCACCTGATTGAACCTTCCAGGAGAGCGCTTTACTATGAAGTCACCTTGAAGAAATTGACAATTAATCTCTGACGGCAGTTGGTTCATTTCAATTAGGTACACGCTGACAGACTTTACATAGTTCAAGTGGTCGTGCCTTCGGAAGTACGAAAGCATCGCGCAGAGCGAGTCGCAGTAGAGCTCCCACTTGCCGTCGCGAATACAGCGTGTGAACTTCAGCAAACCAGAGACCATGCTCATTAGGGTGATCCACAAAAATCATGGAATTGACCTTGGGTCATGTTAGCCTTTGAGTACAATGTAAATGTAGCCCGAGCGAAAACGGGCAAAAGGAATCATCCAAATAGAATAATATTTGACTGAGTTATGGCCTTTTCTCCTTTCATTTTGACCTTGAATTGACCTTGGGTTATGTTAGCCTTTAAGTGCTCTGTCTTTTCAAATGTAGCTCTTATCGGTCCGAGTTTTAAGGTAAAAGAATCACCCAAATAGAACAATATTTGGCTCAGTTATGGCCTTTTCCCCTTCATTTTGACCTTTTGACCTTGAATTGACCTTGGGTCATGTTAGCCTTTGAGTACTTATTGTTAGCCTTTGAGTACTTATTGGCCCAAGCAAAAAGGCAAAAGAATCATCCAAATAGAACAATATTTGGCTGAATTATGGTCTTTTCCCCTTCAGTTTGATCTTTTGACCTTGAATTGACCTTGGCTCATGCTAGCCTTTAAGTTCTGTCTTTTCAAATGTAGCTCTTGTCGGCCCGAGCATAACGGTAAAAGAAACGCCCAAATAGAAAAATATTTGACTAAGTTATGGCCATTTCCACAGATTTTATCTGAATTTGACCTTTTTGACCTTAAAATAACCTTGGATCGTCTTACATTTAGTAACCCTGTTTCATACCACAGGTAGCCCCTATCAAGTAGAGAAAAAGCAAGAAAGAACTAGCCGAATTCAACAATTACTGGCTGAGATCTGGCCATTTTTCTTTGATTTTTGCTAGATTTCAGTTTTTATGACCTTGAAATGACCTTCAGGACAAAAATCCAGCCTGGCAACAGCGATTTTCGTAATCAGCAGGGTCGAATTAGCATAAAAAAGTATGTTGCCAAAAATGAACATGACTTCCCGCTTACATCGCTTTTTTGAAGACTTTTTAGCTCTGCGCGCCTAGACTATTAATGATGATCTTAAAAGGGCACTATGTATTGCACGTGGAATGTGAATCCCAGCACATCAACTACATTTGGTATTGTTTGATCGAAAAACTAGTCATTAACAGGCTGTTAATCATTTCTGCATTCACTTTAATAAATAACAATCATAATCAGCTTTGAAGAAACACAGTTTGCAGAATCTGAACTCACTTTCGTCTTGAATAAGAGGCATCGAAGAAACAGCCGACATGTTCCTACCAGCCCTTGTTTGAGCACTGACAGACAAAATATAACTCGTCTTTGCGTTGATATCCAAAGAAAAAAAGAGTTTGTTTGGTTCTAAATATATTTCCTTGGCACCAATGAAATTCATCTGAGAGCCAGAAGTTACAACGTTAAAATGAACATGATAGGCCACAACTTCCCCCTGTGCTTGTCTTTCAGTGAGGTTCTGTAAGATAAACCAAAATCAGTTATGAGCCAAATGAAGTTCCTGCAGTTAAGTAAAACACAGACAGTGGTACACAGACAGTGCAACATTCCTGTCTCAACTACTTGATTATGAATTGGTGGTATCATAGTAACGAACAACGTGTTTGAAGAGCGCTAAGCACTAAAACATTTTGGGTGTGCAGTGAAAGTCCTACCCTGTGGTAAAACAGGATCAGGTGTGTGAAAAACAGCATAACGAGTCAACAAAAAAGAATCAAGGCACAAAAAGACCAACCAGATGAGCAGAAAAGGCTCTAAAAGAGGATCAGTCGTTGGTCCATCACTCTGGAACGGGCTTCCCTTGCTTCCCAGGGTCCACTTGGACGTGTTCTATTGTAAGCTCAAAACTGTCCTTTGTAGCCGTGCTGGGGTTGGGAGCACTTCTCAATAGAATAGCCTGCCACTTGCGATTGATGCCTCAGTTAAACTTGCCTGCTTTTTATAAGTCCCTCAAATCACACTTTTTTAGCTGTGGCTGGGCGCACCACTGAGTAGGTCTCTTGAAGAAGCGCTATATAAATTCTCTGAATGAAAGAATGAGTAACCTTGAATGGGTGCTCTATAAATTTCTGTGTAATGAATGAATGAATGAATAATGTGTGTTAAAAGTGTCAGCTTCACTTACATAAAACTATTTACATAAGGGCAATAATAACTGAAGAAATGGTGTAGACATTGTAACCCGGCTATGAGATTATTGCCCGTGCTAAGACAGATTCAAAAAGAATTAAAAAATTTATACATATAGTCCGTGATAAGACGGTTGAAAAGAAATTTCAAAATAATTTGTTCTCTACATGCAGGGTTCTGCTTCAATGGTGTGTTCATAAGCCAGAAAAACTAGACTGTTAGCTTTTTCTATGTCAATGCCTGTTTTATCTCATTTCCTCATTGACTTTGCTGCTATTAATGCTCTACTACTATAAAACACTTCAAATCATTTACAGAAACTGTGAACAGTAACCTCACATTTCAACCCCACATAAACAAAACCTTTCCAAATCTTCTTTCCACCAAGTCATGCAATATGCCACATCAGGCCACATTTTAACAGACATGTCACACACCATAGCCTGCTCTTGTCTGCTTTCGCCCCAATTTCCTAGATATCCTATAGTACAGTGCTTCCCAAACTTGTCAGTGTCACAGACCGGCAGGAATTAACTTTCAGTGTCACGGACCGGCAGGAATTTTTCCACTGCAGGAGGACCGGTGCCAAATTTATTAATTACTTCTAATTTTCGTTTTTGATCATCTAGTGTAGCAAAATTGATTTAAATGCATGTACAGCCAATTATATGACTCTATTTTCCTTTAAAATTTAAATGATAGCCTAATAAAGTCTTTTTTGTAATGACTTTTAAAAATATATAATTAGTCATTTCTTAATTCCGATAAAATTTGACCAGTTTTATGACTCACTTTACGGACCGGCAACAGAGGACTCACGGACCGGCACCGGTCCACAGACCACCACTTTGGGAAGCACTGCTTTAGTATACAATGGAGTCAAAGAGGCTTCAATGCATCCCAACTTCCGTAGTTCACATGGTGTTTCATGCACATCCCTGAACACACTTCTAACTGTCATAAGAGCTCATGCATTCTATTCTGCATTCTATTCTGCATTCTATTCTGCATTCTATTCTGCATTCTATTCTGCATTCTATTCTGCATTCTATTCTGCATTCTATTCTGCATTCTATTCTGCATTCTATTCTGCATTCTATTCTGCATTCTATTCTGCATTCTATTCTGCATTCTATTCTGCATTCTATTCTGCCTTCTATTCTGCATTCTATTCTGCATTCTATTCTGCATTCTATTCTGCATTCTATTCTGCATTCTATTCTGCATTCTATTCTGCATTCTATTCTGCATTCTATTCTGCATTTCTATAGCGCCGTAACACAGCACATGCCGTTTAACAAGTTCAACACTGAATCACAGATATGCTTTTTAAGAGTAATATGTCTTGAGCCTGGACTTGAATGACTCCATAGTAGGTGCAGATCATTGCCCAAGGAATGGAAGTGACTCCCAAACTTCTTTGGAAGCTCAAACTCTTTTCCTTTCTTGAAGAAACGCTTTCAAACTCCCTATTTTTCACTGGCATTCAGACATCTGGACATCAAACTTCAGTATCAGCTGGTGGCTGACTAACTACACTTCAGGATCCTGAGTGGCCGAGTGGGTTGGTGCCCGCTCGCCGCGCCGGCGCCCCGGGTTCGCTTCCCGGTCAGGTCGGATTATCAGAGATTAATTTCTCGGATCTTTACTGCGGGTGGCTCGGTCGCATTATAAACGTGGAGTACAATACAACACACAATACAACACATCACAATACAACTGGGGCGCGGTGGTGTAGGGGTATGTTCGGTGCCTTGCAGCTGGAGGGTTGCGGGTTCGGATCCACCTCAAAGTCGCCGCGTAGGGACCCTGGGCAAGTCCTTCACTCGCAATTGCTCATGCGCTTCGGCGTGAAACTCCGACTCAGCGTTCGCGCAGTAGTCGGGAGCGCCTCTGAATGGGAAATCTGGTTGGGGCGCTATAACAAGTGTTCAAATACAATACAATACAATACAATACACTTCATATTCACAATTCTGTGTAACTGTGTAAATGTGTGCATTGCACATATTCTTTGTTTCTGTGGTGGATTTTGTACATTTTGAGGTCTTTTCTTTGCACGCCATCTTGGCCTACATGACTGCATGAGGACGGATGGCCTTCCTGAGGTGCAGTTCAGTCTTGGTTCTATGGACTGCATCTACCATCTGCAGACGAGTAATTTTTGTCTATATGAAGGAGTCCTGAGCAATGTGGAGCTTTGCAACGATCATAGCTATTAGCCATTGGTAGCAGCTGTGATCTACCAACTGACAGGCAACAAACACCTGTTCCACATGTACCTGGCGACTCGAGGGATAGCCGGATGTACGTCATCGTCCACCAGTGATGAAATGCTGGGTGATGGCAATACCAAGTGCTGCAGATGCAAAACTAGTAATTAATGCAGCTTTGGCCAGAGACTCAGAACATGATGATACGTATGGATGGCAATCGTTGACTGTGCCCCACATGCGTGAGTGGACCGGTCACTGGTGACTCTCCCAGTTTCTGAGCATTGCTTTGCCTAATGATGAAACTGATCTTAATGACACTTAAGGGGCCATCCATTTAGTACGTACGCAGAAATCCGGAGAATTTTGACCCCCTCCCCTCCCTGTAAGTAGGTGTACTTTTTGCAACCCCTCCACTTCCGTATACACTTTGCCTCTCTCCCCATATAAATATATATATAATATATATATTTTTATATATATATAAATGAGCTCCATGGTCGTACAGACAGACAGCTACAGCAGGAACAATCACCCCGGCAGTGACATTAAGGCCTAAGGCAGCCTGCAGTCTAAGCCTCTCCCACAACCCTTCTTCCTAGAGTAATTGCCTGATAGCTGAACTGTGACCCATTTGAAGGAAGGCCAATATAGACAAAATATTTTAACCCCCCAGTAGACCCATACGCAAGCATACTCAAATAGATGCATTTGGGTTACCCCCCATCCCCCTCTGTGCGTATGTACTAAATGGATGGCCCCTAACATCATGCAGGTTAGCGCAGAGAGCACAGGCTTCTCCTTAAAGCGGCACTACATAAATTTCTAATTACAATTACTCAAAATCAGAATTAATTACTAAGAGGAATGAAGAATTCAACGACGTTCAATACCTTGTAGTACAGTTTAATTCCATTCTGTCTTTCCTTGTCAATCTCAAAACAACAAAGCTGAGGACCAACCAGTGGAACTACAAGGAACACACAAACAGATCTATTAGGTTGCAGTGCATAACAACAGATGCTCCCAGTCAGCAGAATATAAGACCACAAGAGGCACAAACAGAGGCACACGCATCAAGTCAACATGTCTTATTTTAGCAAGAACCTTTTATTCCTTCAACCTTCATATAATTATTTCTGCTACACAAATAATTTGCCTAATATAAAGAACTAGTGTTTGTACCCGGCTTTCCCAGAGTTTTTCTCCCAGGCATGATTTATAATGGCTTCACTATATTTTGAGGTCGATGATTAAATATAGTAAAAAGTAGGTTGCTGTAAAACTGTAAGCATTGAGTGTTGCCAAGTGGCAACATCTGCCGAGTCGTGCGCATTTTTCAAGGCTTTGCCCTGGTTTTCCCAGGTTTATGGGTATTTCTACCATTCTATATCGTTCATGTCATCAAGTGTTTTATAAAAATGACTATTTTTCAGGACGTTGCTCTGGTTTTTCCCAGGTTTATGGGTATTTCTACCATTCTATAAAAACTTATCGTTCATGTCATCAAGTGTTTTATAAAAATGACTATTTTTCAGGACTTTGCTCTGGTTTTTTTGCCAGGTCATCATGTATTTCAGGACTTCGTCTTAAATTGCTTCCGTGTATTTCTACCCTTATATATCGTTCCCGCTTGACTTGCATGGTTAGCCCCACTTTCCGATGACATGTTCAGACTTGTCAGAGAAAGCTGTGTCCATCAAGAGAAATGCCAGGCAAGTCCATTTGCATATTTAGCCCTGCCTTCGCATTACGTGGTCTGTCAAGAGAAATGGCAGCATAATTTCTAACAGGATTGAGTGTAAACATACGTGAACTTAACATGTCCATATCTCGGAAAAGAAGCAACATTTTTTAGCTGAAAATAGTTGCGTTGATCTAGAAATTTTGCAGCAGAACGTTCTTTGAAAATGTCATTATTGCTACAGTGTTGCATTTGCGAGTTTTTAATGGGACAGACCAATATTGTGGAGATTTGATATTTGAAGTTTGAACTGATTCAACAGTCTTGACTGGTCTCAAAATCAAATCGAATAATTCACCAAAACATTGGATTGGATGCCGTGAGGATAATAGGCATAAATAGGCATACAAACCAGAGACTAACCTATTGCCCTACAAAAATTAGGGGCATCAGACCCATTGCTAATGGTTACATCTGGAGCTCCTTGTAATCTCTCGGTGTCGGATCTCACACGAGTTACTTTATTTTAAGTTTAGCTAAGAATAGACCTTCACAATTCATCATAGATAGTCAAAACAGTTCAATAGTTTAGATAATTTAATATATATTTACATAAATAAGTTCAAGAAGATATCATGTCAATCATGCATCTAAGGTTTCTCTAGTAAAGGCTATCTAATGAAATGTTGATTTTAATAAATAACTTACTTAAATAAATAACTTACTCTTGTCTAATAACTGGGCAGAAAAATTTACATGACACAAGTTACATGTCATGTAATCTTACTGCATACTTGTCAGTTTGAATTAATAAACGAATATAAAAATCTCACAACCTTTCAAGGCTAGCTCAAGGGACTGCTCTTCTTTCCCTAACTGAATTAGGACATGATCTGATCTGTCAGGTACCACTAACAGCATTTAACATAACTTTTCTTCCTGAGAGAATATTTATGTAAGTGAACAGAAATCAGTATGCACATTTCAGTGAGTCTCAGTTAAAGGCAACGAGTATAAAGCAGTTTGCACCCACATCCATCTGGTGAGGTAAACGAGACATTCTCACTCCAGTCACTCCAGTACTGGCGATTATGAAAAGGCAAACAGCTCACAGATAGATGACACTTTGTGAAAGGAGGTAAAACATGTTGAATTTTCCATCTGACTGGACTTTTAGAACTGCGAGATGTGTGATTTTTAATCATGATAATAGGCTGAAACATGAAAATAAAACATCAATGAATACGTTAAAACAAAGTACATATAACATCTCAAAGTACATGTTCTACATGACCTGCTGCCCTCAATTAAAAGTGTAGTACGTTATATGTGCTATGTCCACGTAAACGTGATAGAATTCTATCTGTTGCAGACAGTCTTGGCACGCAAAACATTTATTATTAGGCTGATTTACCCGTGATTATATACTTCATAATGTACACCAAAATGGGGTTAGCAATTGGTTCAATAAAGGATATACTTACTTACATCTTAACGCCTTAAAGTCAAGCAGCAGTGGCTTCACAGTCACTTTTAGTAAAGTATTAAAGTAGCCAAGACTATTATGTTCATAATTTAATTAACATTATTGCAATATACTGTCATTGCTTGCACATACTGTACCAAAAACAATAAAACCATATCCAAAATTTTGACTCAGCTCGCACAAAAGAGTTAAAGTTATAATGCATTCGTTACAGATTATCATAAAATCAGTCAGAATAGTTCACATCTGATGCAAATGATCAAATTATTCACTCACTATATTTGTTAATAAGTATGGCTGGGCATTTAAAGCATTATAAACGCGATTAATGCGTTAATTACATTTTTTAACGCAGTTAACTCGATTGTCACTGTGCCCAATTATTTCTAGAAATGCGCTAGAACAATTCTTGATAAAACTGCTCAGTTTAAACTTTAAACTTTCAAGTGAAAACTAAAGAGTAAAAACAAGTAGTAAAGCATGTTGGCTTTTTGTTTATTGACTGCAAGCATTTATATAGCGCATATTCAGTGTAACTACTCAGACTCAGAGTAAGTAGAGTAGTTGTACTTGTTATCTATTGTGACATGCGTTAAAAATTAATCTCGTTATTAAAAATTTTAATTGTGCTATTAATTTTGATTAAAGATTTTAATCATTGCCTACCCCTACTAATAAGCTTTTAAAAGTAATATACAGCAGTAAAACACAACTTAATCTGTAAATTTCTATAACAAACTACACTATATTGACCAAGGTGTTGTGTACTGTACAGTTCATTCAAGAAAAGACACAGTCTTGATTTTCTATTGTATAATTGATTAGGACAGTTCAACCACAACAGAACTTCTATTGCCAACTGTATTTAACTTCTGCATGAACAAGTCTGTAAATTGCTATCATCAGCTATAAATCAATGACATATTTATAGTTAAAACTGCAACATAATATTCAATTTTATGATTTGCTTAAAAGTTAAAACTCACCCAAGTTGCATTTCCACAAGCAACAGATATCCGATATTTAAGATGAACTTGTTCATCAATTGGAGAATAAAACTCAGCAACAACACCATTTGAAACAGAACTGCTGACAGTGACATTTCTCACTTTTCCTGGTTGAACTAACATACATAGATACGAATCCAATTATTGATTGTTTCAATACAAGAAATATCGTCGCTCGCATACTTTAGTAAAATATAAATTTAATTGCCACAATCAACTGACTTCAAATCAATCATTACAAGATCATGACCAAGGAAGAAAGTGACCAAATACAATTAACACATATGGGATCCTTTTAAATTATTTCTTCAGTTTATCAGACCAGAATAATGCATAGAAGCATTAGCCGAACATACAAAGAACTTTTACGATAACTGTCTATATTAGTAGGTCCGAATTCAAAGAAGGCAATGCAAGCCATTCCAAGTAGATGGCCCACCAACTGTCAAGACTAGCGGCTGCATAGAGCAGGCATTCATGTTGCTGAATGCCCCAAGGAGAGGCCCTCACAGATGACACTTCAGACATCAATACTACTATTGAAGATGGCGCCTATGGCGTGTTAACACTGTTCAGTCACGGTTATGTTTATAAATTGATTTTTTCAAAGAATCGGATTATATCTTATGCCTATAAGTTGACTAATAGTTTTCTTATCGTCTTCAGAGTTTATTGTTCGCTTTTTTGATTATTTTCGATTCCTCAGTATTTTATTTTGGCGTGTTTTGTTACGAGTATCGTGCCATGTCTACGCCTCCTGTGTACGCCCTTGTATACACCGCTGACCTAATTAGGTCGCTCAACACAAGCCCGTCGCCTCCTTGCCGGCTGATTCGTAAGACGCTGTTTCGTTACAGACTATGGCGCCCGGCATATCTTCGGTCCCTTCCATGTCCGTCTTCGCCTTCTAGTCGACCGGAGCCCTGCCGATCGGAGCCTTCGTCCTCGTCGGCTATCCGTCTTGCTACTCTCAATATACGTTCTTTGAAAAACAAATACGTACCAACAGCGGACATGATCGTGGCCAATGACTTGGATGTCTTGGTCGTCGTCGAGTCTTGGCATCTGTCTTCCACTGATGTTGCTGTCCGTCGTGCTGCTCCGTCTGGCTTCCAGTTCCTCGATCGTCCGAGGGTAGATGACACTGGTGTGCCTATACGAGGAGGTGGGCTGATCGTCTACCACCGAAGCCAGTTGAGTGCAAAGAGGATTGAGCTGGCCAGGACCCCGTCGACCTTTGAGGCTCTCGCAGTCTCCCTGTCATCTAAGCGTGGTCCAACTACGCTCCTGGCTGTATACCGTCCTGGCTCCTCACCTCCCTCGTCGGCGTTCTTTGATGAGCTCCTGGCTCTATTAGAACAATTTGCGCTTCACAACACACAGCTGGTTCTCACCGGAGACCTCAACCTACATCTGGAGGACTCATCACTCTCGGAATCCATGGAATTTGCTGCGGTTTTGGAACAGTTCGGGCTGAAGCAACATGTCACAGAACCCACACACTTGCTGGGTGGCTGGCTCGACGTCATCGTCACCAGAGATGACTGCCGGGTGTCAGATGTGACTGTCTTTCCTCCTGTTCTCTCCGACCACGGTCTCGTCGCTGCCTCAATCCCCTTCATCTACGAGCCTCTTCTTCTCGCTGTTCGTCAGATCCGTAACTGGAAAAGTCTTGACCGTTCTGCATTTCGTTCAGCACTCCGAGCTCATCCTCTCTTTGCTGATCTTCAGTCGTCCACCGGGCGCTCTACAACAGAGCTGTTCAGCTCTTATGAGACCGCGTTGTCTGGTCTCTTAGACACATTTCTACCGTTGCGCAGCGTCCAATCGCGCTACCGTCCATCTTCTCCGTGGTTTGATGCAGAGTGCCGGAAGCTCCGACGACAGGCACGACGGCTTGAGAGAATCTACAGAAGAACACGCTCTCCGGCTGATCGGGCCGCGTGGGTTCGCTTCGTTAGAGAAATGCATACCTCGTACCGCACCAGAGAACGTGAATACTGGGAGGCCATCATCACTCGCCAGTCGAAAGATCCGAAAAGGCTGTGGACCACCTTCAATGGCCTCCTTGGTCGTCAGAGGGGTGGTCGTCAGTCGGAGTCTCCTCCGCCATTCTCTGCAGAGGCATTCCTGGAGCGATTCTCTGCCAAGATTTCGTCTATTCGGAGTTCCACTGCTGACTCTTCTCCGCCTACGTTTTCTACCACAGAGCATCGGCTTCCTGTTCTCCAGGAGATTTCGAGTTTGGACCTCCGTCGACTCATCCTCTCCTCTGCCGCCAAGACGTGCGAGTTGGATCCTGCACCAACATTTCTTGTTCAGGAATTAATTGACGATCTCCTTCCCTTCCTCACCGTTCTGTGCAACTGTTCGATCCGTGAGGCATGCCTACCAGTCTCACAGAAACGTTCCGTTCTTCTACCAGTTCTGAAGCACGATGGTCTGGACCAGAGTGATCCAGCAAACTATCGCCCCATTGCGAATGTAACTTTTTATCTAAAATACTGGAACGCATTGTTGCTAACCAGCTGATTACTTATCTAGATGTGAATGAATTGATTCCGTCGCAGCAGTCGGGTTTCCGTCGGAATCACTCCACGGAGACTCTCCTGCTTCGGCTTTTGTCAGACTTCTATAGCGCAGTTGACTGTGGTCAGGTTACTCTCCTTGCTCTCTTTGATGTAAGCTCTGCTTTTGACTGTGTAGACCACTCCATTCTCTTGCAGCGCCTCTCTACTTCCTTTGGCTTGGTGGACCAGCCTCTAGAATGGCTTAGATCTTTTTAACTGACCGCTCAAATTGTGTAGTCCTTGGTTCGTCCAGGTCTCTTTGGGTCCCTGCCCCTTTGGGTGTGCCCCAGGGTTCTGTCCTGGGCCCGCTGCTTTATCTTCTTTATACTGCTGATGTGTGCTCCTTGTTGACGTCTCAGGGGCTTCTACACCAACTATTTGCCGATGATGTGCAAGCCTACATCCACACCCATTCAGCCGATGCGGTGGCTACTGTGAGTCAGATGTGTCTGACTATGGATGTCCTCTCTTCTTGGATGGCCTCCAATCGGCTACTCTTAAATCCCTCTAAAACACAGCTCATTTGGCTTGGTAGCCGTAGACAACTGCAGGGTATCGACTTTCCTCAACTTACCCTGCCCTTTCCTCACATAACCTTTTCCCTCACAGTTCGTGATCTGGGACTTTCTCTTGACTCCGAGCTTACTTTATCTCAACATGTGAACTCAATTGCACGGAGTTGTTATTATCAGCTTCGTCAGCTTCGAGTGGTCTCTCGCTCTCTCTCTCATGATGCAGTTGTGGTCCTTGTTCACGCCTTTGTTACTAGTCGAATTGACCACTGTTCCTTACTACTTGCTGGCCTTCCCCTTGGTGTTTTGGGGCGACTAGATCGAGTTCTACGCTCGGCTGCTCGGCTTATTGGACGGCTTCCTAAGTACTCTCCTGTCTCTGCATACATGCGTGATGTGTTGCATTGGCTGCCTGTGTCTCAGCGTATCTCATATCGCATTGCTGCTCTTGTTTCTCGTTGTGTTCTTGGCTGCGCTCCATCTTACTTGCGTGATCTTTGCCGCCCAGTGTCTGATGTTCCAGCGCGTCGGGTGCTTCGCTCTGCGACGAGGGGTGAGTTCCTTGTTCCACGGACTCGCTTGGCTATTAGGCAGCGCCGTGCTTTCTCGGTTGTTGGCCCTTCCATTTGGAATGACCTACCACTTAAGCTCCGTTTTTACTTGTAAGCCATCTGACAGGGTTCTACAAGTCCCTCAAGTCTTTTTTCTTTAGTCGTGGCTGGGCCGGGAGCGCTCCTGAGTAGTTTCTTGAAGGGGCGCTATATAAATGCTCTGAATTAATGAATGAATGAATGAATGAGAAAAGCATTGACAGGACCAGTGCAGCAAAGAAGAACTGCAAACAGAGCAACTGAAGAATGTAAAACATGTGATGTTAATTGACTTGATTCATTCATTCATTACAACAATTTATATAGCGCCTCTTCAAGGTATCTACTCAGAGGTGCTGCCGACCCAGCCCCGGCTGAAAAGAACAGTCTTTAAGATTGCAGTAGAACATATCTGAGAAGGCCCTATGCAGCATGCAGAGGGCCAGTGGCAGTCCACTCCAAGTCGAAGGGCCAACAACAGCGAAAGAAATACAGCACAATGTTGCCTGATCGAGGTACATGTGTAGGGACAAGAAGTTCACCCTGTACAGAAGAGTGGAGAGAGCAGCGGCCCCGAATGCCCAGGGTGGAGCGTGCAATGTCAGCATACCTGAGGTAGCTTTGTAGCTACTTCAGGCATGCAGGAGCAGAGCCCAAAATACAGCACCACACCAGGGTCGAGACCCTGTAGCTGATTCGCTGTGGAGGAGAACCCATTCCAGGCACCCCACATGCACTGCTGGGATGGGGAAGCCAATGTAAAGTGAGCAGCAGTAGACAATTCGCCAAATAGTTTAACAAGTAATTCTTAGGCATAGTAATTTTTTTAAATGTAATTCTAATTTCAAATTTATATAGCTTCACTTCAAGAGAAACAAATCTGAGGGTTTTTAATAGCACATTTCTGCTATTAAAAAAGCAATATAAAACAATGGGTGCTACTACATACAGTACTCATACAAACAATGTATTCAACAGCCTTCTCCTTTTGTTGTTTTCCCAATCACATTCAGAATCATTAGAACCATCATTATTATCACCACCACAACAACCACTACCACCAGCTCCATCCATTCCTGGTACCCACCAGCTGTTTGGCTGAGATGCAAAGAGACTTGGGGCAATGACAGCAAATGAATTATCTCCATTTTGAGGTCATTTGTCAAACAGAGTTATTCTTTCTTGGCAATACTTAAGAACCTCATCAATGTAACCAAGTAACAGCCTGCTACTCAGAGGCCTGCACATGCACACTGCATTACAGAGCTGGAAAAGTATAATGCTCATCATAATTAGCAACAACTTACTGCGATGGTGCAAATCACGTTCTTCAATGTCGGATGTTATTTGACCAACGGCATTAGAACCATTGACTTTGAACCAGAGGTATCCATCTGGATGGACCAAGTCCAAAGCCATTGCAATCTTACAGGTGTTTCCTTGCTGCTCTAATTTCTGGCTAGCTGAGCAGCTGGTGTAGTCCAATGCAGTTCTAAACAATTCATTAACATACAAATGACAAATGGTCTACTTGTAACTGCTACGAAACAGTTGCTATTACAATCACAGTTTCTAGAGTCCCTTTAGCTGCCATACCAACATGCAGTGCTCATCATGAATTATTTGCATGCCATGCACCATTATGACAAGCAGCAATCATCCTATAGATATGCCATTCCCACCGTGCTTAGCACAGCACTACAGGCACTTAATAGCATTGGCATAAGAAAAACATCACAGCATTTTTGGCTATGTCTGGGCTACTTCAGTGTGCTAATTGTACAGCTGTTATTGGTTCTCAAATTGCAAAAGCATTTAAAACTAGTTGATGTATTTTGAAAAACTTCCCATGCAAATTATTTTACTAAAGAACAAGAGCTTTGTGTGTTACAAGAAAGCAATACAACTTAAATAGAAAGCATGATCAGTTTTGATGAAAGTAGCAGTGAGTAGATGAATGCAGATAAAACTGGTAAGACTCAGCATTAAGTATAATACGCAAACTGGTCCTATGAATAGCAATCATTCCAATAACAAATTAAACATTAAAACTACGCTTGTGACTACAATTTTTTTTATTTATGTGTGTCACATGTCAGCATATGAAGCAGTTTAATTAATTAATGAAATATCTGAAATGAATGAATGAATCCCACTGGCTACCTGGCAGCAAAGAAGTTGACAACCTCTTTCAGGTTTTATGTTCAAGCACCTAATCATTTAGGTTAACATAGGCAGTGACAGATGGATATGGAAGTACTTTTGTGAAGCACTCAAAGACAATATCCGGTATATTAAATGCCTAGATACATACAAAGATTGGTCCGAATGCTCATCTTGTCAAGTGGAATGTTCACGACCACCTGCGACAGTTACTGTGGGGGACATTGCAAGTCCTTCATATACAATTGCTTATCGCCATTGATTGATGCATTGTCATTAGATAGTGGCTCTTAATAAATACAGAAATAATCATACATAAATAAAAACAAGCATACATTACAATCTGTGCTGAGAGCAATTATTTCCAATAAGGACTCAATTTTCCCCTCTTAGTATTCTCTTAATTCATTTTAAATTTAAGTTAAACCCTGAGATAGAATATTGTTACAGAAAGCAAACTGACATACTTACTTAGATTTGTACCATGCCTCATATCTTGTCAAGTAAACAGGATCCGTTTCGTTGATGTACCAACTGAATGTGAAATGGTCCCAGTTGTAAACTTTATAATCCTTGAAAATGTATGGCTTGAAAGGGCGATCTTTGCAGTTAGAAACACAACATAACATATGCTATTCAGTACTCAAACTTTACTTCAATAGATCAATCAATCAATCAATCGTTTATTTGTAGCCAAACAACAATAAACAATAACATTACAAATCAGATTGCACTTTTAAGTATGGATTGTTGAATACCACAAGGGAAGGCCCTGAAGGGATCAAAGATCCCGCTAAGTAGGGACACCTCTATATAATTTCAATAGAATATGTGGCGACCGAAAGATGCTTTACTGCATCAGGCAGTGATTGAGGTAAAGATGCTTTACTTAGTACAACAGTTGACTTGATTAACATAAAAAATCTTAACTAACCTTAACTACTTCAAACTAAATATCGAAAGTAAAAGGAATGAGTGGGAAGTACAGTTAAACACATGGAAATAAAAGATTAATACATCAAAGCATTAATAATTACCTTCAACTAAATAAATGCGAAGCTTATTCTTAAACAGTGTAAGTGAGGGAGATTTTCTGATTTCTTGAGGAATTTTATTCCAGGTAGTGGCGCCAATAGATTTGATTGAGAACTGACGAGTGTTTGAGTGGGCAAAGACACTTCTATAATTTACGGAGTTTCTTGTTAAGTGGGAGTGAACCTCTGAGGCAAGAGTAAAGAATCCCTTGTATATTGGAGGTAGTAGGCCTCGGTCGTACTTGTACATAAATTCACAGATTTGGAACAGCCTGAGCTGCTCTACTTTTAATACTTTAAAATTAAAAAACAGAGGGTTGGTATGAGATCCATAAGTAGTACCAGCCACTATACGAATCACCCGTTTTTGCAAAGTTATCAGTCTTTGTAACCTTGTAGTGTAGGTTGAGGCCCATACTAGATTACAATAAGCTAAATAAGGATATATTAGAGTAGTTAGGAGATAGCGTGCACCATATCAGTGACGTCATCTATTGTTGTAAGCCACGCCCACCCAATGTTATAAGCCACGCCCACTCATTGTTATAAGCCATGCTATTGCACAACGCCGTGGTAATACTAGATTTACGCAGGGTTATTCCCAGCATCAGTCCGCTATTGCCCAACAATGTGGAACAGCTGTATTTACACAAAGTAATTCGCCAACTCACGCTGCTATTGCACTACGCCGTGGTAATGCTAGATTTACGCAGGGTTATTCCCAACCTCAGACCGCTATTGCCCAACAATGTGGAACAGTTGTATTTACACTAAGTAATTCAACAACTCACGCTGCTATTGCACGACGCCGTGGTAATGCTAGATTTATGCAGGGTAATTCCCAGTTAGACGTTTACAGTGTAAGCCAATTCTTTTTTGACGTTTCTACATACGCCCAATGAGCTTGCAACTCTGAGAATTATAGAATAAGGCACTCATTAGGACCAAATAGGCTTCACACACCGCGGCAAGCTCTAGTAGCCACCTCGAATTATAGAGAAAGGAGTCGAGTTGGCGTTCACGCTCATAAAACTAGCCTAAGTTGACTCTCATTATTGGAAGACTGAGCTTTTCTCATCGATTATTGAACTCAACTGCACACACACATACGATCATATGCACATAGCAATGTTTCAGCAGCGTTTTTAGAGCAATCCTGCCACAAGCAATCCTCTGCAGTTCAGAATGTGAGGGTAAATGAGTGTTTTCTGAACAGACTTTTTAAATTTTCTAGAAATAGGGTAGATTTAAGATGGGCATATACATAGCAAACCTAGGATTATCATCATTATATGGAGGTGTATTTTGAGAGATTGATGGTGCTCTTTCTCACGAGATGGAGTGCAATTACTCCACTGCAAGTTTTTCACAACCAAAAATACTGACAGCAAAGCTGACACGGTTGGTATGAAGTTTTCTAATTGAAATGAGATTGAATTGAGCGTTAAAAATGTTATTTTCTAGCCATGGGGAGGCTGAGACTGAGTTGACTCATTTTAGAAGACTAGGCATTTCTCAATGTATAGAGATTGGCATCGAGGCTAAGAAGCAGAGAGGCAGATAGCGGCTAAGAAGCGGAAAGATGCACAGAGCTTGCGTTTTCTCTAGACGTGAGGAGGCTGAGTCAACATATAACTTTGAAAGACAACACAGAGCTATTGGTATTCAACATTGCAAAGCACACGATAGGCTTTTCGCTTTTAAAGCAAGCGGAGTTTTCAAAACTTCCTGTTTGCAAATTTAAAATTTGAGAACTTGGGATTTACGAATTTAAAATTTCTGATCTTCTCATTTACAACTTTAAAATTTCCGATCTTTGCGAATTTAAAATTTCTGAACTTCGTAACTGCAACTTTAAAATTTCTGATCTTCTCCTGTGCAAATTTAAAATTTGTGATCTTTGCGAATTTAAAATTTCTGAACTTCGTCACTGCAACTTTAAAATTTGTGATCTTCTTCTCTGCAAATTTAAAATTTCCGAAGTTGTGGTTTTCAATCCCTTAGATTTCTGATGTCGTGGTTTCCATCTTAAAAATTTCAGACATTCTTGTTTGCATCTTTTAGATTTCAGACCTGGTGGTTTTCAAAATTTTTATTTCACAAATTCTTGTTTGCAAATTTAAAATTTCTGAAGTTGTGGATTTCAATCCTTTAATCGATAATGCAACAATACGCCTTTTCTGCTCTACTGTGGCTCGGCAATTTATTTGGACTAACCTCTCTGTGCACAAGCCTTTATGTTTGACACTGTGTAGTTGATTATGTGTAGGCATGCAAAATGACACATGCAGAAGAGTAGTCTGTTTTGATTGATGTTGGTCTGTGAGCAGATAACAAGAACTCAAGAATTTACTGATGGTGGCTGTGTTTACTGTTTAGCAGATAAGAATGAAACACCAAAAGAAATTTCCAAGGACAGAAATGCAGAGGAGATCAAAGAGCTTCTGACAAACATAAAACAACTAACATGTGAACTAGAAATTGAAAGGTCAAACAGCCAGAACCATCAAGAAAAAGTAAAGAATTTCAGTGAAGAACTGGACAGTGAAGGAACAAGCAGATCCACCCTTCAACAATTAGTTGACAAACTGAAGCGAGATCTAACAAGAGAGACAACTTTCAGTCGGAAACACAGAGAACTGGTTGAGAAACTACAACAAAATCTTCAAAACGAACAAGTGCATCTTAGAGAATTGATCGCCTCTAAAGATGGTAATGTTTCTGAATTGGAAAAGGCAAGGAGGGAAGAAAGACAGGAGTGGATGATGAAAGAGAAATTGCTAAATGATAAAGTTACAGAATTGCAAGAAGTGGTGGCATTGGTGACCCAGACGACAGCAGAAGTGCAGAAACAGCTTGAGGATGAATGCAAAGAAAAGAAAGCACTTGATTCCCAAATTAAGGAATGCTTGCAAAATGAAACACAGTACATTAAAGAAAAAACTGAATTTGCCACTAAGGAAAAGCACTTAAAGGAAATTACTCAACAATTGTTAACTTATCAAGAGAGGGAAATGAGTCACTCAATGCATAGATTGAAGCAGGAAGTTGTTTCTGAACGAACAATTTCTAACTCCCTTAAGGCACAAAATGGTGAATTACAAAAGACAACAGAAAATTCTTCAAGCAGAACTTCAGTCACTTCGCATGGAGGAGAGTTTACAGGCTAATGTAATCAGAAAAATAAAAAAAAATAAACAGAGAGAACGAAAAGAAAGGATAACCGCCGAGGACCAACTGAGAAGCTTACTATTTTGCGGATAGAAACAAAGACGTTGCTAACACTGATAAAGCATACTACAGGTAAATTCGACATGCGTACGAAGCGGAAACTAATCTCTGCTCAACACAACATATGTGCAGTTCAATGTCAAAGCAATTGCAAAAGCAATCAAGCAAGCCTTTTGAAACAGGTAGTTCTCCCATTCATGTGTATGTACTATATGTATGTATGTGTGAGCACTTGTAATAGTTCCCTTTGAAGATTTTACCAGCCCCTACTACAGCCGATTAATTGAATCGGAGTTTTACGCCGAAGTGCATAAGCAACTGCGAGTAAAGGACTTGCCCAGGGTTCATACGTGGCGGCTTGAGGTGGATTCGAACCCAAAACCCTCAGGCTGCAAGGCACCGAACATACCCCTACACCACCGCGCCCATGATGATTTGTCAAAAAGGAAAGTCTTAAAAAGACATTTGAACTTATTACCAGAATCTTGAACACTATCCCAATCAGAAGACTGTTACAGGCAAAAGTCTTAGGGCCTGGAACAGTCCAGATTTTTTTTACATTGACCATTTATTCAAACTGGCCAAAGTTACTGATTAAATTTTGAGAAAATGCACTAAATGCATGGTGTAACTTTGTATTGTGACGGTGGTGTCGCCACAACTTTTAAAAGTGGGGGTTGCAGTCACTACCGCATTTTGCCCTGTCGTTGAATTTTTTGGCAACATGAGAGCATTATTTTGGCTTGAAACAAGTTCAAGCAATGACAATGACTTTGTGTGTAAAGCGCCGTGCGTTTCCAGCATTTAATAAAGAACACAGACTTGCTTAACAGCAGTTTAGGTCTATTCTGGCATAATTAATGCTGATAGGTGCCTTCACGTTAGCTTACTTACCTATTGCTTTGTGTTGCATAAATTGGTGATTTTGGCATTGCTCGTGACCACTTTGTAAGCAAAAATTATGCCATTGCCTACATGTTGCAGCCAATTTAAGGAAGATGCCACGATACATGTACCTGTGTGAACTAAGCAAGATGGTATCTTTCTGCAGATAAAAAGAAAATTCAGGAGCTGAAGGAACAGCTGACAGAATGCAACACACTTATAACAAGCGAGAGGCAGAAATTCAAGAAACACAAAACTGAGCTGGAAAAACTACTGTTTAAGGGTCGGCCAGGTAAGAATAAGTCTATGCTGTAAACTGAAACTCTTATTAGATATAAGCATGCAGTTCAATGACAGTTGTTTTGAATAGGTCTTCACTTGTGACAATGTATTGTTATTATTATTATTAGTCATTATTATTATTATTATTATTATTATTATTATTATTATTATTATTATTATTATTATTATTATTATTATTATTGTCTGAAAAGTCATCTCAGCAGATCTCAGAGGTGCGTTGGGAGACAGCCGGAGAGGAACATTATTATTATTATTATTATTATTATTATTATTATTATTATTATTATTATTATTATTATTATTATTATTATTATTATTATTATTATTATTATTATTATTAGTCATTCAATATTATTCAATATTATTATCATTATTATTACAAAATTCAATTGAAAACGAAGTAAAATTTTAAAATGAAACTAATAATAATAATAATAATAATAATAATAAATAATAATAATAATAATAATAATAATAATAATAATAAATAATAATAATAGCAATAATAATAATAATAATGTTTCTATAGAACATTTACTTAGCTCTGAGATCTGCTGAGATGACTTTTCAGACAATAATAATAATAATAATATAATAATAATAATAATAATAATAATAATAATAATAATAATAATAATAATAATGACTAATAATAATAATAACAATACATTGTCACAAGTGAAGACCTATTCAAAACAACTGTCATTGAACTGCATGCTTATATCTAATAAGAGTTTCAGTTTACAGCATAGACTTATTCTTACCTGGCCGACCCTTAAACAGTAGTTTTTCCAGCTCAGTTTTGTGTTTCTTGAATTTCTGCCTCTCGCTTGTTATAAGTGTGTTGCATTCTGTCAGCTGTTCCTTCAGCTCCTGAATTTTCTTTTTATCTGCAGAAAGATACCATCTTGCTTAGTTCACACAGGTACATGTATCGTGGCATCTTCCTTAAATTGGCTGCAACATGTAGGCAATGGCATAATTTTTGCTTACAAAGTGGTCACGAGCAATGCCAAAATCACCAATTTATGCAACACAAAGCAATAGGTAAGTAAGCTAACGTGAAGGCACCTATCAGCATTAATTATGCCAGAATAGACCTAAACTGCTGTTAAGCAAGTCTGTGTTCTTTATTAAATGCTGGAAACGCACGGCGCTTTACACACAAAGTCATTGTCATTGCTTGAACTTGTTTCAAGCCAAAATAATGCTCTCATGTTGCCAAAAAATTCAACGACAGGGCAAAATGCGGTAGTGACTGCAACCCCCACTTTTAAAAGTTGTGGCGACACCACCGTCACAATACAAAGTTACACCATGCATTTAGTGCATTTTCTCAAAATTTAATCAGTAACTTTGGCCAGTTTGAATAAATGGTCAATGTAAAAAAAATCTGGACTGTTCCAGGCCCTAAGACTTTTGCCTGTAACAGTCTTCTGATTGGGATAGTGTTCAAGATTCTGGTAATAAGTTCAAATGTCTTTTTAAGACTTTCCTTTTTGACAAATCATCATGGGCGCGGTGGTGTAGGGGTATGTTCGGTGCCTTGCAGCCTGAGGGTTTTGGGTTCGAATCCACCTCAAGCCGCCACGTATGAACCCTGGGCAAGTCCTTTACTCGCAGTTGCTTATGCACTTCGGCGTAAAACTCCGATTCAGTGTCGGCGCTGTAGTAGGGAGCGCCGCTGAGTAGAAATCTTCAAAGGGAACTATTACAAGTGCTCACACATACATACATATAGTACATACATAAATGGGAGAACTACCTGCTTCAAAAGGCTTGCTTGATTGCTTTTGCAATTGCTTTGACATTGAACTGCACATGCGTTGTGTTGTTGTTATATTAGCCTACTTTGCAAATACATGTCTAATTTACCTGTAGTATGCTTTGTCAGTGCAAGCAACGTCTTTTGCTCTAACTGCAAAATAGTGCTTCTCAGTTGGTCCTCGGCGGCTATCCTCTCTTTTCGTTCTCTCTCTTGGCATTTTTTTACTTTTCTGATTACATTAGCCTGTAAACTCTCCTCCATGCGAAGTGACTGAAGTTCTGCTTGAAGAATTTTCTGTTGTCCTTGTAATTCACCATTTTCTGCCTTAAGGGAGTTAGAAATTGTTCGTTCAGAAACAACTTCCTGCTTCAATCTATGCATTGAGTGACTCATTTCCCTCTCTTGATAAGTTAACAATTGTTGAGTAATTTCCTTTAAGTGCTTTTCCTTAGTGGCAAATTCAGTTTTTTCTTTAATGTACTGTGTTTCATTTTGCAAGCATTCCTTAATTTGGGAATCAAGTGCTTTCTTTTCTTTGCATTCATCCTCAAGCTGTTTCTGCACTTCTGCTGTCGTCTGGGTCACCAATGCCACCACTTCTTGCAATTCTGTAACTTTATCATTTAGCAATTTCTCTTTCATCATCCACTCCTGTCTTTCTTCCCTCCTTGCCTTTTCCAATTCAGAAACATTACCATCTTTAGAGGCGATCAATTCTCTAAGATGCACTTGTTCGTTTTGAAGATTTTGTTGTAGTTTCTCAACCAGTTCTCTGTGTTTCCGACTGAAAGTTGTCTCTCTTGTTAGATCTCGCTTCAGTTTGTCAACTAATTGTTGAAGGGTGGATCTGCTTGTTCCTTCACTGTCCAGTTCTTCACTGAAATTCTTTACTTTTTCTTGATGGTTCTGGCTGTTTGACCTTTCAATTTCTAGTTCACATGTTAGTTGTTTTATGTTTGTCAGAAGCTCTTTGATCTCCTCTGCATTTCTGTCCTTGGAAATTTCTTTTGGTGTTTCATTCTTATCTGCTAAACAGTAAACACAGCCACCATCAGTAAATTCTTGAGTTCTTGTTATCTGCTCACAGACCAACATCAATCAAAACAGACTACTCTTCTGCATGTGTCATTTTGCATGCCTACACATAATCAACTACACAGTGTCAAACATAAAGGCTTGTGCACAGAGAGGTTAGTCCAAATAAATTGCCGAGCCACAGTAGAGCAGAAAAGGCGTATTGTTGCATTATCGATTTGCATGCGAAGGTTCATCAAATTGCTATTGGGTCCTGTTCCATAAGGATATGTGTGCAGTCAAACCCAAGACAGAGTAACAACTCGCTATGACACAGCCTATTCCAAATTTAATAATATTCACCTACAGAAACTAAACTTGTTACAGCACAGCTTTATTATAAAGCGGTTCTTATGTGGTTCCATAAGGCGGCAGTATGGTGTACAGAGTTTCTCAATAGGTGCCATGATAGGCGCCGACCTTTGGTCTTGTCTCTGGGTGCCACTGCCTGGGTTCTACCCCAGTCCCTGGGAACACTTTATAATATTCTACATTGCTGCAGGTGACTCTTAGTGCATTTTTGGGAAAGAAAATAGTTTTCTGGTCAAGGGTTACGTGGTTAGAAAAAGTATTTGAAACTCACGTGATGGTGACTGGAAAAAATTGTGCAACCTTACTGCTTACAATACATGTTCAGAAATTTGTGTATTAGTCCGAGCGGTAACTACATTTTCACTGTAAAACCTAGAAAAAACTTATGACAAGCTAAATTTAATATTTTCATGTACATATTCGTGTATAGATATTGCAAAACTAGATACACAGTTCAAGATCAATTTGCATCTTTTTAGGAAGCAAATTAACAAAGAACTATGTTTTTGGCTGTAGCGCACTAATTAATCACCGTTTTACGTATTATAAGGGCAATCGATGTCGTGTGCGCATGCGCAGTGGGTCGGGTCACTTAATTGTGCTAGGTCGCTGTGCTAAAATTGTAAACATACAACACGCGATTCGTGTTTACAAAGTTGTAACAGTGAAAGCCAATCGATTGAAATTTTATTTTTTTGATATTCCAGCTCATTTTGCTTTAATAAGTTGTAGCAACGGTGAATACAGACTAAAACTGTGGAAGAACAGTTCTGTGTAATGTTCAATTTGGTACTGCGCACTGCATAATTATACGAACCCCCGTGCAGACTGTTTACTTTCCCTTCGAAAAACAGAGACAGCCGACAGAAGAGGGTGTATCAAACTGGTGGGTTGAGCTGTCCGTAAATGTACAGCCCTATTATTATAGTATCCAACACCAATAGTTCGATAGTAGGACCAACATGCATGAATGTCCTGTGCGTTGTAGTAGAGTACAAGTAGGTTATATGGCTGATCAGTTACCCTCTCTGTCTATCCCAGCTAATATATTCAACTGGATTATCTCTCTCGTGAGCAATCGTAGTCATTGCACCAAGTTCCGTAGCCTGTTATCTTCACTGGCTGGCATCAATACCAGCATAATACAGGGTTCTGGCATGGGTCCTGTAAACTTCCTGGTAGCCATCTCCGGCTTAAAACCTCTCCATAGCTTTAATCGCATCAAGTCCTGCCTGGCATTAAAAGGGTTATAATGTCATTGAGATTACCGAAAAGTTTGGTTTTCCCCCTATGTTCAAAGACTTTGCATTCGGGCCCAGCAATCTCTCCATGCCCATCGTATTTTGATCTCGCATGGGCTTTCGGGGTCAGGCTTCATGATGTGGTCCGGGCCACCACTATCAACCGCATGCTATAGTGTTCCCAAGTATGGTGGGGCTTCGCCAGTAAGCAGGAACTTGACTCGTTGAGCGCTCTGGTCCGCAATTTGGTATGCCTTGGTTTCCTACCCAAATCTTACCCACCCCTGAAGAGCTTTGTAAAAAGGCTGACATAGACCTCTTTAGAAACATCTAAACAAATACTAGCCACACCCTCCATGACCTTCTCCCCTGTCAATTGTACTGGTCATGACCTGCGCCCATGCTCACATAACCGTGTTTTTCTTAGATTTGATTCCCTTATTATTATTATTATTAAATAAATTTATAACGCGCAAGGTCACACCGAAATGTGAATCTGAGGCGCGGATAGTCAGATCGCCAGGTGAAGATGCACTTAGATTTCCAAAATCCTTGATTTTCCAAATTCTTACCAGGCATTGTGCCATGTTCTGCTTCAAATCCTAGGGGACTTAGAACGGTTGTGATACAACTTCTGCACTTTGGTATCAGAAAATCAAATGCTTTCAAAAAAGATTGTTGATTGTTCAGATACCCTTGCTCTTTCAGAAACCGTGGGATCAGAAACAGCTTCACTTGGAGATGTCCCACGCTTAAGTTTGTTGATCTATGTTGTATAGTGAAACAAAGGAGACACATTGAATCACTTGTGCTGTTTAACATACATGCATTTAATTGTGCAATGGAAGTCGTTGATGGCAACTTATTTTGATCTAGAGAATTGGGGTTGGAAGCTCAAGGGTGGTATGTATATACCAGTACCCACTGATCTCAAAGCTGCACCATCAGCACCTAAAATTAATGTTATCAGTTGCAACTGTCACAGTTCGACTGGTAATTGTTGACCAGCTACTGCATGCACTAACAAAGCAAATAGAGTGGCACTGGCCTGAAATATATGGACAAGAACACTTTGTTATCAGCTTGCCTAGCATCTTGAGAGCAGCCATTTCAATATGCAAGCCACCCATGATGGGTGACTTGCATATTGAAATGGTTGCTCTCAAAATTCTAGCAACTGGTTGGATGGTTCGGGTTGGGTTCAGTGTTTAGAGAATGTATACTCCAAGTACTGTGATGATATCCATGGTGAGAGCATGTGTCAACCGTCTTATTATGCATTTGCATGTTCTTGTTTTTACTTGTGAAGTTGAGACTCACTTGAGATGTTGAATAGAGACTCACTTGACGCATGAAATAATTTTCACCAGAAGGGGCCACAAAGGGTCATCCATACCCGTCGTCATCCAAGGGGCTGAAAGGGTTGACACCATTGTTGTGTAAACATCAATAATTAAATAAGTCCCTTGGCAGACCTATTTGTTCGAGGGTGTGGCTCGGAAGATTGTACGGAATTAAAACGTTCCGGGGTTGGCGTCATCAGGTACCTTCGGCCTAACGTACTGCTGCTACTGCATGGCTGTGTTACGGGGCCTTCCGAGAGATGTGGCAATCCTGCGTTGAATGTCGAGGTCAGGAAAAGTCAACGTTAGGCGTAACAGATGCGTCATGAGGATTGAAACATCCCATAATAATATTATCATCTGATATGTGCTTCAGCCACTGCCCAAAAAATAAGGGTCAACAATGGTATAAGCGTATAAAAGAATTAAAATTTCTATCGATTTACTTTCACTGTTAAAACTGTAAACTTACGACTCACATGTTGCGTGTTTACAATTATTGACCTCTAGCACAGTTAAGTGACCCAACCTACTGCGCATGCGCCCGCTACATTGATTCGTTAGTAGCGGTGATTTATTAATGCGCTACCGCCAAAAACATAGTTCTTTATTAATTTGCTTCCTAAAAAGATGCAAATTCATCTTGAACTGTGTATCTAGTTTTGCAATATCTATACACAAATATGTACACGAAAACATTAAATTTAGCTTGTCATCAGTTTTTTCCGGGTTACTCTGCTTGTCTGCCTACCTATATGTAGGTTATGGCTTAAGCTCGTGGAAGAACTTTGTACATCAGACGCAGAAGAAAGTAAATGTCGAACTGTAGACATTGTCGCACAAGCCCGCTTGCTTTGGCGCCTGTTTCAGTTTTGTCAGACAATTCTTCAAGGAACTGCACGAGACTCGAATAGGCTAATTGTCGATAACTGTCTTCAAAGACAGTGCTTGAACGAAAAACTATTGTGAGATCATGCAGTGTTGGGTATTTGTGTTGTACTGCTTCTCAAGTTGTGAGATTACTGGAATAGCCTATAATGTAAAAAAATCTAATTTAAGGTCTGAATTCTACTGGGTGCCAGGCACCCACTGAACTTTCTCTCTGGGTGCATTGGCGCCCAAGGATCCCAAGGAGTCGGCGCCTATGGGTACTATAAAACTATTCAGATTAGAGCTGTACCGATTAAACGGCCATACGCGTAATCGGGCCGATTATTCGAACAATCGGCATAATCGGGTATCGGCAGAAATAATCGGTTAATCGGTGCCGATGTCAAATTGCGTTATAATTTATTAGTTTTACTTGAATTATTGCATATTCCAAGTTTTTCATCGATTTTAATCTATCGTTTTACGTCCATTATTATTTACGCATTAAAACATCATCGTTAACAACTTCCCAACTTAATTTAAACGTCCATCCTTATAGTTGTGGCGATAGATTACTGGTTTATGTTTCGAAACCGAGCATTTTGACTAAACAAATAATGAAATATTCGGTCTCATAAATTGGGTATTGGCAGTGTAATAATCGGCAATACGCGGTATCGGTATCGGCAATTTAATAATCGGCTATACGCGGTATCGGCATAATCGGCAAAAAGCGATATCGGTACAGCTCTAATTCAGATGCAAACAAAATGTACAATGAAATAAAGTGAAAACATGCATACAAACATGCATGCAGTCTAGAGCTGTACCGATTAAACGGCCATACGCGTAATCGGGCCGATTATTCGAACAATCGGCATAATCGGGTATCGGCAGAAATAATCGGTTAATCGGTGCCGATGTCAAATTGCGTTATAATTTATTAGTTTTACTTGAATTATTGCATATTCCAAGTTTTTCATCGATTTTAATCTATCGTTTTACGTCCATTATTATTTACGCATTAAAACATTATCGTTAACAACTTCCCAACTTAATTTAAACGTCCATCCTTATAGTTGTGGCGATAGATTACTGGTTTATGTTTCGAAACCGAGCATTTTGACTAAACAAATAATGAAATATTCGGTCTCATAAATTGGGTATTGGCAGTGTAATAATCGGCAATACGCGGTATCGGTATCGGCAATTTAATAATCGGCTATACGCGGTATCGGCATAATCGGCAAAAAGCGATATCGGTACAGCTCTAATGCAGTCATAGGTCTACATAAATATATGTACAATTGGTGATCAAAATATAGACTCATTGATAAGGTCTTGTAAAGTAGCATGCACAGAGTTGATAATTTATTGACCGAAATATAAGCCTCAGTGTATACTACATCTGCATAACCCCACCCACAGCTTAAGATGCCTATTTCAAAACTAAAAGCCACCGAATTGTTGCGATTAAATAGCCAGTTTTAAAGAAAATAATTTTCATTTGCTTCCATTACCTGACCTTATACACTGTGTCCGGAAAAAAGGGACCCCTTATGGTAATATGAAAATAAACTAGTAAATATTCATCGATTTTCAAAATTCCCAAACCGATTTAATCCTGACATAATTAGCTAACACTTCTTAAAATACACAAGTTCATGTTATACAACAATGACGTCATAATGACGTCATTTCTATCAAAATTCAAGACTAAGGATGACAAAAAATTGCTGCATCGGCTCTTGGTATAAAAGGAACTCCATTTCACAGGACCAGGAGCTTATTACCTGCATTGTTTGCTGTCGGAAAAATAATTATTGCCTGATATCCGAGAATATTCGTAGCCTATTGTTACACATTTAAAGATGGCGATCCTGCTCACCGAGCTCTTGAATTTTTGAACTGCCGACGAAGGAGACTCTGGATTTCATACCTGTGTTTTCAACCGAAAAATTGCGAATATTGTTAAACTTCATCGTGCTGGGTGCAAAAATTTTTTCCCCTAAGCCAATGGGGGGGTTTTAACCCCCAAACCCCTTGCCTACGCCACTGCTTGACAGCTAATTTGCACTAATTGACCTAACTGTTAAACCTGTTAATCCACGACAAGCCAGAGCTTTGCATTGTCAATTAATGCTTATGCAGTCAGATTTAACCCTTTTGCTGCAACGGCCTTGTTATCCCGTGTGCGCCATGTAAACCCGAAATCTATTTCTGGAATTTTCACAAACACTGTACATTTTTACGCCGAACCTCTTGCGTTTTGCAGGCAAGCATTGTTTGAAAAGCAAACGCCCTCTCCAAAGAATAAGTAATAAGATCAGTGAATAAGATCAGGTGTGTAAATTTTACAAAACTGAACAATCGATCACAATGACATTTCTTCTTTTGAAACGGCAATCCAACTACGAACTCTATATTTGTCTTTGGGAAAATTTGCTGGATTTTGATCTATCCAGTGTTCAGCACATTGGTTTGTTTCAACAACAAAACAGTTCAATAGATCATCATCTATAAATGGTATAAAAAAAATTATAAAATCAAATTTTTTTTATCTATTGTCAAACCAAGTTTTCCAACCCAAAGGGTAGTCCCAATAACATTGTCTTCATCTGATTCTACACTGTCATCTAAATCACCTTGTACGGCATTGGGGACATCTTTGTGTGATTGATCATATACGTCCTCGTCATCAGTGGCAATATAACCATCAGACTCTAAACTGCTACCTTCCTTGGCTAAAATATTTGCGCAGCAGTCATCTCACATTTATATTTTGACATCTTCAGCAACACAAAAAAATTTCTCTAAAATAAATGTCGTTATAATTATTTTCATTCACTGATTTTTCAGAAAACTCAATAACTTCACTGACATCATGAAAATACAAGTACTTTTATCCCATCTACGTGCGTAATAAATGACGTCATGATTGACCTTGAACTTGGCCTCTTCTGACATCTAGGTGTTACATATAGCGAAGAATTATATTTCTTACATTTTGCTGTTCAACAACGATTACGTCTAGCATGTGGATTGCTGCCTACTTTAATACATTGCAAGACGAGACTCACTCGTCATTCGCGAATGGCACAGGCATTTCCAAAACGAAACATACTCGTCATTCGCAGCGAAGGGGTTAAACATACAGAATAAAGACAAACTATATTTGTTAGATACAAACAGGAGAGTTTTGTACTAAGTTCTACTGACAGTAATTAAGACGACTTGAAGCAACTTTAGTCCTTTCTTTAAATAATAATACACAAAAAAGAGAATAGCTATTGAGCTCAATTTGTCTATACTTACAGCCAACCTGAAGAATCTGCATATCATGTGGCTCAAGTTTTGTAGTCTCTGTTTGGTTCCTTCTACTAGAGTTCAGTCTGCAAATAACTACTGCATTATTAAATATCAGAGGTAAGTCCAGATAATTCATCTCCACTGTCGTTTCGTTTACAATGTGAACGAAGCGTGAATCCACTGCGATCAGACGCTTCTTTGTCAGCTGCAAAAGCAGCTCCAGATCCGAAGACTTAAGTCCAGAAGTGGAAGAAACGGAGCACCACATCTGCAAAGACTCACCAACAACACCTCGAGGATCATCAGGAACAAGACCTAAAAGCAACAAATTCCAATGAACAGCAATCATTGATAAAATATTTTTAAATATATACATTCCATAAATGTACAGCCTCTTTTTCGCCAAGGGACAATTGCTTATTTAAAGCCACTTAAGAGAGCTTCTACAAATACAAAATTAGACATTGCATATACAACAGTGACTTGATAAATGAGAAAACATTCAGAAATATTTTTTAATAAACTACTGCTATATATGCAGAGTTTATATAATTTTATTTTACATTTAAAAGTGAAGATTAAAGATGATATTGGTTTTTACTTAACTAAGTTCAGGTTCAACATCTAAAATGTTCTACACAGTCACTAATTACCGGTATATGGCTGTGACTGAAAGTGTTGAACTAATTTATCCATGTTTATGTTTTAATTCAGTCATTGTAATCTTCAAAATGAAACGGATGTTGTTAGCAATTAAATTTGATTTCAGTTTATTCTTATGGAGCTTGATTCAGAATATTTGTTTGCATAAACATGTACTTCCAAAATATTTATTTAAGCAAATTCTTTAATTTTTGGGATATTTATCTGGACAAAGATTCCTGAAAAATGTTAAACTGCTATTTCCTTTCACTTTCACTTTCAGGTTAGCAGAACACTAAAGGTTGATGACTCACAACCAGTATCAGTCAGTAATAGCTTCTCCTGTAGTAGAAAAGGCATCATGAGTGAAATTAAATAAACCTGTCTTTTCACAAACCTGTCTTACACAAATTAAACCCACTGATTTGTTGTTGAAAGTACCCATAACATACTGAGGTGATCAGAGAACTAACAATTTCCTGCTTGAAGCTTACACTTCTTGGCAACAGGCCTTTGCTGGCTACTTCATATTTTTAAAAGCATGCCTTGCTATAATTATCACTCGCTCTGTGGAGGCAAATGAAGTATATATTTCTAGGATGTTGTAATTAGATGTTAGCAATTAATTTATTCTCGACCCGCGGTTTTCAAACTTTATTTTGATTGTAACACCAGGTAAAAAATTGAATGTTGGCGTACCACCAGCAAAGGTCAGATCAAAAAACAGGTGAGCACGAAGTCCCCTTGCAATTAATTTTTAGGGGGAACATCGTAAGTTCTCTTGCAGGGTCTGGGGAGGGTATTAGAGTCGTAGGTAGACAAATTAAAAAATTTATAGTAGAATAGCTAATCAAAGAAAGACAAGCATAAACACATAGAAAATTTAAATTTTTTTGTGTACCACTAAGCGACCCCTGCCTACCCCTAGTGGTGTGCATACCACCGTTTGAAAACCACTGCTCTAGACATATATCCACCCAGCTAAAGGCATCCAAAGATACCATATTAAGTGATTGACAGGTACTGTTAATATAAACACGTATCCTAATCAGTCCAGAGTTAACAAGTCATTTGAAGCGACAATATTATTTAAATTTCCCAATGTTTGCTCAGCTCAGGCAGGGTTGGCAAGTTGTTGCCACCGCCGGTTATAACCGGTTATTGCCATGGCTATAACCGTCCCAGCAACAACCTCTTGGCAATAATGGCAACGACCTCTTGGCAAAATGGCAAAAACCTTTTGGCAAAAATAGAAACCATTAATTATTGTGATAATAAAATATGGAATCTTCACAGTTAGCTTCATTTTTATTTCTTCTGGCTTGCTACTTTACAGAGTTGATTGGTTTTAAATATATCATGCTTTAAATTAATCAAGGTTTTCCAAATAAAAATCACCTGATTTAAATAACCATATAATTTCTTCCTAATAAAAGACATTTACAAGTTTTTCATATTAAGTACAGTCAATATCGAATTGTGTAATTATGAATTAGAAATTTTGCCAAACCATTGGCTTCTACATACCATTAATAAATTATATACTACCAGGTAAGTATATAGAAAAGGCAATGACCCTGTTGACCTGAATATTAATACTGCGGTGCAAATGGCAGTTTATTTTGGAGTAGTTGAACTGTAGGTCAGAATTTTTTATCTTAATCTCACATAGTTGATTTTAACTACATTTATACTCAGGGGTATATAGATTTACTACAGTAGTTTTAATTTGCCAGAAGAACTATGCAGTCTGAGCAGTGAAATATGATCTTCATTTGCCTTATCCTTACTTTGGAGAAAATGGGCAACAACTGGCAATAACCGGCCGGCAACAACTGGCTATAACCGGCAATAACCGGTTATTGCCACTGTCCCGGCAACAATAGGTTGTTGCCGGCATTAACCCAACCCTGAGCTCAGGGCCCCTCTGGAAAGCCACAAAATCCTCGTCTTCTCTATCGCTTGGAAACAGGTCCACTAGATCAGAGCTTACGAAACTTTTCAGAGTTAAGGACTGGCAGGAATTAACTTCAGACCGGCAGAAATTAACTTTTCAGTGTCATGGACTGGCAGGAATTAACTTCAGATCGGCAGGAATTAACTTTTCAGTGTCATGGACCGGCAGGAATTTTTCCACTGCAGGAGGACCGTTGTCAAGTTTATTAATTATTTCTCTTTTTAGTTTTCGATCACCTATTTCTCAAATATGTACTAAAATTTATTAAATGCATGTTTAGCCAGTTCTATAACTCTACTGCCTTTTAAACGCTAGCCTAAAAAGTGTTTTAGTTATGACTTTTAAAAATATATAATAGCCATTTCTTGATTTTGAGACAATTTGAAAAGTTTTTTGAGTCACTTTGCGGACCGGCAACTGAGGGCTCGCAGACCGGCACTGGTCCGCGGACCACCACTTTGGGAAGCACTGCACTAGATCATCTAGAGGTAAATGTGATGTGGAGCTTCACTTCCTTCATTAGTACTGCAACTGTCTTCTTCCTGTCACCTTTCACTATTTCTGCCTTCTTAAATCCACCAACAATTACTTGGGATGAATGCTTGTTTGGACACTCTGCAATGTATGAAAGTAAAGCAGGATCAAACAAGGGCGTGTCAAGGCCTTTCTACCCCACTGATAAGCTGGAAGGCATGCAGAGCTCAACCACTGGATTTCCTTCCACAGTTGACAAATCTCATCATGTTCCAAGTTCCTGGACAGGGACAGAGTTGCACTGAGGATGAGGAACAACGACAGGTGATGTGGTTTATCATCTGAGGACCTGTTAAATACTTGAAACTAGAGCTGTACCGATTAAACGGCCATACGCGTAATCGGGCCGATTATTAGAATAATCGGCATAATCGGGTATCAGCAGAAATAATCGGTTAATCGGTGTCGATGTCAAAATTGTGTAATAATTTTATAATTTTACTTGAATTTTTGCATATTCCAAGTCTTTCTTATTGATTTTCATCTATCGTTTAACGTCCCTTACTATTTATGCATTAAAACATATCGTTAACAACTTCCCAACTTAATTTAAACGTCCACCCTTATAGTTGTGACGATAGATTACTGGTTTATGTTTCGAAACCGAACATTTTGACTAAACAAATAATGAAATATTCGGTTTCATAATGTGTATTGGCAGTTTAATAATCGGCTATACGCGGTATCGGTATCGGCAATTTAATAATCGGCTATACGCGGTATCGGCATAATCGGCAAAAAACGATATCGGTACTGCTCTACTTGAAACAAGGGACTCTTGTTTCAGCCACCTGTTCCTTACAATACCTGTACAGTATGCTTCAATTTCTAATCAATGCATTATGTGCCTTTAATTTTTTTATCAATTTAAAACACTGTAATTATTTACAAATTTTTACACTTTGTATATGAATAATTAGTCTTAGGCTTATCTACAATAAATAACTTACGAATTTTATCAGAAGAATCCACGATGGTCAGCACTGGGACCAGCAATATCAAAATGCTATTAAAGATTGCCAACTTTCCTGAGAAGATCTTCATGACAGCAAAATTCTGAAATCATTTAAAAGTTTCAATACTTTATCACAACTAATCTTCACAATTGTTTTCAAAGTCTCAGGAAACAGTGCAGTTCATTTAAACGTAACTCGTTTACAAGTGAAACAGTTTAACATGTGGCTGCACCACGTCTCCTGTTGGTACATATTTAACACATGACACACGTCAACATTCGATACAGAAACCTGTTGCATTTACATCTACTTGCTGCACGTTAGAATTTCTAATCAATATACACTGCACTGACATGGACAAAGATCCCAATATGATTAGAACAAAGCAAAGCCACCGATATCATTCTTAGATTCTCTGTTACATGTCTCCACTCCCAACATGCCATACAGGGACCACACTGAGTAGTAGCTGTAACCAAGATAATGATAGTATACTTGTGCCTTTGCCTGCTATAGCCAGCCTAGCAAACACAGGCAGTAGCTTAACTGCAGTCTCAGCCATGGTGACAACAGCTGAGCACAGATATGTCAGGCAGTCTTATAAAGGCACTCAATACCTTAAAATAATGTCTGGGAATAGCAGATGTCATAACATGTCATAATTTTGATGAAGATGATGATGATGTCTGGTAATACTTTTACCCTTATCTAGACAACAATGTGGCCTTTCAAACTAGTAATACAAAATTGTCTGGTAGCAAGCTACAGTGGAAATGCATTCAAATCCGACAGCCATGCCTTTGAGCGTTCCAACCACATGACTTATGGTACACAAGACTTATATAATATCACACACATATGTATTTCAGCATGAATTGCAGCCGTCTGCCTCCCAATGACCGCATAGAAATAGGTCAGCACTGTATATGGAGAACTTGCATATTCTTATCCCACGCTTGCAACATATTCCAACATAAGCTGCCAAAAGTACAAATTCGATCACTCAAATCAATCAAAACCAATATAAGTACATCACAAATAATAAATCCAAACCAACTACATGATATATGAGGCTGATGAAATTCAGGATACATCAGATGGTCCTCAACCAAGCCATCTGAGCAACAACCAACTAGATTAAATATTCACATATAATATAAGAATAATAATTAATAATAATTATTAATAGTAATAAAAATATAATAATAATAATAATAATACAATAATAACACAATACAATACAATAACACAATAATAATACTAATAATAATTAATAATAATACATACATACTCGAAGGAGTATGATATGAAAATAAATATTAAAAAGACAAAGATCATGAGGATAAGCAAAGGAAAGGAAAGAACAGTAAAGATCACTATAGATGGTAAGGAACTCGAACAAGTCGGAAAATTCTGTTACCTAGGAAGTATGATCACAACTGATGCAAAGTGTCATGTAGAAATAAAGAGAAGAATAGCCATGGGAAAATGCCTTCTATAAAAGAAAGGAATTAATGAGAGGAAAGCTAAATAAGAATCTAAAGAAAAGAATTATCAAGTGATATGGAGTGTGGTGTTATACGGATCAGAGACATGGACTCTAAGGAAGGAAGACATCAGAAGATTGGAGGCCTTCGAGAAGTGGATATGGCGAAGAATGGAGAGAGTCAGCTGGATGGATCGGAGGACAAATGAAGACATACTACAAATGGTGGACGACAAAAGATCCATGATAGGGATAATACGAAGCCGACAAAGAAAATGGTTGGGCCACATCATGAGGGGAGATTCCCTTCTAAGAATTATAATTGAGGCAAGAATGGAGGGAAAGAAGACACGAGGAAGACCGAGAATGATGTTGTTGGACTGGATGTTGGAGGAAGATTACAGCAAACTGAAGGAAAGAGCCAGAAAACGTGATGAATGGCGAAATTGGACGTACGAACCTGCCTAGCAAAGCAGAGAACCAAAAGAGAGAATATAAGAATATGTGAGGGTAGAACTGTACTTGCTTTCTTTGGAAAGAACAGATTTTGATTGCTGCAAAGATAAACCTTTGTTAATTAGCGCTGCCCCAGCATAAGACAATCAGCTGGGTGTTCTAGTCAGCTGAGTCACCAATCACAGTGCTACAACAAATTAAGTGCATTTCACCTTCCTGTTGCATATAATCAATACTACAATTGAATATGCATATATATTGCTTCAAGTGATTCTGCTCACAATACATTTTCAATCTACCTTAAGTCGCATCTGTTTAGATCACTTATATAGTCAAGTATGCAGCATCAATGAGAGGTTCAAAAAGCACTATATATACATGCTTTGATAAATACAAACAATACTATGCATTTGTTATGGCCAAGATGGATGCATGTTACTCAATGGTAGAATTTTTTATCAATTATTTCACATGTGGATTTTGCAGTGTATGTCTGCTGGAGCTCAACACCGGTCATTCTTCTAGTTATCTGAACACTGTTATTGATCAACTTTATGTTCTTACAGACTTTACGATCAGTTAGGTTGGTGTAGGCAGTGCTTTTGTGAGGTACTTAGTAAGTGTCCACATTACATACATACATACATACGTAACAGCATCAAAATTACAACTTTTAAAAGGAATTTCAAGAAAGACTACAAGAGTTAACATGCATGCCGTTCAAAGGCATCCAGCTGCCAGTATCAAGCAAGTGTCATGGTCAATTATTGTCCAATATCTAATTTATCCTTTTAATCAAAGATGACTGAGACAGTAAGATGATTGTGTCAGTGCAGCTTCAGACATAATCCGTCTTGACCAATCAGGTTTCAGGAAGTTTCGTCCATGCTAAACGGTAGCACTGATCTCTTTCCAGCTGTTGGTTAGGGTGAAGAGACCCTGCCTACATTTTGAGTGTACCAACAAACAGTATGGACATTCAGGGCACTTCGAAACGTCATTCAGAGTAGTAGGCCATCTTCTGCTGTGGTTGTGCTCATTCCTCTCTGAATGCATTCAGATGGTTCTATTCAGTTCCACTAGGTCACCCTGGTCCCCAGTCTCAGCTGGGCTGTCAAAGGGTTCCATTTCACATTCTCTGCTTTAACTCATCTGTGTTGCAGACCCAAACCATGCTGGTTTCTTCTGGGAGGTAGCCACTCACCAGTACATTGTTAATGCTGAGGCTTAACTTCACGCCCACGCAATACAAACATTCTTGTTAGTTGATTGTCTCGGTCACTAAGCAGTAGAATTGACAACAACTTTGTCTCGAGGTTAAAGGTCACTGTGCAAGGTCACAGACTGTATTTGTATACATAAAGATATGCTTCTGATGAAGTACACTGAGCAGAAAAAAGCAATGGTGCTGACAGAACTGTCAGTTCCAAGTTATTTCTGAAGTTATTGGAAGGATCTGAATATGGGAATGGCCATCATCATAGAGTTCTCCTACCATTTATCTATACTTGAAATTTCTGCTCTGAGTTTATTGTTTAAAGACTAAACCGTTAATAATGGCAATCCTAGTTCTGATGGATTGACACTGCTCTAAAACTAACTTGATTTAGCATGGGGCTTAACTTTATCCACTACAAACTGTGATAATTTCTGGTGGCAGATATTGTTGGTTAGTATGTTATAAGCAATTTAGGAGAACAACGTATGGACAATAAACCCCATAGAAATAAGAAGTATTTAAAAAGTACAGTACGTGCACATGTAAGCATCCAAGCACTTTAATAACACATTTTAAGAACATCATAAAGGTGCTGCAATGTGACTATCTAACAGATCTAATAAGGCACATCTTAAGAAAAATCGAGAATCTTTACTGCACTGTTTGGAGTGGAAGAGTTTGACTTTTCGAGGAAGATTTTTCAAGGACAGTCCAATAAAGAAAAAAGCATGGTGTACCTGAGCCATCATACTGTATTGTGGGACTATCAGATCCCATGGGCCACAAACACAATGTTTTCAACGTGGTTAGCTCAAAACAGGAATAAGAAGCTCTCTGATGATGTACTCTTGGGCCGAACTGACAATCGATGCTTTGAATTTAATTTTCTCCAATGCAGTGTTTCTCAAATATAGCTAAAAAATATACAAATTTTGGCAAGTTGGCACAGTTGAGGATAGACTGCAGCTGACAAATTCAAAACTTTGGCAGGACTACATGGACTGTATTACAGTAGTCCAAGTTCTTCATGATGACGGAATGAACAAGGATCAAAGTGGCATCATATGATACATTACACCGAATTACGCTGACCTGGCACAGTCTGTAAAGCATGGCCTGGAGAAAGAAGTGATTTCAGTCATAATTAATAGAGTTTCATCCTGAAGCAAACCACGGTCCTGAATAAAACTGAGTGGTTCCCAGCTGGAAAAGATGCTGCGATCATCTCTTTGTCCACCTTTGCTTGTGCTTGTCAACAGCCAGGCCACATGAATTGTGTTTTGAGTAGAGGTGGGCAACGATTACAAATTTTAATCAAAATTAATCGCACAATTAAAATTTTTAATAACACGATTAATTTTTAATTGTTTGTCACAATTAGATAACAAGTACAACTACTCTGCGGACTCTGAGTAGTTATGTTGAATATGTGCTATATAAATGCTTGCAGTCAATTAAAAAAAGAGCAAACATGCTTTTACTAACTGTTTTTACTTTATAGTTTTTACTTAAAAATTTAAACTTTTAAAGGATTTTACTTTGTAATAGCGGTTTTATCAAAAATTGTTTTCACACATTTATTAAAAATAATTAGGTGCAGTGACAATAGTGTGAACTGCATTAACAAATTTAATCACGTTCATTAATTAACACATTAATCGCGTTAAAAACGCGTTAAATACCCAGTCCTAGTTTTGAGGGATTCAAATGTAGCCAATTTGATGTCAACCAGGTCTGTACTTCTGTCACAGAAAGTCATGCCTTTTCTACACATGTAGGTCAACACATCTGATGGGCTACATATCGAGTACAGCTGAACATCATCAGCATAATGGCAAACCCTACTTCCATGAGCTGTGATGACTTGTGTGCGGTCACCTGTCTAAAACACATACAAAAGCTGCCCAGGCACCAAGCCATGTGGGATGTCATATATGGGACTGATGACTATTCCAATCTGTCTGGTAAGATTTCCACCATCATGGTCTGCCTTATCCAGTTCTAAAGAGAATAGCCATTCCAACAATTCCCTAGGTCGTAATATTATTATTATATATTTGTTTAATACGAAAACCAGTTGACACATTGCAACAGGGAACAGAAAAGGGACTACAACTGAACTGAAAATGTCTTTAGAGCATCATTTTTGGCTTAAAGATTGTGGGCCAGATTTTACTGATTGTCGATATAGGATTCTTGGGATAAAATTACGGTCATCCTTAGCTGGCAGATTGAATTCATGAGGCCTCTGACGAAGGCTGTATTTGTGGCGCATCAGCGGGGGAAACAAGCTGCGCAGGACGTGGGTGTCATTCATCCTAGCAGCACAAAAGAGGCCCTCATCTGCCTTGGCGGCCCTCTCTGAGTCATATCAGCCAGATGTTGTAGTCCACCGTGTCAGATGCAGCACTTACATTAAGAAGAGCCAGCAGCATGACTGGTCGATGATAAATAACATCACACATGTCTGTGATAAGAAAAAGGATAACTGTGGCCCTTTCTGGGGATGGACCGTAGCTTTGGCATTAGGTTGCATGATTCCAGGTAGTGCAATGTCTGTCGAGTGGTGTACATATACCTTGTGTGTACCAACATGCCACACCCACCATGAAACAAGCACAGTTTTCTCTAACTAACAGAATTTTGATTAAGTGAAAGCTATACACAATGTTAATTATTTAAACTGAAGTAAACTATTCAAATGAGAGAAAATATATTGTTGAAGAAAAGTAAAAAAACTCAAGTTCAGCACCAAGATAACCATGCCATGTACCAGTAATTACACACTCAAGTACAACAGTCTACTGCAGTGATGTCAAAGAGCAGGCCCGCGGGCCATTTCTGGCCCGCCGATGAATTTTTTCTGGCCCGCAACCTGTGCCTAAAGACTACAAAATTTGAGAATAAAAGTTCGATTTTTTATTTTCACAGTCGATTCCAAATACCGTACACTTAATGGTGAAAGCCAAATTCTCAAGTACAGCAAGTAAGCCTACAGAAAGTGCAGGTGTTTTATCAGCAACTGCCCAGAGAACCATTTCCTCATTTAAGAACACCACATGCTGCTCGAATGCTGTGTTTGTTTGCCAGCTCATACCTATGCGAGGAAAGATATTCAACGATGACGCTTGTTAAGACATAGGTGACAGTGATATTTTACTTCTCAAAATAATTCCTAATTCAGTTTTAATTCAGTTCTGTGTCCTTGAATTTTACTTCTAATTCTAATTTTACTTCGCAAATAATTTTACTTATCATTCCTATTTTAGCTGAAGGCAACATGAAACAAGACTACGTTATTGTTCACGGCAGTCAAATATTTTTATGTCGGTGGTCCTTGCAGTTATTGCAAGTTATTCCCGTTGTTTTGTGTGAATGCTTCCTACAAACAGGCTTCTCACTTCATCTTCAGTAGGGCCTATCTGTTTCAGCTAATATAAGTTCTAAATCTGTAGCTGTTGACAAACGTTTACGTAAAAATATCGGTTCGCTCACTGACTCAAATCTACATGCAACTCTCATAGTAGCGCTAGCTGTAGATATGCAGTCTGACATTCCTCCTCTCGTCAAAAGAAAACAGTGTGAAGTTTCCAGTGCAACTCTTCCTAGGCCTAATCAGTAATTTTTTTAAAGCAGACTGGAGAGACATTTTATTCAAATTTATATCATTATTTTTTTATTGCGAGCTTACTATGCATTTGACAAGGACTTGTTTAAATTTTTAAATATCAGAATAAGATAAATTTGAGTTAGGCCTACTGATGACAATAGGCCTGCCTCTCAACTAGAATAGAATTGACTTTGGGCTGACTCAGTTTTATGTGATGTACGTGACTGATAATGAAGATCAAAATGAAGATTTTATAAGCCTAAATAATTTGACTAAGTATATGGTATGCTAAAAAATGCACCATTTAAGATTTAGTTTTGCAAAAATATCTCACCAAGCCCCTTCCCGATCCCTACCCCATTTTGCTCAGGAGCCTTCGACACCTTGGTCCGCCAATTGCTGGAAAGTATTGCCACTGGCCCGCCATTAAAAAAGGTTTGACACCCCTGGTCTACTGTGACATCTCTATGACCATGTCAGCCCATGTGAGTCAACTTGTTTGAGGCTGTTTTTACCAACTGCATTATATCTAAACCATCCACAGATTCATTCCAACCTCACCTGCTGTCATCCTGGTCAACAGCTTCATAATCTCTATGGTTGACTACTGCAACAGCCTACTGGTGGGTCTGCCGACTTGTCAGCAAGAGCAGATAGTCGGTGCTTAGCTCTGCAACACGTCTCATATATGGCCGGACACCATCCGATCACGTCATTAACCTGCTGTGCGACAACCTACACTGGTTGTGTATTCCTCAGCGGATTACCAACAAACTGTGCTTGATAACTTACAAAGCACTGAATGATCTTAAACCAGACTACTTCTACATTTGCAGACAATCGGACAGAACTCAGTTACTATCCTCGTGAAAAAATCATCTACAAGTCTCACGGTCTTCCATGAGGTTTGGCGACTCTTCCTTCTCTGTAACTGGACCCATTGCATTGAACAGCCTTCTGACCATGTGAAGAATTTGCCATCTCTGGAGAATCCTCATTCCAATTATAGCTCAAGACCTATTATTTAAAGTATCATATGACTGTCATTGATTTTTTAAATCATGTACCCTTTTCTTTTCCTCAGCTGTTCTACGCAATATATAAATCGTCTCATTATTCTTATTAGTACAGTTAAACTAGTGACACTTCAAGTGGAGTAACTGTTAATCTACAGCATTCTGAGTCTATTTAGCAGTCTGGCATTTCTAATTATAATGCACTTTAGTGGTTCACAGCATAAAGCAGTAATTATGGTGTACCGAGACCGAGACCAAGACCGCATTGTCTTGTGTGTTGAAAAGTTCACCATTCATAGCATGAAGAACTCCCTACTTTGCTCTGATTGGACTTGTCTGGCTCCACTCATTGTGGGTAGCAGTGTTGTGCATGAGACCAACATTTCAAGACCAAGACCGAGACCGCGTGGTTCAAGACCAAGACCGAGACCTCGTGGTTCAAGACCAAGACCGCATGGTTCAAGACCAAGACCGAGACCGCATTGTCCAGGACCAAAACCTAAGCCTCAAGACGAATAACGCAATTCTCAATTGTAGTGTTACATATTCCCATGATTCAAATCAGATATGCTTATGATATTATTTTATAGTTATAGTTTTTGTACCCAAGTCTGCGAGGTCTCATGAAGAGAACACTACAGCTAAACACACTTTCAACAGGCACAGATGTTACGGAATGAAACAAATTTGCCAGTAGAGACAACTTCCCCACCAAATACCTGATTTCCAACGCTTGCCCGACACTGATTTTGTCTTGAGAAACTACATCAGTGTAAGCCTAACTAGTCACCAGAAGTCAGGGTTAACTGTGTCTCAACGTTAAGACTAAACCAAAGGCGCAAGGCCAAGACCAAAGGCGAATGACCGAGACCAGACGCCCAAGACCAAGATCACACCTTTAAGACCAAGACCAAGACCGCACCTTTTCGAGACCAAGATCAAGACCGGTACATTCAAGACCGAGACCGCATTTTTTCGGTCTCGAGATGGTCTCCAGACCAAGACTGCGTGGGTAGAGTGCAGGATAATGCCCAGCATATCCATCTCATGACCCATTTGGTATATACTTCTGGCTGGAAGAGGAAGTAATCCTGCATGACTGCTAATCAGATCATATACAATAACTAACATACACATTAAGATTGATTATTATTAATATTATTATTATTAGACTGTTATTTATAGCGCGCCTAAACAAAATTGGAATCTTGCACAAAAGCGCGTAACAGAAAAATCAATCATAGTAAATCTTAAACAGATGTGTTTTAAGGTTAGTTTTGAAAATCGATAAAGTTGAGGATTTGCGGATAAAGACAGGGAGTTTGTTCCATTCAGCCGGGCCGGCTAGCGCAAATGCCCTGTTACCAAGTTTTTGAGTGATCTTGTCACAACAAAATCACCTTGAGACGATGAATGTAGCCCTCGTCTGGATTGGAGAGAGAGGTACAGGGTGTAACAAGTGAAGAAAGGTATGCAGGAGAACAGTTTGTGTAGATTCTGTACATTAACCTATGACTACTCCAATACACATGCTATTTAAGCCAATAAATTAGTTAGCTGGTCTTGGTCTTAAAGGTGTGGTCTTGGTCTTAGTTAATTGGAAAGAGAAACTTGGTAATATTTGTTCCTCTCAGTCAGTCAGTCTGTTTTGTTTCTAGAACCAGGTTGAGAGGAACAAATATTACCAAGTTTCTCTTTCCAATTAAACTGTTTGCCACTTGAGCTCACGCAAAATATGGAAAACCCTCAACCAGATAGACTTTGATGGTGATCCCTTTTCCTTTCAGACAGCATCTAAACGGAATATCTTGGCTACCTAGAAGAGGACGGTTTTCACCTATGTTCTGTACTGTCAGGTTTCCTTTCATTCATTCATTCAGAGCATTTATATAGCGCCCCTTCAAGAAACTACTCAGGAGCGCCTCCCGGCCCAGCCACGACTAAAGAAAAAAGACTTGAGGGACTTGTAGAACCCTGTCAGATGGCTTACAAGTAAAAACGAAGCTTAAGTGGTAGGTCATTCCAGATGGAAGGGCCAACAACCGAGAAAGCACGGCGCTGCCTAATAGCCAAGCGAGCCCGTGTAACAAGGAACTCACCCCTCGTCGCAGAGCGAAGCACCCGACGCGCTGGAACATCAGACACTGGGCGGCAAAGATCACGCAAGTAAGATGGAGCGCAGCCAAGAACACAATGAGAAACCAGAGCAGCAATGCGATATGAGATCCGCTGAGACACAGGCAGCCAATGCAACACATCACGCATGTATGCAGAGACAGGAGAGTACTTAGGAAGCCGTGCAATAAGCCGAGCAGCCGAGCGTAGAACTCGATCTAGTCGCCCCAAAACACCAAGGGAAGGCCAGCAAGTAGTGAGGAACAGTGGTCAATTCGACTAGTAACAAAGGCATGAACAAGGACCACAACTGCATCATGAGAGAGAGAGAGACCACTCGAAGCTGACGAAGCTGATAATAACAACTCCGTGCCATTGAGTTCACATGTTGAGATAAAGTAAGCTCGAAGTCAAGAGAAAGTCCCAGATCACGAACTGTGAGGGAAAAGGTTATGTGAGGAAAGAGCAGGGTAAGTTGAGGAAAGTCGATAACCTGCAGTTGTCTACGGCTACCCAGCCAAATGATCTGTGTTTTAGAGGGATTTAAGAGTAGCCGATTGGAGGCCATCCAAGAAGAGAGGACATCCATAGTCAGACACATCTGACTCACAGTAGCCACCGCATCGGCTGAATGGGTGTGGATGTAGGCTTGCACATCATCGGCAAATAGTTGGTGTAGAAGCCCCTGAGACGTCAACAAGGAGCAGACCAGTGGCGTAACAAGGGGGCAGGGGGCAGCCGCCCCAGGGCAGGACAGGGGGGCGCAAAATTAGGTCTGAAAATGTGTTTTTGTTAAAGAAAAATAGTAAAAAAAGAAAATAGTTTAAAAAAAGTAACTTTTTGTACGTGAGCTGGGGGCGCACGGGCAAGGGGGGCGCAAAACAGAGAAACAGAGGGGAAAAGCAAAAAAAAAAAAAAGTCATCAGAAATTTTGGCGGAAGTTAGAAAAAAATTTTCAGGAAATTCTTGCCCCGGGCGCACGAACCCCTAGTTACGCCACTGGAGCAGACATCAGCAGTATAAAGAAGATAAAGCAGCGGGCCCAGGACAGAACCCTGGGGCACACCCAAAGGGCAGGGACCCAAAGAGACCTGGACGAACCAAGGACTACACAATTTGAGCGGTCAGTTAAAAAGATCTAAGCCATTCTAGAGGCTGGTCAACCAAGCCAAAGGAAGTAGAGAGGCGCTGCAAGAAAATGGAGTGGTCCACAGAGTCAAAAGCAGAGCTTACATCAAAGAGAGCAAGGAGAGTAACCTGACCACAGTCAACTGCGCTACAGAAGTCTGACAAAAGCCGAAGCAGGAGAGTCTCCGTGGAGTGATTCCGACGGAAACCCGACTGCTGCGACGGAATCAATTCATTCACATCTAGATAAGTAATCAGCTGGTTAGCAACAATGCGTTCCAGTATTTTAGATAAAAGTTTGCTGGATCACTCTGGTCCAGACCATCGTGCTTCAGAACTGGTAGAAGAACGGAACGTTTCTGTGAGACTGGTAGGCATGCCTCACGGATCGAACAGTTGCACAGAACAGTGAGGAAGGGAAGGAGATCGTCAATTAATTCCTGAACAAGAAATGTTGGTGCAGGATCCAACTCGCACGTCTTGGCGGCAGAGGAGAGGATGAGTCGACGGAGGTCCAAACTCAAAATCTCCTGGAGAGCAGGAAGCCGATGCTCCGTGGTAGAAAACGTAGGCGGAGAAGAGTCAGCAGTGGAACTCCGAATAGACGAAATCTTGGCAGAGAATCGCTCCAGGAATGCCTCTGCAGAGAATGGCGGAGGAGACTCCGACTGACGACCACCCCTCTGACGACCAAGGAGGCCATTGAAAGTGGTCCACAGTCTTTTCGGATCTTTCGACTGGCGAGTGATGATGGCCTCCCAGTATTCACGTTCTCTGGCACGGTACGAGGTATGCATTTCTCTAACGAAGCGGACCCACGCGGCAGTGGCGTAACTAGGGGTTCGTGCGCCCGGGGGCAAGAATTTCCTGACAAATTTTTTCTTACTTCCGCAAAAATTCTGATGACCTTTTTTTTTTTTGCTTTTCCGTCTTTTTCATGGAAAAGTGTGGTTACATTGTCGGAAGCCTCATTTTGCGCCCCCCTTGGCGCCCGCGCCCCTGCCAGACTCATGCATAATAGTTACTTTTTGTACTTTTTTTTAGCTATTCTTGCATGATTTCTTTTTAAAATTGTTAAAGCCTAATTTTGCGCCCCCCTGCCCTGCGCCCGGGGGCGGGCGCCCCCTGCCCCCTCGTTACGCCACTGCCACGCGGCCCGATCAGCTATATCTGCTCAGGTCTTTCAAAATGAAAACCCTCAGGACTTTCCATAAATCCTATCTTAATTCCTCCTTTCCCCCTACCTCTAACCCCTCCAATTCTAAAACCATCCACTGTAGCCATCCGTCCCTGACCCTGGGATCTTGACCTGGAACTGATTCTGACCTTAACTGCCTACCAATTTTGTTTTGACTGAGCACCTGTTTCCATGACTTCACCTTTGGATACCGAAGAAATCATGAGTTTACAATTACCAATTATATAGCCAGTCACAGCCAGAACTATGGAAACTGTCTGTGAGTTGCTACGCAGGATGATTACAAATCATAATAATAATATCTTTTCTTTAATGAAGCGCCTGACAAACGCACTGCACTGTACATTTACATGCTATGACAATTAAACAATTCACAAGAACACAAATGACAGAAGACATAAATCTTAACTACTAACAGAACAGACAACCTGCAATACACGGCGCTAATAGCAGCCTACAAAGCATGTCCGCCTACGGGCTCGATCTCAGTACCTCTCGCTCTCTATGCCAGTGTGTTATCCAATGCATTTGGATATTCATAGTATGAACGGATTATCACAAGTTATTACAGGAGTCGAATTTAACTGTGTGGCAGCCATGCAAGGCACCCATCACGTCCTACCACTCATTTTTCAACGCCACCTAGCTTTACTTTTCTCATCAGTACACAAAAAAGCACTACCCACCATATCAGTCTTTTTGTCTACCTGCCTGATTTATGAATTATGACTTGGAATTGAACCTGTAAATATCTGACTCACTGATTTTGCTTTTAATTAGCACCTTTGAATATGCTGGTTCCCATGACTTAGCTTTATTGGGCATCGAAGAAATGCGAGGTTTATTATCACGATTATAACTAGTAGCATCTCGACATACCTGCCTTGCTTTAGCTATCTAACAACTGATAACAAGATTAAGTAGTGCACGCGACGCTAAGACGATTCGTAATCGTAATCTCCAAACTTCTAAAGCGCCACTCGAAAGCCAAGCGCAGGGCACCAGCTTATTCACGAGCGCTGCGTCTAATCAGAGGGGTTGTCCAAAAGAGTAGTCCGAGGGAGGTCCGAGTCCGGTTTCCAGGGGATCAGAGAGGGCACAGCAGATGTTAAGGCGGGTGTCTTTTAGGTCGAGGATTGGAAGGTACAGGATCAGATGAGTCAGGATAAGAGTTCTTGAAAAGCAGAGACTTTAGTTTCGAGTGGAAAGCCTTGGGGGTGATGGATAGAGAAGCCTGAGGCAGATGATGGTGGATGATTGGCGATGATGGTGGAGGAACCGAAAAAGTGCGGAATTCAGGAGGTAGATCGTTCCAGAGACGCGGCGCAGTGTTGGATATTGCTCGGTTGGAGAACTTGAGATGAGTAGTGACCGGGGGTCTAGAAAGAGTGAGAACGGAGGATGATCGGGTAGAACGGGTTGGCTGGATGGTGAAGAGTTCGCGGAGATATCTGGGCTGGGAGTGTTGTAGGGAGTTGTAGGTTAGTGATAGGACTTTGAAGTGAATTCGCTCTGGGATTTTTAACCAATGGAGTGATTTGAGGATTGGAGTGATGTGATGATGCTTGGGCGTTCTGGTGACGGCTCTGGCTAATGAGTTTTGGATGAGCTGCAGACGCTTTAGTTGGGTGGCTTCAAGGTTGAGAAAGAGGGAATTGCAATAGTCGAGCTTTGAGTGGACAATGGAGGTAGCAATGGTTGCGGCAGTTTTGAAGTCGAGCATGGGTCGGATGCGGCGGAGGTCACGAATGTGCATGAAGCAGGAGCGCGAGAGGTTGGAGATGTGATTAGAGAAGGAGAGATGTGGATCAAAAGTAACACCAAGATTGCGGACAGGGGCATCAGAGGTGAAGGTAAGAGATGAAGAGTTAGTAGATAGGTGTATTGAAAGGTCAGGTATTTTCTTGATTTGGTCAGGAAGGCCGAGGATGATGAATTCTGTTTTGGAAGGGTTGAGGCAAAGCAGGTTGGACGACATCCATTGAGAGACTAGGTTAACCACATTGAGTAGTTTTGCAATGGAAATAGAAAAAGAGCTGGGGGAGAAGGATATGTAGAGTTGGGTGTCGTCTGCGTAGAGATGGTGGTCAACAGAAGAGGATTTTATGAGATGGCTTAATGGTGTAGTGTACAGAATGAAGAGCAGTGGGCCCAGGACGGAACCTTGAGGGACACCACAGCAGAGCGGGAGGGGTTGCGAACAATGACTGGATGCTTTAACAGAGAAGGATCTGGAAGACAAGTAGGACTGAAACCAACATAGAGCAGTACCAGAGACGCCAAACCAAGATGAAAGTCGATGAAGAAGGAGGCTGTGATCGATGGTGTCAAATGCGGCAGAGATGTCAAGGAGACAGAGGCAGGAGACTTGCTGATGGCTGACGGCAGAGACCAGTTTATTGTACAGAGAGGCGAGTAGAGTTTCTGTGGAGTGGTGTTTAGTGAAGCCAGATTGGTGGGGGTTGAGGAGTGAGTTAGAAGAGAGGTAATCGTTTAGCCTGGAAAGGACAATTCGTTCAGTTAATTTAGATAGAAAGGAAAGGTTGGAGATAGGTCGGTAATTAGATAGGTTTTCCTTGTCAAGATTTGATTTTTTCAGAAGTGGAGTAACAAGAGATTGCTTGAAGACCATTGGGAAGTTGCCAGAAGAGAGTGAAAGATTTATGATTTTAGTGATTTTAGTGACGATTATAACGTTATTATTATTATTATAATTAGAAGGAAGTGAAAATGGCGTCTAAAATGGATAGACAATACCGTCGCCAGTCCAGCAAGGAGAGACATGTCCAACTTGATAGGCATCATCATCGTCCACCATAAACCACCTAAAATGCCAAATGCGATAGGCACACCTACTGGACTCAGGTGTCACGGCATCAACGAAACATAATGGTAACGACAGGAAGCGTCCATGGTAAAACCCCTCTTCAGCGGCAGTTTTCCAAACTGATCAGATCCCTCAAATATGTTACACAAAATCAACGATTGCGATAGATAAAAGTGAAGTAAAACCGGATAAAGACTTACCGAGTATGAGCACGCATAAATGAAACAATCAGGCGTCATTTTATCCCCATTAACTCAATACGCCTGATAAAACTCGGTTTCGGTTTCTCTGCTAAAACTACGAATCGCGGAAAACCATAGACATAATAAACCTATGCGGAAAACCACCAGTAACTGAAAAGTCGAGCCTATAGAATTATGCAGCGCTATACATGCAATTTGGAAACTGATAAATCAATAATTTTAAATTTTGCTGACGAAAATCTTTTATGCTGCTATATATATATATATATATATATATATATATATATATATATATATTTATGGCAATTTGACTATGACAAGGAATGTAGCTACTTTGTATAACTTTGTATGTAGGCCTACAGCGCCGTGCGTTTGCCAGCGTTTAATAAAGAACACACTTACTTACTTACTTACTTACACGCAACGCGCTCTCGTGCAAGACTTGTCTTGTTAAAGCGCGTTATAAATGTCTAATTGTATTGTATTGTATTGTACACGCGCTCTCGTGCAAGACCTGTCTTTTTAATGCTCGCTAGACATTTTCATTTGTATTGTACAATACAATACAATACAATACAATACAATACAATACAACTTGGATTTATAACGCGCCTTAATAAACATGCAAAGTCTTACCCAGTAGTCAGAAGGGTTGGGAGAGAGGGTAGTCCGAAGGAGGTCCGAGTCCGGACCGCCCGGTTTCCAGAGGATCAGAGGGACAGAGTAGGCCTATAGGCTAGCTGTTAAGGTACGTAGGTGTCGTTTAGGTCGAGAGTTGGAAGGTAGATGAGCAGTTGAGTCGGGGTAGGCCTAAGAGTTCTTGAAGAGGAGAAACTTTAGTTTCGAGTGGAAAGCCTTGAGGTGATATTTAGAGCAGCCTGCATGAGGTAGATTATGATGGTGGGTGATTGGCGATGATGGGGTCGAATGAACCGAAAAGTGCGGAAGTCAGGAGACAGATCGTTCCAGAGACGCGGTGCAGTGTTGGATATGGCTCGTTTGGAGAACTTGAGATGAGCTATAGTGACCGGAGGTCGAGAAAGAGTGAGAACGGAGGATGATCGGGTAGAGCGGGTTGGCTGGATGGCGAAGAGCCTAAGAGGTCGCGAAGATATCTGGGTGGGAGTATTGTAGAGAGTTGTAGGTTAGTGATAGGACTTTGAAGTGAATTCGCTCTGGGATTTTTAACCAATGGAGTGATTTGAGGATGGGATTGGTATTGGTATGATGATGCTTGGGCGTTCTGGTGACGGCTCTGGCTAGTAGGCACGTGAGTTTTGGATGAGCTGCAGACGCATTAATGCGGCGGCATATTTTTTAACGGTATACTCAGCTTCCACTGTTTATCAGGGCAAGCGGCGATTAGAGCTTTAGCTCAAAGACCCTGCCCATGAAGTGTCTGCATGGCATTCTAATCGCCGCTTGCCCTGATAAACAGTGGAAGCTGAGTACCGTTAAAAATATGCCGCCGCGTTAATGCAAGGGAAATCGGCTCTGAAAAGTCGTAGGAGTAGTGGAAGGCCGGAATCTGTCCGCACTCCAACAAATGGATTATCAAGTATGGGGAGCTACGCTGGAGAAATACCACAATCTGCGACCAAGGCTAAAAACGCTAAGAGAATTGAAGGTCGCATTGAAGTTGATTTGGAAGTTTTCAATTTGATATGGTCGCATTGGTCGCATTGAAGTTGATATGGGAAGATTTACCTCTGGTCTCTGGAACCCATCAACAAAGCCATCAAAACTTTACGAAAAGACTCAGAACATTGTGTGGGTACTGGTGGTGGACACATTGAACACAAGTTGTGAAGCAATGTCAAGTTTGTTTGATAAAAATCATTTGAGATGTGACTTAATAAAATCGTTTTTTGATATTTGTTGCATTGCATATGTTTTTGGACCATAATAAAACAGTGGGTGGACCCACTAAAAGTGATATAACTTTTGTTCTGCTTGAAATGTTTTCGTGAAATTTGGACAGTGTACGTAAATATGAATTACCTTTAAGCCTGTGAAACTTGATTTAAAAATTCTTACTTTGGGGCAAAATATTAGCAAAAACCTTAGGGGTTTCTTTTTTTTGGCCCACCCTGTATAGACCCTGTATATTATGGATTATGGTAAATAAAGTAGCTGCACTTGCTCTTCTTGACTTATTTGCGTCATAGAAACTGTTGATCTTGCTCCATCGCTTGGAACCCTGTTTAAGTTTATCGATCTGGTCTGGTTCTAATTAGCTGGTTCCAATTATCTGACATCTCCTTCCGTCTCTGTGTCTGCGTGTCTGTCTCTCTGTCTCCGTCTCTGTTTTTCTATTTCTGTCTATCTGTCTCTGTCTCAGTTTCTCTCTGTCTCTCTGCCTCTGTCTCTCTGTCTCTATCTCTCTGTTTTTCTGTCTCTGTCTCTGTCTCTGACTTTCTGTCTCCGTCTGTCTGTCTCTGTCTGTTTAAGTCTCTGCCTGTGTCTGTGTCTCTGTCTCTGTGTCTGTGTTCCTGTGTCTGTGTCTCTTTATCTGTGTGTCGCTGTGTGTGCCTCTCTGTCTCTATCTGTCTTGTCTCCGTCTGTCTATGTCTCTGTCCGTATCTGTGTTTCTGTGTCTCTGTGCCTGTGCCTCTCTGTATGTGCCTCTCTGTCTGTGTCTGTCTGTCTTTGTCTCGCTGTCTCTGTATCTCTGTCTCTGTCTTTCTGTCTATGTCTTTTTGTCTGTGTCTGTGCCTCTGCCTGTGCCTGTGTCTCCGCCTCTCCTTGTCTGTTTTCCTGTATGTCTCTCTATCTGCCTCTGTCTGTCTGTCGGTCTGTCTCTCTCCTCTCTTTGTCTTTCTCTGTCCTTCTCTGTCTTTCTCTGTCTCTTTCTGTCACTCTCTCTGTCTCTCTGTCTCTCTCTGTCCCTCTCTCTGTGTGTCTGTCTGTGTCTCTGTGTGTCTGTCTGTCTCTGCCAGGCCGAAGTATTCAGTCAATTAGATATTTCGGGGGCAAGACTCCTCTGAGCCTTGAAGGTCAGAATGAGGATTTTGAATTGAATGCAAGCAGGGAGAGGAGCCAATGTAGTTCCTCAAGCATCAATGCAGAGATGCGAGAGTAGGCCTACCGCGGAAGGCAGGCTATCAGTCTAGCAGCTGTGTTGAAGTGAAGACAGACGAACCTTGAGAAGGGAATTGCAGTAGTCTATTCGAGAACATATAAAACCATGTACTAGAGTGACGAAGGTGGAGGAGGAGACAGAACTTCGAGTGACCTTGAGAGGCCTTAAATGAAAATAAGAGGGTCGTGTAAGATTAGAGATGTGCTCGGTGAAGATAAGGAAACAACCGTAAGACCCCAGTGTGATTCTAATAATAATAATAATAATAATCTTTTCTTTATTAAGCGCCTGACAAACGCACTGCGCTGTACATTTACATGTTATGCAATTGAAACAATCTTAACTACTAACAGAACAGACAACCTGCAATACAACGGCGCTAATAGCAGCCTACAAAGCATATCCGCCCTACAGGACTCGAACTCGGTACCTCTCACTCTCTTCGCCAGATGTTATCTAGTGCGCTATCGGGCATAATTTATTTTAGTGAAAGTTATAGTTAATGGTTTCTAATTTTAGTTATAGTTACAGTTGTAGTTAGTATTATATTTTAGTTATAGTTATAGTTATAGTTACTGGATTTTTTATTTTAGTTACTAGTCATAGTTAGGCCTACTAATAATTGAGCTACGTGAAATTGCTATACAGTCGCAGTGCATGTAGCAGTGCACATTAAGACGCATTACACAATTTGCTTAGAGCTTCAAAAGACTTTGAAGAATGGGTGCATTCAGCTTTAGGAATACACTTAACCTTGATGTAAAAATTCACCAATTCTGATAATGAGGGGTATACTCACTCTAAAGTGATCTGCTACCATGCAGTTTCTAATTACTGTCTCGTACATATTTATAAATAGTTGATTTTTCAGGGGGCAAATGCCCCTGCATGCCCTCAAAATGACGTCCCTGTTTGCCAATAGAAGGGTGCACACAGTCTCTATTGAACCTATTCAAATTTCGACCTACATGTAACTGTAAGCCGAACTGAGCTAATTAACTGTATCAGGTTACATGCATCTGTTTTAAGTTTGTTATAGGTTCCGCTTAGGCCTATAGCTATTTTAACTTTCTTTGCTCGTCTGTCTCAGTGACTTCTACAAAAACTAAGAAGCTTATACTTCTGTTTTGTATCTGAGAAATTATTTAATGCCTATTAATATTATAGAAGACACTTTATTTATGAGCAATATGATTTTCACAATTTATTTTCATTTACTTTAATTTGAACAAAAATTAGTTAATAATATTGCCTTTAACACATTTGGAGACAGGCAGGAGACTTCCTGGTGGCTGACAGCAGATACCAGTGTTTATTGTACAGAGAGGAAAGTAGGCCTATAGGGTTTCAGTGGAGTGGCGTTTTGTGAAGCCAGATTGGTGGGGGTTGAGGAGTGAGTTTGGAGAGAGATAAGGACTATTCGTTCATTTAACTTAGATAGAAAGGATAGATTAGAGGTGGAGCGGTAGTTACATAGGTTTTCCTTGTCAAGATTTGCTTTTTTCAGAAGGGAAGAGACGAGAGAGTGCTTTTAAGACGGTAGGGAAGTTGCCAGTAAAAAGTAAGAGAGTGGTAATTTTGGTGATGACATGAACGAGAACAGGAAAGATCTCGAGATGGGGATAGGATCAAGTTAATTCGCAATGCTTGTTGGGAAGATAATTTAGGAGGAGCGGGACTTCTGTTGCAGAGGCGAGAGAACTGGGAACGATGGCTGGAAGGCAGGAGGAGCAGGGTTGGGAGAGGGAGAGAATCAGTGCTGGAGGCCTAGTGTGTATCTAAACGAGATTGTAATGTAAAGCGAAGGGATGAGATTTAGTCTGAAAAGAATGCGCATCAACACAGAAAAATTGGCTGCACTAAAGAGTCCCACCATATTGAGAGCCCATGGGAGGCCCGATATCGCATTGGATAACACACTGGCATAGAGAGCGAGAGGTACCGAGTTCGAGTTCCGTTGCAGGTTGCTATTAGCGCCGTGTATTGCAGGCTGTCTGTTCTGTTAGTAGTTAAGATTTATGTCTTCTAGCTGTCACTTGTGTTCTTGTGAATTGTTTCAATTGCATAATTGTACACTGTAACCGGTTGCAGTTTGTCAACCGGATTTTTTCAATAAACGAAAATATTATTATATTATATATTATTATATTATATTATTATCACCATAAATCCGGTATTGTATTATAATTAGGCTCTTCGGCGTCATCAGTGACTTGATCTGCCGCGGCCTATCGAAGGCAAGCTTTTCAGCTATCAATTATAGGCCTATATTCGTTTAATATGAAAACCAGTTGACACACCGCAACAGGGAACAAAAAAGGGACTATAACTGAACTGAAAATGTCTTTAGAGCGTCATTTTTGGCTTAAAGATTGTGGGCCAGATTTTACTGATTGTCGATTCATGGGATAAAATTACGGTCGTGACGGGTCGTCCATAGCTGGCAGATTGAATTCGCGAGGCCTCTAACGAAAGCTGTATTTGTGTCGCGTCAGCGGAGGAAACAAGCTGCGCAGGACGTGGGTGTCATTCGTCCTAGCAGCACGAAAGAGGCCCTCGTCTGCCTTGGCAGCCCTTTCTTCCGCACTGGGTGCCATCTCCGGCAGATACCCCAATCGCTGCGCGCGACGCAGCAGTGGCTCTATCCTTGTTCTGTCATCTGCGGTGGCAAAGCCCCACCATGCACGCGTGGCGTACATGAGGCGGGCTACAATGGTGGCTTCTGTGACTGTGTGCAGAGCCTTTCCTGGTAGACCATGGTTCTTATAAGTACACGCAACGCATAGAGGGAGCTGGAGCATGCACTGAGAACCTCATTGACGTGCTGTGAGACTCGCAGGTTGTCCTTTATTGTCGCCCCTAATATCTTCACGGATGAGACCCTTTCAACAGTCAGAATAGGCTCCGGGCGCTCTCTGATCCATCATCTCACGATACTTGTCTTGTTGGCGTTGAGGCGCAAGTTGTTATTATCAGCCCATTCTGCAATGTGCGTCAGCTCTTCCTCCACCGTTGTCCTCATCGCTGCACCGACAAGAAAGTAAGGAGCCACCGGGCTTACTCCGATCCGACGGCATGAGGCCAGACGGCCTAATTATGATCCTCTGGCAAGCCGGACGCCGCCTTATATGGGACACCAAGGCCATATAGACACTCTGGCTGCCCCATACTTACCAGCAACGGCTGAACTAGCAGCTACACGAAAGAACACGAAATACAATACATTATTCCCTTTGGCCTTTGAAACTTTGGGGCAATAAACAACAGCGGACTCACTTTCACATCTGACCTGGGGCTGTGGGCACATTCTGAGGTATATCGAGACACTGTTTCCGCGGCAGTCAATAATCATCGAGCGCTGTAGCGTTCCGTGGTAGTACCTAAGTTATGCCTGAATTGGAGTAGACGTGTCACGTCTCTGTTTTCTTTAACCGTTCTAACCGTTCGAGATGCCCATTTCTTTTCTGTCTCAGGACAATTTTTGTATGACCTGAAGGATCATGTCTACTTCAGATAAATAATAATAATAATAATAATAATAATAATAATAATAATAATAATAATAATAATAATAATAATAATAATAATAATAATAATAATAATAATAATGTCATTGATTCCGTGGCGAGGGGGCGCAGCCAGCCTCTTATGGGATGCCACCATTATAGACACGGTCGCTCCATCCTATCTGCATGCAACGGCTGCGGCGGCGGGGGCAGCAGCGGAACTGGCGGCCATGAGAAAAAATGCTAAATACGACCACTGCTGGCCAGCCACCATTTTGTCCCATTGGCCTTTGAGACCCTTGACCCTATAAACAACAGTGGACTGGACTTTGTTAAGGACCTGGGAAAACGTTTGAAACTAAGTTCTGGAGATATTAGAGAAACATCTTATCTTTTCCAACGCCTGTCTACCACCATCCAACGCTTCAATGCTGTTGCCTTCCGATGTACATTTGCCTAACCAGACACTGCCGAGTGAGTTGCCGTTCCAGACCATCAGTTACGTCTCCGGATAATGTTTTGATCGCCTGAGGGATCATTAATACCTCGGGCAAAAAAAAAATAAAAAAATAAATAATAATAATAATAATAATAATAATAATAATAACAGCAACAACAATAACAACAACAATAAAAAAAGTAACAAGAACAATGCACAGACCACGGACTGCGGTAACCAAAATCAGATAGCCTATGAGTATAGGCCTATTCATGTGAAATCGCAAATCGGTCAACTTACACTACCTCTGGTACTTAAGTGGATTTAGAAGCAAACTGTATGTTACTACATGATCGCCTCGTAGAGTGCAATATTTGTTTAGCATGTACATGTATGCCATTGGTCTCATGTAAAGAGGCGTCATCACATCGATCGTCACCCTCATTGGCTGTTGTGCATGCAGCGAATCGAACGAAGTAGGCAGAGCACGTTCATCAGAGGCAGCTTACTACGTGATCAAAGCAGCCACTGTATATATATGCACAAGTACTCTCATCCGTTCGGAACTACTTTCTCTTGAAATAGATCTCCGAAGAACGAGTGCTAGTGACGTCGTCGTTTCAGTGACAGCTGCGGCGCGATGGCAGTTTGCACTTAGTCACGATCAAATGGAGCTCACGGAAAGGACGGCCTGTCGATCATCCGCCTCTGTCTCTCGTATATACGAGGCCTCGTAATTATTAGACGACATCCACTTTTGAATCAGAATGTCCACAGGAAGACTCGACCCATCTCTTCAGAATTGCGTGCGCGTTGATTTGACAGAAGACATTAATTGAAGACAGAAATTTTGAAATGTGCGTGTCAGTTGTGATGCCTGCATTCCGAGCGCTGATGGCTGTGGATTTTACATTTTCAGACGCCAATAGTCATCGACTGTTGACGGCCGTGTGGTCAGGTTCGCCTATATAAGTGAGATGCCGACGACGTTAGCTTTGTTGAACTGGAGAAATTCAACGCTAAGAGATGATGAATTCAACCGAAAAAGACTTGCTTTTGAGCAAAGACTTTACTTTGCAGAACGGTTCGTGGTTGTTGGCTGAAAGCAACGACAGCTCGTTATTGAGTGGCAACGAAAGCCAAGATGGAGATGCAGCTGAAGGTGGCCAAGGAGGAGAAGGAGAGATTCCTCCGCTTCGTGTCTTGATGAGCGCCTTCATGTTTGTCGTTGTAATCATCAGTTTTCTGGCCAATATGTTCGTCGTGCTGTCATTCATCATGGAGAAGAAGCTGCGAACGACGTTCACGGCCCTCATCGCAAACCTGGCGATGACTGATCTTCTGGTGGCCGTCGCTGCGATGGACTTCTACACGATCGACGTCATGTACGGCTACTGGCCGTTCGGACGGGTGCTGTGCGGCATCTGGGTCGTCTGCGACTACAGCACCGTCTTCGCCTCCTGCTTCACTCTGGCCGCCATCTCCATCGACAGACTCTGGTCAATCAAATGGGCAATCAACTACAGACAGCACAATAACATGAAGAAATCGATCACCATCATCATCGGCATCTGGTAGGTATGCAAACTCCAAACTTCTAAAGCGCCACACGAAATCCAAGCGCAGGGCATCAGCTTATTCACGAGCGCTGCGTCGAATGAGATTAAGGTCGTCCAAAAGGTAGTCCGAATGAGGTCCAAATCCGGAAGCCAGTGGGTTAGCTGGGCAGAGTAGCAGGCTAGCAGCTAAGGTGGGTGTCGTTTAGGTCGAGAATTCGAAGGTGGAGGATCAAATGAGTCGGGGTAGGAATTCTTGAAGAGGTCAGACCAGTTTTGAGTATAAAGCCCTCGGGGTGATAGAGAAGCCTGAGGCAAATGGGTGATTAACAATTATGGTGGAGGAACCAAAATTGTGCCGAATTCCGGAGGCAGATCGTGCCAAAGGCGTGGTGCAGTGTTGGATATGGCTCGGTTGTAAAACTTGTGCGTGTGTGTAATATGTGTGTGTGCTGCACTTGGTAATGAAATGAAGGCTTGAGGGAGTCGAGGGTCGAGGGAACCGATGCGACGTATAGGCCTATAGAATATGAAAGGTTAGAGGAGTCCGAGGAAAAGGCTGAATTTCGACATCAGCGATGATAAAATAAAATCAGATAAAATCAGTGATGTTAGGAACAGAGTGAGGCCATGTAATTGTAATTACAAATTCATATAGCGCAACTTTAAGTCTCTCTGCGTATTGAGTTCAAAATCTGTTTGTTGGTCTACAAGTCACTTCATGGGGCCGCGCCTGAGTATTTGCGCGATTACTGCATCGGGACGCATTCCTCGGCCTACGGGTTGCGACTCCGATCGCTCGAGAAAAGCGATCTTCGCGTAAAACGGATGAAAACCCGTTTTGGCGATCGCGCTTTCTCGGCGGCCGGCCCCAGATGCTGGAACGGTCTTCCTCCTGCCCTGCGAGCGGCTAACTCAATTGACTCCTTCAAATCTGGACTCAAGACTTATTTGTTCTGTAAGGCCTACCCTGCTGTTAGTTGACTGTGAGGCGCCCTTGTAACGGCATGGCTGTGTTACGGCGCCATATTAAATTGTCACTGTTATTATTAAGAGAGACTCATCAGATACATACGCTCCGGACCTAACACCATGAAACCATGGATAAACATAATAAACATAAGCGCTTCCGGAAAGAGGCAAAGAGAATCCGATGAGTTCACGTCACAGGTTGTTGGGCAACTTGCTTCAGAAGGATGCTTGGCCCGATAACAGCAAAACTTCTGTAATGCTGGACCGTGGAAGTCCTCAACTTGCACAGCAGAGCAAAGAAATCGGCGACCAAAGATGGAAGAGACTTAGACGCTCCTTAAGATAAGACAGAGAGCACAGCTTGCCAGACAATACGCTCTGGTGGATCGCGTAGCCAATCGCTATCTGCAGAAATATATATGCGCCATTTTACGAAGAAAGTTTCCATCGCCCGCCACTATATAAAAGGCTTATCGTGAACAATCTACGGACGACTCAATGTTGCAGATACCTGTTTGATGTGGTGACTGAGTCTTTCAAAACCATTTGATTTGATGAATGATTTGATAATTGATATAGGCCTATTATTTGTACACTTGTCTGAATTATATGTTAAATTGACGCTATATAAGCTGAAGCCAATTCCTGTATTTTTAAATTGAAAACTGGTTTAAATGTTCAACATTTTTTATCATTCTTGGCGATAGGATTGATAATGTTAACTTTAATATGATGATATTAAAAACCTGTCACATCGCATGCCTATTTATTATCACTGAATCTAGTTTATGTGTGACTAAGTACTGTTGAAACTAAAGCATCATAATTATACTTAAAATTCTACGCATAAATTTAGTTGCAAAGGTCCACCAGTCACTTACAGGCGTTATCACTGCGCCCACATCTGTCTCAACAATTAATAATATTTTCGTTTATTGAAACAATCCGGTTGACAAACCGCAACCGGTTACAGTGTACACTGTACACTGACTGTACAGCTATGCAATTGAAACAATTCACAAGAACACAAATGACTAAAGACATAAATCTTAACTACTAACAGAACAGACAGCCTGCAATACACGGCGCTAATAGCAGCCCACAAAGCATATCCGCCCTACGGGGCTCGAACTCGGTACCTCTCGCACTCCATGCCAGTGTGCTATCCAATGCGCTATCGGGCTCCCACTAGTGGCACTCTCATTCATTCATTCATTCATTTAAGATATTTATATAGCGCCCCTTCAAGATTTCTACTCAGAGGCGCTCCCGACTACAGCGCGGACACTGAATCGGAGTTTCACGCCGAAGCGCATGAGCAATTGCCAGGGTCCCTACGCGGCGGCTTGAGGTGGATTCGAACCCGCAACCCTCCGGCTGCAAGGCACCGAACATACCCGTACACCACCGCGCCCCACCAAGGGCCAGCTTTGTTCCCATTTCGAATAGTCATACCCTCACTGGGCCATAATTATCGGGACTCCAACTTACCTGCCAAAACACGACTGTTGGACCGCTATTGAACTGTCCATGCGTTCATTTGTGTGGGGTCTGCTGTTGACTCTGTTGACTCTGAGAAACGCGGCTGGTGGACCACTTCAGGCCTACCACTGGGCCAATGGGCCCTAATGTTGGGCTTGCAACGGATCGCGCTTCTGACCTGACAGAGCCCACCGATGTTTCCTGGCAAATGCTGCATGCGCACAACTCATGCCGAGCCTATGCGGCCTACCCATGTGGTGTGGCTCTGGGAACTTAATATGGGCTAAATAGGCGGTCATCCAGTAAGGAGTGGCTGTTTGGGTTAGGTTGCGAAGCACAACGTACTGCTGTATGTTAAAATATATATCGGTATATTTCACAACCGGAGGCAAATTCAGAAATAGAATTAGAGAAAAAAGTCATGAAAAATAAAAGAACATTCTTTCACAAATATTTGTGATGCAATGCTGAAGCATGCTTAATATTGAGAAGAGCTTAAATTTGACAGATTTGGCCTAATTTTTCACTTTACTTTTTTTACTATGTAAAACACATACAACTTTGATTCCTAAATATTTACAACTCCGTTACGTAATAAATACACATTACAATATACCGCCACTGTTAATAATTAGTGATTAATTAGTATTAAGTGTTCATTAAATTATTACACATAAAAATAAATTATTATGACGATAAATTATCTACATGTACCATTAAATAAATTCATTTTAATAGAAAAATAAACTAACGGAGTTATAGTAACGAAGTTGTAAAATATTCATAATTAGGTCTCCACGCTTACCGGGCGAGTTAAGATATGAAAAATAGTTAGTTTTTAGTGGCCAGGCTGTCAATTTCAATGTTATTTTTGAAAGAAAAAAATTATATATATATACGCAAAATGCAATAATTACAGTCACGGAGTGTAAATCTTTTTTATATTATAACATTACCGCATAAATTTCCGAAAATTGTCAACAGAAGCAAACATGCATATTGAATTATTTTTGGTAAAATCAATGCAGAAATGTTCTTTGCTATCGAAGATATCAATTTAAAAAAATTGAGTTTTCAATTTATTCCACAGATGGCAGAAACCCATTTGTAACGGAGTTGTCAGCAATATTTGAAGACAGATGGTTTTATTTATTTTTTTAAATTATTTAGTTCGTTAATAAGTTACGGTAATATAAACCATATGGAGCAATGAATATATGTAAGTTAAAGATCTAAAAATTATAAAACATCAGTTCAGAGCTTCAACTGTTACTCTTACAAAACGTTGAATTGACGCACCATTAGAAAAGACAATGCAATTTCGGGTTAAAATTGGACTTCATATTTTTTTCTCATACGAATCATCTAAATAATATAACAGAAATAATTTTTTCTGTCTTTCCTTTGACCTATAATGACTGTTGGTGGTCTGTTCTGTTCATGTAGGATTACTGTCGTCGGAATCGTATGGTATCCGATCATCTCCGACCGCGTTCTTCGGACGAAGGACGCCGTCTGCAAGTACGTTCCAGCCGAGAATCCTCAGTTCGTGATTGCGTTGGCCATCCTCGGCCACCACACGCCCTGCACCCTCATCGTCGTCTGCTACTTCATCGTCTACCGCGAAATGAGGAAGCTGCTGCGAGTCCGACCGACCGCCAGACACGTGACCGCACCTGTCAATCAACAGGTGAGCGTCGTCGATACGAACAGCTCCATCGCAGTCACAGGAGACGATAAGACGAACAGCCGATCTGTGGCTTCTGAAGGCCAGAAGCAACAGACAACAAGAGCAGAGAGAGAAAGGAAGACGTTCGTCACTCTGTCCTATATCGTTCTATGCTACATTGTCTGCTGGGTTCCATTCCACATTGTCTACGACTTGAGCATCATCGCACCAGAGATCGTTCCGGAAAGCCTCTTCACTTACACCTTCTGGCTGACCTACGTCAACTCAACGCTTAATCCTTTCCTTTATGCATTCAGCTCTAACGACCTGCGTAGCGCCGTTAAAGACCTCATCAGGTGCCGTATACGCCACTAAAACAGCAGCAGCTGTACAAGAACTACACGCTGTTCTAATTGGTTCTCAGCATTCGCATCCAGTAGTCCGGAGAATCGGCTGTAGTGTAAATACTTCAATTTGTATTAAACATTAAGAGTCACAAATACTTTATCACAGAGTACCATGCACAGGGCCGCCGAAAGGGGGTCAGAGCCTTAGAGGGGCAAATGCCCATAGGCCCTGCGAGTTTTAGGGGCGAGGGTTGGGTATGCAATGAACTTATGATAAATATTATAAGCTCCAGCAAATTAAAAGTGTTCAACGATCTGTTATGAAGTAAGACAGACTTAATGGTCTTGCAACTCTTGCAATCGAATGCAATCTGGCAAAATCATTGAACTACAAGGATATTATAAACGATTTTGCTACGGCTAAATGCAGAAAACTTGCTTTTTGATTATTATAAGTTTTACAGAAAATTTTTAAAATTAGCAACTGAATAAAATCATAGTTGTATATATAAATGTAATATCGTAGGTCGTAACCGCATTTTTATTATTTCGATGTGTTTTTTTAATTTTTCTCATAAAGCCTAAAGCTAGTTTAGGGGCCCGTGACTGCCCTGCCCATGCAGGGGTCCGGGATTTCTGTCGGCGGGCCTGACCATGAAACTCATTTTGCTTCTATGACCAGTTTCACAGTATGATCATTGATCACAATGTGATGATAAATAAAAACGTGTAACAGTAACAAAACATTTGAGTGCAATGTGTCCGCCATTTCTGGTAGATCAGAAAATAACTTGTACATAATTAGGCTTTTCTATGAACACTGCGATTCGTAGCTTCGATTAACAAGTTCGATGAAGCCATAAAATGTTGCCACTTACTGTTTTGCATGTCACAGCGTTCATAATTAGCTTAAAATGCGATGAATTTCAAAAACATCTACGAGTCAGCATATAATATATTTTTTGACGGATGCCGCGTGATACATGATACACAGGGCCACAGACGTATGTGTGGTGCCTGTCCAGACCACCAGGTGTGTCGGATCATTAGACCCACAGTAGAAACGAACACTTAGTTGCACATGAAGATACGATCGTTCGTTCGGATGCACACCAATAGCCTGCAATAGGCAGCCAGGCATGATTCTTCCTTTCAGGCTTACAGCCACTGCCTATACCCTTTCACTATAGATCATTCACATTAACGATCTCCTTACCATATTATATTAACTACATTGCGTTGTAGAGTTGAGCATTTCTGAGCGGTCTTAGGTTATGTTACAGTAGACGTCAGTGGTTAAGCAATTTCGAGGCTGTTGTCGACAAAGGTTGACATTAAGGTCTAAGGTCGGGTGTCGACAAATGTCGACATCTAGGAGTAAAGGGCTGAAAAATGGCTAATCATGGACAGAAGTCCAACGAAAAATATAATTTTGGTTTCATACAATAGACAACAGCACTGGATACGAGGTGACATGGGTGTGACCCAAAGCAACAGAAGCCGGATATCCTGAAGTAAAGCGTAGAGGTGACACAGTTTTAGTGAGGGCTGATACTATTGGGACACATTTAAGGCAGGATGCAACAGAGTAACAGTCTCTCAATTATCAGGCAGGTCAACTGAACTTTATTTTCAAGCCAGATATAAGGGTATGAAATACAAGCCATGGTCCATTTGATCTGTAGCAGCTGGCTGAAAAGCAGCGTGACCAGTGGAACACGCGTTGTAACAGTGTGACTTTGTGATGCATGCATGCGGTTGACTGTCTTGAACAATATCACATGGTTTGAAATCATCATGTAAAGAGTGACATACTGCTGCAAAGCACTGCATACATTGTTAAACATTCGCCATATGTACCGTTTACATGATTAGAGAAAAAGCAGTTTTAACATCTTTCTGGAAAATAATATATGAAGCCTACAGCCCATATTTTAACAGAAATATTTAACCTCATATAACTTTAAACTACTGACTTCTACATAGTTTTGGGAATCTCTTCCTCACGATTTAATAAATTTATTGCACATGGCTCAATTTAAAGCTGAACTGAAAACATGTTATGTTAAACACATAAAATGACTCGATTGACTGTACCTGTACATAAGATTGTTTATGTTACAACTGTTGACATTAGAATCTGTTTTGTTTTGACTTTTTGTTGTTTCAAATCTTATACTGCAATGTTTTGTTGCTATTTAGTTCTAGCCCTAACAATTTATGTTATTTAAGTTTAAATTTTCTTTAATCATAATGATCATAACAATCGTCTAGCCATCTGTAACGTGGAAAAGGGGGTAGCCCTGCAATAGCGGATTATTTTATCCTTTAGGGCTGTCCTGTTGACGGCATCAACAGATTAACTTTGAAAATGACTGATTGTTGATTATTTCCTGTAAGTCCTCTGTTGTTGTTGAATCAATAAACAGCTGATTGATTGATAATATATATTTTTTCTTAGTTAAGGTTTAAATCTTTGTACTAGTGCTTTAATAATTGTACATGTACTAGATACAGTACCATTCTGTTTGTGCTTTTCTTAGTTAAGGTTTACTACTTTGTACTAGTACGTTAATAATTGTACATGTACTAGATACTAATTATATGATTGCACTGTATTAGATAACCTCTGTTAACCATCTAGCAACAGACTATGTATATAGGTGGCCCTAACCAGGGGGACTCTGGTCCCTTCTGGGTTCCCTTTTGCGACCAACAGATCTTTGTTCTTTGTACAACGAAATGTTACTTTGTCAATGTTTGGAGCAATAAATTGATGGTTATGGTTATAATATATTTATATATATTGTAGAAGTCAGTAGTTTAAAGTTAGAGGTATATTATGATTATATATATATATATATATATATATATATATATATATATATATATATATATATAGGTCTGTATTTCGTAACCTGTGAACTCTATACGGCGGAGTACTCCACCACCGTCTGAAGCGGAGCACAATGGTATCGCCTTTCGTCCCCCCAACACCGGCGACCTCTAGGGCGAATAAGGCCCCACAGGATGAACGTTAGGGAACTTCTGAAGCATTTTATTGTTAGGTAACGTACCTGATTACCCGAGAAGTCGATATCAAGTCGTTAAGTCATTCGATAAAGCAAGTGACTCAGTTCGAATAACAGTTCGAAGATTCTGTCTGCGACAGAATCTTCGAACTGTTATTAATGCGCTGCAGATGCTACGCCACTCTCGTCTATCGGTCGGTCTCTACCGGTCTCTGTCTCGTCGCCCATACACCGCACACCACTCTGCCGCCCCAGGGGTCCACGGTAGGCCTATTATGTAACGTCTAATTGAACTGGAATTTACACTAATTAACTAGTGATTGGATAGATTTTTCTTGTTATTGTATTTTATTGTATTGTATATACGGATTTCTTAAGCGCCTCTCACAGTAAGCTTACGACCTAATCAGAGGCGCTCCCAGTGCGAATAGCCCCGAGAGACAAGAAAAGTCTTAAGAGTACGGGCAGAGACAGAAGTACCCCCAGTTAAGATCATAAAGCGAGTCATAGAGAAAAGATTGTTCTTGAGCAAAGGGCCAACAGACGCATACGCGCGGTATTGGGCAGTATAGAAGTCTGAGTCCGAGGCACCAAGAGGTCATGACGGTCTAACGAACGGAGAGGGCGACCAGAGGCAGCAGAAAGAGGACGACGGATAAGATCACAAAGACATCGTGGAGCCTGACCAAAATGCTCTGGAAATAAGGAAAAGAACTTTAAACAGAATACAGACAATGAGCGGAAGCCAGTGTAAGTGCTCGATCATGAAGGTTAAGATGCCTGAGAAACGAGGAAGGCGGGCAATCAGACGAGGAGCTGCATTTAGCCAGCCTCCACAAATTCAACCGGAAGATAATCTTACGTGTGGCCCTAAACATAGCGCCACGAAGAGCTCTGAGCGATCTGTGCCTGCAACACACAGGTGGAAATAGCGTCTGCAGGAAACGCCTCAATCGATGGGTTAAATTTCGTTAAAGCGTACTAAAAGTGATCAGACAAATTATGACTGAATAATATTCGAAACGCAAAATATTCCAAGCCTTTTAAATGGGTTTTAATGGGTTTCTTTTCAGCGCAAATAGTGTAAACGAATTAATTCTACTATATGTGGCTGGGCACACGTCAAGCGCGATCAAAAGTCGTGCTTAGATTATTGCAATTCTATCCTTGCCTAGTCTATCAAAGTTCTGGTTGAGCCAGATCTAGTCGGTCTGTACTTGCTCTTGCTTACTTGACTTTCAATTGCTGACTGAGAAATTCCCTGCCTATATACACATACTCTTCTAGTGTCCGTGACCTGGGTGTCACGCTTGACTCCTCCCTCACATTCACGGAGCACATATCTAACCTGACTCGCTCCTGTTTCTTTCATCTGAGGCGTCTCAGAGCCATCGGTCTTTCATGCCTTTATCTGTTCCCGACGTCAATACTGCAACTCACTTCTTATGGGCCTTCCGAAAATGCGTCTTTCTCCCCTTCAATCAGTCTTAAATGCTTCAGCTAGGCTCATAGCCCGACTCGCTCGGTTTTCGCATATCTCTACATTTATGCTTGATGTCTTGCACTGGCTTCCTATCACTGCGTGCATCCATTATAAGATCCTCTTTCTCGTCTCAAAGGTGCAGCTGAACAGTGCCCCAAAGTATCTTTCTAACTATATGCCAAAGCCGTTATCTGCGACCTCATCTCGTCCCTTGCGCTCTGCTGATTGGCTAGATCTTTTCGTTCCTAGGACTGGGACAGCCTTGGCTCAACGCCGGGCATTTGCTGTGGTTGGTCTCTCTACTTGGAATGACCTTCCCCTCATTAAGGGCTAAACTAATGACTAGTTTTTCCTCTTTGGTCTCTCGTCCTTTAAAGACGTTTCTTTTCCCCGGGGTTTTCGTGCTGAGAGCGTTTCTGAATAGTTATTCTGAGAGAGGCGCTATATAAATCTTTAGGTACAATACAATACAATATAGGGTAACCATCAAGGTCCATTATTCACATAATATGTGAATATATTATAGCCGAATACATGCGAGATACGCTACACTGGCTTCCTGTTGCGGAACCAACTGTTTTCAAGACCATCATGCTGACACGTGCCTTAATTGTTGACACTGCTCCAGCATACATCAGGAGTTCTATATTCCGGTCTCGATTCAGCTGCGTCGTCGATCGTTGCGCTCTGCGGCTCATGGAGACTTGCAGGTGCCACGCTGTTGCACTTCAACCCGTGCATTCTCGTGTGTTGGATCGCCCTACTGGAAGAGTCTGCCACTGCACTTACATCCTGCTGTCTTTTACTCTGTGCAGCCACATTTGCAAACTGTCTTAATACGCATTTATTTAGATCTGCTAGAATGTCATAGATACAGCGCACTGTGAGGTGCTTAAAATGTGCTATTTTAAGTGTCCTGATACAAGTATACGTACATAAAAATGTGAAGTCGATCGTTTACTCAATGAAGCGCAAACAGAATGAACCAGGATACAACACATGACCCGTCTCCGGACCAGCTGATTGAAATAGGAAGGAAATGCAAAGGAAGTTTGCATCAGCCATTCACAGAGCATTGCAAATTTATCGATACTTCGTCTCTATTTTACGATCCCTTGCGCTTTCCCAGCCAATCAGGGTCAATCGGGGTAACTCATGCATCGTACGGAATATGTCAGCTTCAGTCTGACCGCAACTGTGTCAGCTGGGTGAAAACATTCGGTTAGGGGGGTTACGGTACTACGATGATAATTTAGTGTCCGATGCTGTGCAAAACAAGTTACCGAATGAAATTTGTTCCGGAAATGCCTACTTCGTTGCCAATGACAAATTTCGCACTATTTACTGCAATATCTATTTCCGACAAAAAAATCAATCCAGGTCCCAGCTGGAACAAACTTTTCGTGACGTTAAACAATCAAAAATAATTTTCGGAGCGAGTTTTGCTTCTGTAAGTCTTTTTGCACTAAAGGCCTAAATATACCCAACTATTCATTTCTGTCGAGAAGAACCGTGAGTTTTCCCGTTTCTAGCAATGGCAGGATGTTAAAAATGCCAGATTTCAAATTGTATCACCATAATAATAATTTTCAATAGGTTAGTGTAATCATGAGAAATTAAATCTGAAAAGGTTAATAATAGTCTCTGTCGAAATAAGAAATGAATCGCCTCGAGGTTAGTAGACTGCCCTCTATCTTAAGAACCCCGTGAAACAGGTAAGCCATGATAGGCGATAATTCTCTCGTTAAGATTTTCTTCCACACCTGCGTCGTTGTTGTCAGTTTGACGTCGAAAGAAGCGATGCTTTCGGTGGACGAGAGGTGTTCAACATCGAGCACAGAGTGTCTGATTCTCAGCTGAAACAATTCGTTGACATCCGTGAAATTAAGGACCATCGTCAGATTAACGTCGGCCACTAGTTCAGCTTTCAGTCGGTATTTCATTAAGTTGAAAATCGGAAGCATGTTGGATCGCTGGATGACCGCTGTGGGGTCAATCCTCCAGTTGACCAGTCCGTAGTCATCGATGACAGTCGTCAGGTAGAAATTCCTTGCAAGTGGATTGCTCTCTGCGGTCGCCAACATTTTCAGCGCCCTGCGCACAAGGTCTCTGGCCTGATGGTCTTCCGGAGATACCCTGCGGACGTAATAGCTCAGCTCCAAAGCCCACTGCGCCTCGTTGTCGTCCAGGGCTCTTTCGGCTTCGCTCAGCAGTTCGTCTCTGCCAATCATCGAAACCATCTTCTGCGATCTCTCTTTGGGCGTCAAGGGCATGAGTTCTGCCACGTCTCCACTGAACCAACCTAAGTAGCTCTCATAGACTGATTTCGCTGACCACGACGTCTTGCCATAGAATTCCTGTAGATAGGGATGTGAGCTGAGTGTTGACGGAAGCCGCAGTCTCTGAGCGATTTCCTCGATGTGCATGCCTTGGTTGATGTAGCGAACGGTCTGGTCATGTACGAACTGAATGGCGTGCATGTAGACTGTGAGTAGATCGTAGATGGCGGCCTCTCCTTCGACTGGTAGGGTGTGGCTGGGAACGAGATATGTCGCTCTTAGACTCCTCATCGCTCGTATGGATTCCATCCACTCGAGGGAAGATCTTGGAGGAGTTCCTCGGATGGCGTACAGATTGGGAAACGCCTCATAAACATCGTCTGCTGGCAAGAGAACGTCAAGGTCAGGGAACCAAACGGCCAGTTGATCAGCCGTCTCACCAGGTACATGGATGAAGGTCACGTTCAGGCCTGAAACAGAAAAACATTCTTGCTTTTAGAACAACTATGACCTAGCTTTCCTGGACTAGTAGAAATTCTGGTCATGGCGAAATGGTGGTCTATTCGGTAACGCATTTAGTCCGTAACATTGAATTTTGAGATTCCATGATTTTCTGTGAAAGAGAAACCGTAGCCTACCTTTAGTCTGTCATAGGCTGTTACCATAGACGTAGCTACATTGAGGTACGAGGAGGATCCTCGTGCTTTTTTATATACTGGAACTTCCATTGACTAATGACCCCAATGACCAGGATTTTGACAATGGTCTGTGAAGTTGCCTCCTCATGAATTTAAGTCTCGCTACGTGCCTGGCTGTCCCCATTGTTATGTACGATTGTGTAGCCATGTTCTAATGGCTGTTTGCTTTAAGCGAAGGATCGTTTTTAATTCCATAAATCTTGAACTTGATTCACTTCAAATGGAATTAGTTTTTCTTAATTTGTCGGGTTCACGCGCAGCCGAAACACATCCACTTCGCTTTGACTTTGCTTGATGCAGGATTTTGCCGGCAAGAGGCATAATTTCTCCAGATAGTCACTAGTCAGCTAAATATATAGTTTAATGGCAAAAGACTAAATTGCAAAGTCATCTTAACTGACTTTGGCTGATTTTCACAATTTACGCCTTTAACTACGCAGAAATCAGTTTCCAATTGAAGAGAAGCCTATTGCAAAAATGTGAATTAAAAGTGGTGCAAAGTTATATGCCCACCAACATGACTGGTGGACACATAACTTGTGCGAGTAAAATACCTATTTCAGCAATTTTATTTGCAGGTTTTATAATAAAAATTTCGGTAATGTGTCTTATTTCATGTGGTTCAAAATAATCCCAATGTCCGGCTGGACCGTAACTTGTGCGTCGATGTGTGACCAGCTGTGAAAGAACAGCCACGAGGAGTTGTCGAACCTCGATACTATAGGCTAATCATTTGAAGAGATAGAGTGTTAACTGTTGCAAACGAAGTTCTGAAACTCCGTCTCCATTAGGTCTATAGGCCTACGTACATGGAAAACGAGCAGATAACCTAGGCCTAGTTATTTACGGGTCCATCTATGCCAGTGGGCCACTACAGAAATTTGACAAGCTGCTGCCATACGCGATTTAAAACAGAGACATTAAATGTTTTCTGATAAGATGCGTTAAGCAAATCATATAATTGAAGAATCGCTGAATGTGTCTTGCCTGCTATCAGAACGCTCTCTTGTTCTTTATAGACGAGTTTGTTGGGCATCGGCGGAAGAAAGGATGTGGTAATATGAGTTCTCAGTCGAGGTCCAATGCCGACGTCGATCATTTGAGATCCTAGACGGACCCCGAACTGATGTATCGCTCCTCTGGCTGACTTCTGTGCAATGACCTTCGTCTTCTGGTTAAGATCCATCAGAGTGTGATAGGCCCAGATGTCTGGCCGCCGACTGTCCGCACTCTCAATGAAACTCTGACCAATGGAGACAACGCCATTATTAAGTTTTATGTTATGCGATGTTGGGCAACGGCGTTATGTCACAATTTTACAATACAAATGAAATGTCTAACCCATATCATTGGTTCAAAATGTTCAGTGAAAGCTGTAGTAAGACCCTATTTTGCGCCAAGTTTTACTTATAATTTTGCATAAATTATACAATTTTGTGACGTGTTGTCTGTAATAGGATTCGAATCGTGCCATAACCTAGCATTTTTTAGCAGCCCACAACAGTTAGCCCTGCATATCAGCAGATACGCACACTATTCAGTGATAAGACAATGACTGATTATGGCTGTGTGAATGGCTGACTGATGGTCGCTTAATTTTCTGACACAAAGCATGGCCTATGGATGACGATGGTGGATTGGACCAAATCCGCTGCTATAGCGCCAAGCAATCTTGTCGCTACTGGAACAAGATATAGATCCGCCATTCGCAGAATAAACAACAAGCAACATCATCCAACGTTATAAGTAATATCAAATAAAAACATCAGTAAGGGGTCTGGAACATCATCAAGTGATATAACCAAGGACCTAGTGCATGGTGAAGCTCTATGCCTTTCAAAAGTGGTGCCTGAGGAGCATGCTATCCATTTCCCTTTTCTACTCATTATCATTAATGCGGAGACCTACTGGCAAACATTGCACACTCCAGTCTCTCGGATGATCTAAACTCCTCCCTACATGTCAGCATTTTCATTGGCATTAGATGGGACCCAAAAGAGTTCCATATAGGAATGTGGGTTCTATATTGGTTCCATTGCTACAATGAACTGGACCATACCATGCAGAGCTGTGCGAGCTGTGATAGCCGTCCCCGTCCCCCTAAGAGGCTGGAAGGAACCAGTTGGAACACTCGCCACACGTGGGCGCTTATTATGTTCCATTCACCACAGTGTAGTCTGCAACTGTCTCGACAATTCTTGGAAAGCATTCTTCTGATATATATTTAACTCTTTCCAACAACTAGACTTTTCTTGTGCTTGTTGCCTATAATCTAATTCTAGCGAATCAATTGAACGACCGAACGAATCCTGGAGTACTGTACTGACCTCTGTTCCTTGGACATGGTCCGCGTGATTGTGGGTGTAGACGATGGCATCGATTGGTTTACTGGTGATCTTGCGCACTTCGCTCAAGATTTCTGCAGCTGCTTCGAGGCTCTCCGTTGTATCGACGACAATCAGACCAGTCTGCCCTTCGACGATGATCGTGTTCGCTATGGCGTAACCAACGGCAACGTACACTGAGTCTCTCACCTGCACAGAGTTTTAATATGGTACTGTCTACTATAAACACAAGCCTTCATTTACACCACTCATCACACAAACACACATCCCTGCATATATATATATATATATATATATATATATATATATATATATATGCATATATAATATAATAAAATATAATATATATGTCTACGCATTCACGTATACATATTCATTATTCACCCATACACTTTATCATCTATTATAAGTTCAATTAGCAACCGAAACTTGCCACCGCCGACAAACGGCGTCTATTTACCCAGACAGCCTTCCCCCATCGCTCCCTCTGCGGGCCACTGGCGGCACCCGTCGGCTTTCTCGAGGCGTCGGCCTAGTGTGGTCGTTCCTCTACTTTGCCATGCTTTCTATGACTGTCGCAAAATTCTGTGGGCCTTGGTCTTGCACACGGTGAGCCCAGACTTTGCCGACAGTGAGATGAAGGACCAGCATTGGCCCTCGTATTGCGCAGACTTGTCGAAATCGGGCCGCGTGTCAGAGTCGTGGTGGGAGGTTTGGAGGGGTAATTAAGGCGCAGCGGTCGATTCAATCGGAAAACAAGCGACACCACCGTTGTAGGCTGAGGAGGTGGATGGGGGAGAGGGTCACGGGAGGGGTGTGGGAGAGGGCGATGGACGGAGATGACCTAAATGCTGCCCTTGCGTTCTATTATAATTACAGCCTATCAGATCGCTGAATAATACAAATGGCGGAATTTCAAACAAGGAAACCTGTGTTGGGGTTTTATTGAAAATTTCAATTATAAAACGGTCAGTTGTTGTAATTTGTCCGTTTTGGATCGTTCTAGTAGAAGTCGGCATTTGTTACAAGACTTTAGAGGTGAGTGTATATGCACATTATAGCATGCGTATATAATTATGTATATATATAATATAATATATATTCAGTTCCTGACGCCAGCCATTTTGGCTGCGATGGGTACGAATAAATGTCTTCATTTAAACAGTATTAGGCCTATCTATCTAGCGTAGTCTCGGCTTGCCTCTGCTTCTCGTTCCACTTCCATCGTGCATATTTCAACAGTCTTATCACTTTTCAGCAAGATCCTTTCTCGTGTTTGGCTCGTTCTGCTCAGTCACAAATCCATTTTGCTATCAGCCTAAAACTTCACTTTTTCACATTGTTTATCCACCGTAGGCTGTCTCTCAACAGACCGACCTGGATGTTGATATGATGACAACGTGGTTTTTGTGTGCCATCGGTTGTTGTCTTGTGCATTATATACAGGCGCTGTAGAAGTTATTAATATTATTAACAATGATAATAACTGTATGACTAAGACTGTTTTTATGCTGCTGGCAGTTATGTTATTGAATAGTAGGCCCCTAGTGAATGTCTGCATGTGCCAGTTTTGACATACCTTTTAAACTATCGATATCTTGGTCTGTTTAACTGAAAGTATGAAAATAGTAGCAAATTTGTTACCTCACATACATTTAGATAACTTTTGTATGTGTTAATGTCTTAGGTTATATTCAAATGGGTGCACAGTAGTCAATACAATACGGTACAGTACAATTGTATTTGATATTACCCTCCTTTCAAAGTTCACAAGTGCGCACATGACCAGACAGCAGAACATGCTGGCTCTGAGCAGTTAAGTGAAGGACTTGCTCAAGGTCCTTCGACAGTGACCTCTGGCTTGAATAGTCAATCGTTGGCATACTAGGCTGTCATCCTTGAGGTTGGGTATTTAAATCCACTCCAGGTTACACAGGTATTGAAATGTCTGTTTTACCTTACAAGCATATACAATGACTGGACTTCTGGTGGCAAGATGAGGTGGTGAGAACAGATCACCCTCACTCATGGACCTGTACGTTAACATAAAAATTCATGGTTGGTGGGCTTCAGGTCTGATCGTCTTTGTGATATTCACATTTAGGTGATATACAGGCAAGTAGCAAGACTGAAATTCAAGAGCAGGCAACTTCACAGACCATTGGCAAAATCCTGGTTATTGTGGTCATTGGTCAATAGAAGTTCCAGTATATATAAAGCAAGAGGAGTGTAGCTATGCCTATGGTGATGTATTATATAGATGTATGTATGTGTGTGTGTGTGTCTGTGTGTTTTGTGTGCACAAGTCAATGTACTTGATAAATGGTGTTTAATTATATGCCCTCATATGCGACTAACAGTGCCTTAATTCTATCAAATGAATTTGTGTGTCTGTATCTAAATGCGCAATATAGCAACATAATGCTGTCATGGTTGTGTTTTGTTATGGCGGTGAGCCTGAAGAGGAGCAACGGCCTTATCATTCCACAGAGGAGCGAGGAGTAACGGCCTTATCATTCCACAGAGGAACGAGGAGTCTTATCATTCCACAGAGGAATGAGGAGCAAAGGCCTTATCATTCCACACAGGAACGAGGAGCAACGGCCTTATCATTCCACAGAGGAACGAGCATCAACAATGAAGCAACAAAGCCTTATCATTCAACCAGCAATGAGCCTACCATTCCACACTGAGTGGCATCATTACTTGAAACTGCAGCAGACCTGTAGACGTCATCTCTTGCCTTAGTATTTATTAAAATTAGATTATGCTTCAGTGTGAAACTATATTTATTACTTGTTTGCTAAAGTAATTGTTTACTGCAGCCAATAATCAGAGGAATCCTGTAACCAGAGGCTCTCTCTGAGGAAGCCTAATGTAGTGTAGAATAACGGTAAAGTATTGGCTAATATATTCATGTATAATTTAATTTTACAGTATTTTAATTGTGTATAGACAGTCGTATGTAGGCACTAAGTGTGGCATTTATTTCTTACTACTAGTTGTATGGTGAAATTATTAGATATTTAAGATGTTTAGTGTTTAAATACTTTAACTTTATTTTGCTATGATAGCAATAGAATGCACTGGTTTTCATTCTTTTTGGGTTTCATTATTTTTTAACATTAATTGCATATTTATGTTAATATGTTTGAAGTGGAATAGTAAAGCCATGTTTTAGCACTTTAACGGCAAGAGTGTACTAAAAGTGACTGGGAATCAATACAGCTCATTGTTAAAGTGTTAAATATAGCAATATGGAGCATATGGCTTCAATTTGTAACATGTCATAACCAGGGCAGATATCCGTTTCAAGATTTCTGCTTCTTCTGTCATATCTCGTAATAAAGAAGCTATATTAAGTATATTGACCACACACTGAATATTGGACATTGAACGCTAGGATTGGCCATCTGCCTTCTTAAGAAAATGAAGCCGAAGCAGAAATCTCAAAACGGTGACACGTTACAAATTGAAGTCATTTGTTCCACATTGTTATATATAACACTTTAACAATGATCTGCATTGGTTCCCAGTCACTTTTAGTACACACTCATAGTTAATGGGTTAACTGTTCCACTATTGTTTTTTATTCTTTGCGATACAATGAACGATGTTTTACTTCAATATAATTATTTTCTTAGAAATATGCAAATAATATGTGAAGGTAATTAGAGTGAAGTTTAATTTAAATCAATAATTAACTTGTTATTATTATGAACTGTTTTAGTATTAGCTGCTCCGCTGTTTGTAAATTTTTCTATTATGGTGGTTGGTTTTATCTGCAATAGATTTACATAAAACTGAAATAACTATAATTTAGAACTAGCTGAAATGTTCCTCTGTTGTTTGTCATTCTCTGTGATACGATGCATGGTGTTAACTTCAATATAATTACTTCCATAGAAATTTGATAATATGTTAGAGTGAAGTTGAAGCGATATTCTTATACAGAACTGGTTTAATATTAACTGTTCCACTTATTATAATTTTTGTGATTTAATGGATAGTTTGATGCAATATAATCATTTCCACGAAACTCTGAAATCGTTATAATTCAGAACTGGTTTAACTTTTCCATTGTTTGTTTTTCTTTGTAATATATTGAATGGCGTAAACTTCAACGTAATTATTGCCATAGAACTGGAAGTTTTTTCTATGTCATGCATTAGCTACATTGATAGCTGTTCAATCCAATCTCAATAGTGTATAGTCTGGGTGGGATTGTACCAGACATATAAAAATTCATCTGACAATCCATTAATTACAACTACATTCATAGAGCCCACAGTGTGGGCAAACTGTGTGCACAATCGTAGGACCCACTGTGATATAGTGTGGGCAAACTGTGTGCACAATCGTAGGACCCACTGTGATATAGTGCGGGCAAACTGTGTGCACAATCGTAGGACCCACAGTGACATAGCGTGGGCAAACTGTAGGCACAATCGTAGGACCCACAGCTGGCGATGAGTTGCCACTAGCTGTGCTTTGAGCGGCGACGCTGGATGCATCGACATCTTGCCCGCAGCGATCAACACTGGGCCTAACAGCTAACCCTTAGAGCGCGGCCTGTGCACCGCTTAGGGCTTGATGATGCAAAGACAATAAATGCCGGCCCCGCAGGGGTCCGCCCATCCGTGCCCTCACGGGTCCCCAAACGTTAGCCTGTAAAGTCTAGACGGGCGTTGCCCGTTCTCTTTCCCTCTGGGCTGGCGATGGTATTACGCTGTGGGAAAGCAACGTCGGCTCTATGTGGGTCCTGCGGGGCGTGGCTGTCTGGGTAGCGACACTATATATTATAATATTATAAGTAACTCTGGGAATTAACTGTCTTTGAACCATCTCGAAGTTGAAGTAGATGGAATTTCAAATTTGTAATAAGATGTCTTTGGCTTTAAAAGCCGCAAGATATAAGATGTTCTTGGCTTGTCCTTGGCTATGTATACTGACTAATATGCATATAATAATTACCAGATGCATGTAATATAAGCGTTTACATGCATACAACAGTGACAACCATATATAGGTTTCATAGTGATTAGTTCGTCCTATCTGTTAAGTTATAATTTTGAGTTAGGCCTACAGATGTCGCTGATTATTGCTGATAGATTGAACTATTCGTAAACCGTGATCATAAACTCCACATTTCTAAGGCGCTACTCTAAAGCTAAGCTCAGACCACCCACCATGCAGCTGATTGACGAGCGTTGCGTGACACAACGCTCGAAACTTCAGTATAAGGACTTACAGTTTGAATGTAAGACAAGTGACATAAACATGATGCATGTAAAGAACTCGGCAAGCTTATAGTATTAGAATCGGGGGCTGAAGGATATAGTGCCCCCGATTCTATCTTGCCGAGTTCTTTGCATGCATCATGTTTATATCACTTGTCTTACATTCAAACTGTAAGTCCATATAAAGAAGTTTCGTTGTCAGTTATTTCGCCCATCAGGTGCACTGAGAGCATAATGCTGCCTACCTTGATGAGTTGCGCTTCGTACATGCGCTCTCGGTGCCTGGCAAGAGCAGGTGCTACTGCGACATCGCCGATGACGTCATCCACAGTGACGTTGTTTCGCATATTCGTCAGTTGGATCCAAGCGACCAATCCCAGAGCGGCAATGACGACACCGCCAACCAGGTGGCGCCTAAATCGCTGCTTTCCTCCTCCATCTGACGATTGAAATCGTCCAGATTGTTCCATGATGCAACGACGCTCTGCAGACTGTAGACGACTTTCATAGACGCAGATTCCCCCTAGAATAGACCTAGGCCTATAGCTTTGTCTTTGTCTCTGGCATTTGGATGAACCGACTGCCACCGGATTACTAGGTGGCAAGCAAAGGTCCCAAACTGTATCCGTTCTTGAACTCTTCTATAGGTCACATAGCGGACCTACATGAGACTGATAAAAACAAACGAACTTTGCTCTTAGTCCGATTTGTTGACATCGTTTTAGATGTGATAACGATGATCTACAGTTGGCCGTATACGTAGACCGTTGTCCAAAGTAGAAGCCAAGCGTGTGTGTGTGTGTGCGTGTGTGTGTGTGCGCGTGTGTGGGGGGGAGGAGGGGATTGGAGTTTCAATAGGCCTACTAATCAAAATATACCTATGTATGCGTGTATGTATGTGTGGACTCTGTGTTTAGCGATCGTCGTGTGCACACATCAGCGTGTTAGCTCCGTTGTTTTTAAGTCTGTCATTTTCCTATTTCCTCGGGCCTGTCATGCTGAGAGCGCCTCTGAATAGCTAGTACTGAAAGAGGCGCTTTACAAATTCTCAGATACGATACGAGCGTGCGTACGCCTGTAGATCTATTTAATTATTACCTGGTATACGTATGTCTGCAAGTATGAGCGTGGCATGTCGAGCACCATAGAAATAACGGGCGGTTTGATAACCCTGGCTTTAAGAGCTGCCATAACAATTGTGCTAGTTCAGCTGTGTAGAGATCTACAAAATCAGCCCATGGATCGAGCCCTGTGATACACTATATGGGACAGGCTCCCGTTCTGATTTTGTCTGATACGATTTCCATCTGTTTTAATTAACCATTTCAAGGGTTGCCAACAATTACAGAAACAGTTCTGAGTCCAGTCGGCAAGATGTTATATCTTCCAGCGTATCAAACGCTGTGTTCCACATCCCTAATTAGAGCAAACAGTCTTTTACGTTTCCTGCAAATCAACATCACAAGAGTAGGTATTAAGCCGCAGCATAAAAACTCTTCTCTTGATTGCAGAATCAACATGCATTCAAATTGGTGCTACTGCATTGTACATATTTTGACACAAAACTTGAAACTGAACCCCACATGAAAATTATGTAGTCGCTTAACCTACGTAGGACGGGGACATTAAACGATATAGCCTATTGAGGACGGAGTGGGGGTAAATTTGACCCCACAGAAAATCTTAATATATCAGCTTATAGGTAAGGTACAATAAAAACGAAGTAGACTATCGATTCTAATATTTCCAAGGTCAAGGAGACGATTTATTGTAGTGGCAATAGTATTGAAATATAACTATCCAAGATGGCGCCAATATGGCCGTCAAAACAGAACACAATGTATATCTCAGCTCATAGGTGAGCTACAATAACAAATGAAGTGTCGAATTTAATATTTTCAAGGTCAGGGAATCTATTCTCGTAGTGACAATAGTTTGGAACAGTTGCTTTCCAAGATGGCGTACAATATGGCCGGTTAAAGAAAAATATGTATATCTCAGGTCGTAGGTAAGCTATAATAACAAACAAAGTGTTGAATTCATTATTTTCAAGATCAGTTATCGATTTCTTGTAGTCGCATTAGTGTGCGAATAATGCTATTCAAGAGGGAAATATGTATATTCAAGAATAGAACTATGTACATCTCAGCTCATAGATAAGCAACAATGACATTTGAGGTGTCGAATTAATATTTTCAAGGTCAAGCAGTCGATTTATCGTAGTAGTAATAGTGTGGGAATACAACAATCCAAGATGGCGGCCAATATGGCCGCCAAAACAGAAAAATATGTATGTCTAAGCTTATAGGTGAGCTATAATAACAATGAAGTGTCGAAATTAATACTTTCAAGATCCAGTATTCGATTTATAGTAGTGGCAATAGTATGCGAGTATTACTTTCAAAGATGACCGCTAAAACACAAGAAATTCATAGGTCTATCTCAGCTCATATTTTTCCTTAGACAGCCATATTAGCCGCCATCTTGGAATTTACAATACCGCACTATTGTGACTACGAGAAATCGATTCCTTGACCTTGAAAATATTAAATTCGACAGTTCATTTTTTATTCTGGCTTACTTATGAGCTAAGATGTACATAGTTTTCTTTGGGCCGCCATCTTAGAAAGTAACACTCGCACACTATTGCCGCTACCAGTAACAGATTTCATAACCTTAAAAATATTACAATCGACACACTTCATTGTTATTTTATCTTACCCATTACCATAGATATACATGTTAATGTGTTTTGGCGGCCAATATGGCCGACAAAACTTGGAAATGAACACTCACACACTATTGCCTCAACCATTAATCGAATCCGGAACCTTGACAATGTTACATTCGACACTTAATTTGTTATTCTAGCTTACTTTTGAGCTGATATACATGTATGCATGTTTTGTATTTTGGCGGCCATATTGGCTCCAAAATTATTGCAACTATTAAAATTCCATTTCACGGTAGACTCAGCATTTTATTTTCGATTGCAGGTTACTTATCAACTAATATCTATCTAATATTGTTTATTATGAACGAAAAAAATTACGACGTTCAGGACGACGTTGGGTAGATGTCTACCCCATGACACTTTGGATTCGAAAATCTCTTTCCTACAACATGACATTGTGATGGTTTTGGTGTCAGAATATGTCATTGGTCGAAACTTGTAAATACATGGAACGTCAAATAATACCTACCTAGACTTGCTCCGCAATCAACACACCGCTGGGGTAATTATTTACACAACGCCGTCCTACGAAGGTTAAGCTGCAGCATAACCTCTTCTTTTGAGCGATCCTTTATCAATCCCGTCTGTAGCCTTGGCATTAGGTTCCAGGTAGCGCAGTGGCTGCCGAGATACTATTTAACCGAAATATTCTAAATGTTGATTTCTTTATCCATGGTTCATGCCTTTCTTCTTGAGAAATGGCCATACATGATGGCTCGCTTTTCACATCCTTCTTCTATTGACGCATTACAGAGCCGTAACAAAAGCGAAAGCAGCATATCCACAATTCTTTAAAGAGGAAAGTTGAAATCAAGGTCCAGCGTGGACGCTTGATGGTTTGGACCATCAAGTCGATCTGTCATCGTTTCAGATATTTCTGAACGGCATGCACGGCGCTGTCGCATATTGATGGGCCCTCCGTATCTCGGCGTATGCTATCTTTCCGTTGGATAAAACCATTTATAGGGCAGATAAACTATTATGTCGTACAGTAGGTCAGCAGGTTGAAACACATAAATCTTAAGTTTAGATACGAATTGCATGTAAGAACTGACAATACACACAGATGGGCAAAGAACTCCAGATATTTGGACTCAGAAAGTTATGGATGAAGTGGGGAAGAGTTTGATATCACTTCTGTACAAAATTTCACCTCGTAAGCATCCATCGAATTTATTGGAACGTTTCGAGTTCTACTTTCCGACAGATTTTCATTCTAAGTGGAAGATTTGGATTCGGAATGGTTGATGGAGCAAAGACTGCGGACGAAGGACTGACGATGAATTTCGAAACTATGACATCACTTTCGTCATAAGTTTTGGATCAAAGTTAGGTCGGATTACATTCAAATGCTCAATGATGGGCAAAAGTTAACTAAAAAGTTGAAAACTTTTAGTTAAACTACAAATTTTAGTTAAGGACAAAGTTTAACTAGAAAAACATAGTTTAGTTAAGACCATAGTTTAACTAATATTTTTTAGTTAGCCTATTCACTAAAAAGTGTAACTAACAAAATTAACTAAAATGTTTAACTAACAAAATCAGCAATACCCAACTATATCTTCCGCAATGATTGTCAAGTGAACTGCATTGCATTGCACGATGGATCATTGCTTGCATTAGCAATTTTCTTCATGATTTTCTGGTAGAACTTTAATAGGACTATTAGTCTAGTATACACATTACATAGTTTGAAAGTGAAATTGTCATTGACGTTGTGCATTATTACAGTTCACTTAACAACCTCTGTCATTGTGAAATGTTTCTGGAAAAGTTTATTTAAAAGTTGGAAAAAGTTTAACTAATTATTTTTAGTTTAGGACACTTATTCGCAAAATCAGTTGCCAAGTTTTGTTAAACTATTTTATTTTAGTTGAAAAATAGTTAAGGTTTAATTTAAAAAATCAGGTTAGTGCCCATCACTGCCCCTGCTTGGAGCACTCTTGTCTTTGGCATGAAGCAATGCGAAGTCTTTATCTCGAGGTACCGTAGTCAATAATAAATGGCACAGGGTTTGCATAACATATACACAAAAGGCAAAACAAGTAAGTCTTAGGCTACGTCTATATAATATGTTTAGCTATATGTGTGCACATGTGTGCGCATATAATAGGCCTATACATGGTGCTATGATGTTGGAGGTATCATTTTATTTTCTGTCTGGCTGAAACGTACTTTCTTAATTGTTTATTCGCCTGAGCCGGCGAAACGACTATATATAGACCTGCGTGTGTTCCTTATTGTTAGGAACACTTTATAATCAAGATTCTTGTTATCGGACCATAGACGCAAGCAGTTTGTCATTGGTACGCATTGTATTCTGCCTGAGAAGTCTGTATATACATGTACTCAAAAATGACCGTACTCCATCGACCTACATCGAATTAGCCACAGGACGAGAGCCGCCTCAGAAACTCAACTGGATGCATGCAGGTCTCTGTCTCGTCCGACATTAGAAATACCTAATACAAAGTTATTACTTGCCATAATGAAGTAGATAAATTTGATGGTCTGTCCAAAATGAGAAGCAGTCAACAGTTCTAAAGGAACGAGAAAGTGGCCTCATTGTCACTTCGAGGGTATTATTTCCGCTACAGGTAAGACCGTGCACGGTGCAGTTGGAATGGCCTCTGTAACAAGGTCTGGCTACTCCCTTTAGATGCCCGCCTCGATGGCGAGAGTCTCAAGCGTTCATCCGTAAAATAGATAGCCATGCACCGATCATTTTCAGCGACTTTTACGAGCCAATTATTAGTCTTCCAAAGATGTTTTAATTCTATAGTAGACTACTTCAACTCCTCTGCTTTTACTTCGTCGTGGACAACAGCATAAAAGCGCCGTCGTCATCTTTGTGCCGTCGTCTGCTGTAGACTGGCAGCCTCGACTGCAGTCTGCCTCGGTCGCAGTCTGCCTCGGTCGGTCGGTCGGTCGGGCGCGGGTGGCAGGCGCGTCAGGACGCCGTCGAGACTGCTCAGCCAGACAGACAGACCGAGGGGACGGGTAGACACGACGGTCGTGGTTGCAGCGAAGACCAGCAGCTGTCAATCAACTGAACAGGCGCCCAATGACGAACGTCGAACCCATTGGCCTTCGTCGTCGTCGCTCCTCATGCATGGCGCTGACAATAGCAGAAACGCAGCAGAAAGACTCGCACTTCGTTCGGAGAAATCGATGAACGACGGACAATCGAGGCGAACTGATCGTCGCTTGGAAACGGAGACTGCTGCCTGTAAATACGTTAAAGGAATGAAAGAGAAATAGTTTGACTTTTATTTACGTGTGAAAAATAAGAAATATGTAATTGAATATTCTGCCAGAGACAGCGTATCAGCAGCAGTACTGGAGTGTGGTCGAAACATTAGCCGCTTCTCAGATGTAGGCCTACAACTTTTCGGACTATAAATTCCGACAGAGGTAGGCCTATACATTGCATCTGATATCTTACAACAAATCAAAGAGTCTTTGGAGTAGATTTATCACATTTAGTCGAAACCTAATAAGAATTTTCATAGGCCGACTTCCTGCACCCACCCATTCTATACTCTGCAGACTCGCTATAGATGAGAATATGCATGCACTGACTCCTATTCTGCACCCTACCCAGTTTATGGAGTTAATTAACTGAAATATGGTAAATTTAATAATAAACGATTGGGCACTCAAGCTTACAATTGCGTCATAAATGTGTGAACATAGAATAGTAAAACTGCGACTACTGGCATAATGTGAAGAGAGTGAAAAGATCAATTTTTGCTGCTTTTGTTCGGACTTTTCGTGTGTTTTGCGTTTGAATCTGCGTTTCTGGGGTTAATCGACTTTTCGTGAATTTATGCGGCCTACCTCTGCCGGCCTGACACAATGTTTCAAACTCTGTACCTTTTTAAATTACTTAATTAAGTTAATTACTTACTAAACCAATCACTCAAATTGTTACTTTGTTACCTAAATGCTTAATGCTACGCCTTTTAAGCTTTTAGGTCTGTTTGGGGCGGGGAGATGGTTGAATGGCAACACGCTGGCACGAAGATCAGAAGGATGCGGGTTCGATACCAGTTAGCTCCATAAGCTCGAATCAGCCTTCAACTCCATAGCAGCGACTGCCAAACGAGCAGTTGTACAGATGCCAGATCGGCGCCGTGCATGCACGCTGCATGCATGCCATACGGTTAAATTTGACTCCTGTTAAACTTGTTATCATCTGCTACTACTATATCTCTCTCTATACATGTATATATAAATTAGGCCCTATATGAATCAAAACACTGTATACTTTTTGTGTTTTTAAACTTTTTCTGCCAGATCAGGTGTGTGATCGATTCGTTGTGGTCTATTTTTATTAGCTATATTATAAGAGGCTGAGTTCGTCTCTTTCCGTGCAGCAGAATTTTCCTTCAAGGTCGCTGCATTCAAGAAGTTTCGTTGTTTAAGCGTTGTCAGATAAATATTTGAGGGTGCAAAACTGCAAATGATTCCGATAGACGATCGCGTATCGAATGCTTCCAGTTATATATGCGTGAGCGTATAGTCTATATGTGTGTATTCAAAGGAAGTCACTCGAGGCCGTTAGTTGATGAGAAAATGGCGACGTGTGTCGGTTGCGAACAGCGCATCGTTGACCAGTACCTGCTTCGAGTGGATCCAGACATGGAGTGGCATGCTTCCTGTCTACGGTGCAACGACTGCCGCCAGTACCTCGACGAATTCTGCACCTGCTTCATTCGAAATGGAAAGACTTACTGCAAACAAGACTACATCAGGTCTAGTATAGACCGTATACCTTCAATCACCAAATAATGCGTCTTGAGGTGATGTGATATATATATATATATATATATATATATCACATCACCCAAACGCATTATTTGGTGATTGAAGGTATACGGTCTATATATATATATATATATATATATATATATATATATATATATATATATATATATATATATATAGCCTTCTCTCGCCTCTCCGTACAATCGCTACTGGGAAGCTTCTTGATCCAACTGCATGTATTGACGGTGGCGTGCCTTCTTAATTAGGCCTAGATATGTCTATATGAACGCATGTCTATATATATACACTTGTACTATATATGAATCGTTCCTTTGCTTGGAGACACGATAGCACTATATATTCTACATAATTGAAATTCTATAGTAGGCCCGTATAGGCTACATATATTTTTCGGAGGTTCAAAGCTCTGGCGTTACAAGACGATGAAACCATCGATTCGTTGTAGAAACGATAACATTTCTATGTGTACTCTCCCAGATTGGTGACTCGTGTGTCGATGCCTATATATATAGTATACTGCTGTTATAAAATAAATACAAATATATGCAATTCCTAGCCTGTTTTGTTTTAGTAAAATGCAATTGCTTCCGGAGTTTCGCTTCAGATCTCGCTGCGTGAGGTTACGACCCTCCTCAGAGTCCATGTTTAGCTTAAGGATCGCAATCCCAGACCTAATTAATTTCCTGCAAGTTACCGAACCCTCTGCTAGTAGCCAGTGGCGTATGCGAAATGTACACACACTGTCACTGGCTATACTATAGCTTAATCATTAATGCCTCCAGAACTAGGAACACAACTAGACAAACGTATACATCGCAGTCTCAACACCTCATGTATACAGTTGCATAGATATATATAGCGATCATGTGAATTTCTAAACCGCAGCATATATATGGCTGTAATTATCTGACCATGTATTTGTTGGTAGGCTGTTCGCAAGCAGGTGCAGTCGATGTGAAAAGAGTTTTCGAAAGAACGATCTCGTGATGAAGATCGAGCAACTGATCTTCCACTTGGACTGCTTCATGTGCGACATCTGTGGTCGACAACTGATGTCTGGTGATAAGTACACCATCCAGAAAGACAATCACCGGATACTCTGCGAGGTCGACTACGAACTGCATGCAGCAGCAGCAGCCTCTGCAACCGATGGAAACCGTGTGATTGGAGGGATGCAGCAACAGACGGACGACCTGCAGGAGGATGAGGATGCCGCTGACACAAGCAACACTTCGACGCAAAGCAGTGACAACGTCATCAACATTTCGCATCTCGATGACACTGCAGCCTTGAACAAAAACTCCGCAGAAACCGGTAAATGATCAGCGGAACTGGATTCTTCCGTTTCCATGTTCAATCGTTGTATACTGTCCTGTTACAATGGACCATGAGGCATGAGGTCTCTTGTGTGATTTAGTCTTCCGGACCTTTTCATACGGTGTCTGACTCCGGTCACTTTTGTACTGTGGTATTTTGTTATATCTTGTATCTCTTCGTCGCTTGTAATGTGATATATTGTTTGTCCTCCGTGTACTATATATGGTCTCTTTTGTGCACTGAGATAGCCTATATATATATCGCATACTATGGTATCTTTTGTACAGTAGGATCTTGTGTTCTTTGATCTCATTATATCTTGTAGACGATCTTTTGTTCTAAATAGCACCTGGGTCTTTTGCGCTCTCGTGCAATGTCTATAGATGCTCTAGAAATGTTCTGTTTAAAGCAGTGTCCGTAAAGAGACAGACCTCCTACTCAACAACAGAAAGCTACCCACGCATATCAACGCGTTTGTTTGACATGGTTGATCATGGCATCTTGATCATGCGTCTCGTAATCTTTTATGGAATCGCTTGACGACCTCTGAACTGGTTTTGTTCCTTCCTCATGGACGGACGGGCAATGACGGCGACCAATGGGTCAGACCGCACGGCGTGGGCACCAATTCGATTCGGTGTTTCACAGGGCTCGGTACTCGGGCCGCTTCTGTACCTGCAGTGCCGATCTTAGTCGACTCGTCACTGCTCTGGGAACGTGGGTCCAGCAGTTAGCTGATGACGCGCAACTGCACTCTACATGCCATTCATCTGAGGCAGTTGCTTGAGTGTCTTCTACACAGGTCACTGTAACGGAAGTAGAGCATTGGATGCAGTCTAAGTGGTTGGGCACACGTCAGGTGCGTTCACGCATTGACGAGAGACCGATAACGTTCCAGTTCTCTGAACTGAATCGACAGTTCGTCGTCCGCAACCTCATTGTTGTTGTTATGGACGGAGATTTGTCAATGGCGGATCACGTGAACTTCATTTGCAAGTCCTGTTTGCTAACAGTTGAGTCAGAAACGGGTTATACGGCGCAATCTATCATTTAGCGCTGCAACAACCTCATTCACTCGATCATCTTTACGTCTGGACTACTGCAACTGAATTACAAATTACTTGGGAAAATGTAATTGAATTACAAATTACAAATTACTTTAGAAATTTGCTGGAAATTACAAATTACAAATTACGTAATTTCCATTACATCAAATTACAAATTACATACATAATTGTGATCAAGAAATTCAGTCTGGAAACACATGCTTTATTTCCACTGTTCATAATATGTATTACACTGCTTGAAACTGTTTATTTAATTTTCTCTAAGAAGTAGCAACTGTTTGAACAAGTTATTGATAACCGGCGTCTTTTTAACCTTACAATCATGCTTGCAAAACTATAATGAGTCTATCTACCAGTGCAGATGAAGGAAGTGCAGCAATAAATATAGTATTTATATCTTTACAGTTATCTATGTGTGGTCTACAAAACATAGAAGTTAGGCTATAAGGGAGTTACTTCTCACTGGATCGATGCATCTACATAATACATTTGAGCGATCTCAGTTGCCTTAAGTAGCAAGGAGATGTTTTGTTGGAGCATACATGCACGATGGAGTAGCGCAACTGTAATATATAATGAGTTCGGTCGAACACTTGACAAAATTGCTGCTACCATTTCCGACAATGGCTCCAATTTTGTGAAAGCATTCAAAGAGTTCAGTGTTGCTATCGTTCATTCCAGAGATACTATAGTGATGGTGATCAAGATAAGGAAACGATGCTTTCAAAACTGCTCTGGTTGTGGAGTCTCTGGTTCTAGTTTTCTTTTCAAAGTAATTGATTTGCAGATGTAATTTGAAATTACAAATTACCTGAAAAATGTAATTCAATTACAAATTACAAATTACATTGATCCAGAGCAACAAATTACAAATTACCAATTACAATTGTAATTCAAATTACGTAATTTCAATTACATCAATTAAATTACTGCCCATCCCTGCCTACAAGACGCTATATGAAGTGTCTTGATACATACATACATACATACATACATACATACATACATACATACATACATACATACATACATACACTCATACATACATAGAAATAAGATTATTTCTTGAAAAACGGTAGTTGTTGACTCTTTGTAACATTGTTCAGGTGGGTGCAATTCTTCGCTCGTAGCTGGAGGACTGAGCAGGAGTCGTGGGTGCGGAGGGGGTGCTCAGAAGAGTTCTCGTTCATCCGGAACGTTGACTGCAGCGGCTGCGACGAGGCAGACAAAGTCAGCTGATCAGAAGACGACGAGAGTTCGAACTGTGCTGAACGAAAAGCAGCTGCATATGTTGCGCACCTGCTATGGCGCCAATCCGAGACCGGATGCTCTGATGAAGGAACAGCTCGTCGAGATGACTGGACTCAGTTCAAGGGTCATCCGGGTCTGGTTTCAGAACAAACGATGCAAGGACAAGAAACGAGTCATGCTTATGAAACAGATACACCAACATCATCAAGACACGGTCAGAATTTCTCTTACATCCAATCACGAACCATCGGCCGCCACCCATCAGAGCCACCGCCTCCTGTAGGATCATTCAGCCATCTTTCATCATGTAACGTAATGTAACTGAATACTTTATAGCAGAATCTAGATACCTCCAAAAGGCGCTTCTATCGAGCCTAAAGAAAGCTCTACATTTAACTAAGTACAAATTCACCTGTAGGCGAATGATGATCCAGTAGCTGGAAAGTTTTCAGTTACAGACTGGTCGCAAACACACGAAGAGTTAAGACCGTGTTCTGAGACTGAGTTCAAGGCATTGAGGAGGAAAATGACGGCAACCGATTCATAGGTACATAGTATAACGTTCAGCGAATGGCAGTCGCTGGGCAGACGATAGAAGACACTGCAACCGGATATTCTTCAGGCCATTCAGAAGTCTCTGCAAGATGGAGTTTCTCATGCATGGTGGGCGATCGACGAAAGAGAAGGATCGAAACTAAGGACGCTGATTTCGACGGAGATTGAGAAAATGGATGTTAAGAAGGAAATTAAGATGTATATAAGATAAGATATTTGGGGCCGATAGCGCATTGGATAACATCTGGCGTAGAAGAGCGAGAGGTACCGAGTTCGAGCCCGTAGGGCGGATATGCTTTGTAGGCTGCTATTAGCGCCGTTGTATTGCAGGCTGTCTGTTCTGTTAGTTAAGATTTAAATTGCATAACATGTAAATGTACAGCGCAGTGCGTTTGTCAGGCGCTTAATAAAGAAAAGATTATTATTATTATTATTATTATTATTATTATTATTATTATTATTATTATTATTATTATTATTATTATTATTATTATTATTATTATTATTATTATTATTATTATTATATTATCTATGCATGTATGCAATATATGTATTTATTATCTATGCATGTGACTTATACAGAGCTTTTTGAAAACCTCACAAGTGCGGAAAGTATGACCATTTAAGAAATCTAAAGAGGTTCAAATTAAGATGACTTGCAAATATTTCCTGCGCTTTATGTGGAAGAACATAGTAGTCGTACGCATTTTAACAGAAGGCGGTTCCAGGAGAAAAGAAACGTTGGCATGAAGAGGAAGACAGAGGAGGATTGAGACGATGAAGGAGATGGAGGTGATGAAGCAAAATGACGAAGAAGAAGAAGAGAGGAGAGAGATAAGACAAAGGTGAAAAGTAGACACACAGTCACACACAGAGCAAGGCCTACTGATAGGCACAACAGAAGACCATTTGGACCTTATAATCTCACGACGGAGATTCGTATCATAAGAGACTTGAGTCGATTTCTGGGATTAGGCAGCAAGATACGTGTGCAGCGGTAACCATGCCGACAATCAGTGTTATACCAGATATAGCAGAGGACGTAAAGAAGGAGAAGAAGTAGAAGAAGAGGAAACAGAAGGAGAAGAAAGAGGAGGAGAAAGACAGAGTAGGGCATGAAGCCGTGCATATAACTGTGCTTCAGATAAATCAAGAAGCGACTTAGAACGTTCCTTGCAGCAGCAGCAGCAGCAGCATCAGCAGCAGATTCTGGTTTTGCTGAGGAGGCGGAAGAAGATGGAGAGGAGGATAATGAGGACGTGTATGGCTTCGACCAATAGATTATGGCAGTGCGGCTTTCGTTGCTTTCAATTCACAAATCGCAGACAATCCTCATCTGTGACTGAAACGCAGCAGCAGCTTTGTGAAGAAGACAGTTGTGTAATATTTCTGCATTCAGAAACATTACCTTTTCCACAATCTTAAAGATGGCATAGTCTATGGCATATATTTTCAAATTATTTTCAATAAGTCTGCTGCGATAACTTGCAAGTTTTGCTATATAGTTAAAGCAATTAGGCCCCTATTCAGCGGGACTTGTCCCTTCGGGTGTGCCCTTTGCTCCCTCATACCATCTCTTCATAGATAAACTTCTGCAATAATTGTTTGTGAAACTTTATATACTGTAGTTTCATGCTGCTAATTTTGTTTTGTTTCTGGGAACAATAAATTGATTTGAATTTGAATTGATTTGAATATACATTTAGTAATAAATATTCAAAGAATTTCATACTTTACAAATGAACACGAGGGTCAATGAAAATGACACATGTAGCCTAAAACAGACAAAAATTAGAGGTCAATCCTTGTCAAACATGCTGCAAGTCGCTTGTCTGTGCTGCATTGAGAATTGAAAGTCATTATTGCCTAAGGTCCAGTAGACTCCATTTAACATTATTGACAGTCGATAATTAATTAACCAGTCCCGCAGTTCTTGGATGCCACTGACAAAGTACGCAGTTCAGAATTTACGTATCCTAATCTGTTGATTTGCATCTCGAACAAGCGCTCACTTTGTCCGGTGCCTGAATGAATCCATTGGTAGGTCGTGCTAATAGTTCCCCCGGAGTCAGTCGCTAAAATGTATAGCGACTGACTTGATGAGTTAGCGACTGACTTAACGGTAGCAATAAGGTCAGATAGGTCTATGCACGATTTTCGCGGAGAAGATAACAGATATATAGCTAACAGTACAAACTCCAGCATTTCGAACTATCTCTGTTGGGGATGGGGGGGGGCGTTTTGTTGACGAAAACATGGGTAAAGACGAGTCCTCTGTCTCTTTACGGCCATCAAAGGTTGTAACATGTTGCGGGATGAAACTTTACAATCATTACAAGATTTTTAAATAGCACGTACAAAGTCTTAGCCGTAAATATGCACAACTTTCGCAGCTCAGGATTTTCAATGGCTGCCATTTTTAAAATCGATTTCCCCATATGCGTAGTTTTTATGTATCGACCTTTTATTTTCACACATGTGTAGTGGAGGAGAGGAGGTGGTAGGATGAGTAATATGTAGTGTAGACACGTTGACTGTTAATATAGGAAGATATATAGTTGGGTGTCACGACACTTCGTCTACAGACATTTCGTCTACGAAGTTATTTGATATTGCCACTTTAAATGGAAGTGGGATTGATGAAATATTCCTGTGTTGAAATACAAGCTGGATTGATCGAAATAATTTTTCCCGTAAATTGAAGCTGGATACCAAGCTGGATGGATGGATGAAACTAAGTTTCCATTCAATAGAAGTTGGATTGATGAAAATAATCTTTTCAGTAATTAGAAGCTGGATTGCTGAGGATAGTTAGTAGGCTACGTTTTAGCGAAACCATAAGAAAGCGGCCTCTGTTGATTAGCCCTAATGGACACAGATACACTCGTAGACGAAAAGTCTGTAGACGAGTTGTCGCGGAACCATTATAGTTGGACTCATGAGCGGATGGTTGGCCCGGCAACCGGATAGACTGACGACGCTCAATGACCGAGTATTATTATAGGCCTACATCAGTCACTCTTCATGACGACGATGACGAATCTCAAACTACTTCACTATAGGCTTTACATGTTTAGGATCAGCTTATAGAGAAGAACCGGCTGTAGGCCCTGTATGTCGCAGTAACTAAGTAGTAAGGTATACTCAGCAATGCGCTTATTCACATAGCTATAGCTGCTTTCATCTATAATATGCGTGTCTCTGTCCATATCTATATCTGTCTGCTTAATAATATGCCTCTCTGTCTGTCTACGTTTCTGTTTTCGTCGTTCTGCCTATAGGCCCTATATATGTGGCGTGCGGTCAGTCGATCAACCTATAGGCCTACATTGATCTGGAATATTTCGTGGTTTGCATGTGTGCGTCGGTTTGTAAGACAGCATGCATGCATCCATGCTTTCCATCAAGCTATTGGCGCCACAGAAGTCAAACCTTACAGAATTTTGTGGAGAAATTGGATAAAATTTGGCAAAATTGTCCTAATAACATCAACAAATAAATCAATATCTCGGGATAGACTATATTGAGTCCAGAAACCCCATATTTGGTACCTTTCTCCTAGCGGGTTACAATAACAATTATTGAGTTATTGATACGCTAGGACGCGATGTCACGCGGTTTCCTCTTTCATCATTAAATGCGAGACTTCTAAAATATAGGTACTTCTGCATTGTTAAGTCTATAGTATATGAGAAAAGAGAGAACATTTAGTAGTTTAATGATTTTTGTCTCAAAACAGTCTGTAAATTTAGCAAGGTCTTTAATAATTGGTCGACGCGTGTATATCACCGACCAGAAAAACAGCTTTACTGACTAATTGGGAATGTCATTATTACGGTTGAGTGTCTTTAGTAGTTTAGTGGTGCCAACGGTAAGCCGACCGCCGCCTCAATCTCTCTGGATTGAAGTCTTCGCGAGATCTCAGTTATTCTTGTCAAAGAATTTGAATTTAATTGGTTCCTGGATTTGAGATGTACATAGATTGAACCCATTTGGCCTTAGGCCATATCGCCGTTAACACTAAGCTAATAGGCCTACAATTGAGGCATCGTGTGACTGTTGTAGCAGAGGCTGCGGAATTTCCAGTTGATTGTTTGCATTTGATTGTTCTATTGACTGTGGTCATTTTCGTACAATTTGGTTTTTCTCTCTGTCAATGTACTCTACAGGCGGCTGTGTCGATGGTTGCTGCAAGTCCCGTTCGCCACGATCCTCCGATTAGCATGATGCCTGTGGCTGTTCAACAGTATCAAGTGCCATGGTCCAGCCTCATGTCTGACACCATGCATGCTGGCTCCTCCTCCTCCTCCTACGTCGGTCCTCTCCAGTCGACCGTCGCCCTGCAGCACAAGGCCTCCGCCGCCGCCGCCATCCTCAAGGAGGCGCCCAAGTGCCACCCTTCTTCTTCTTCTTCGCGTGTTGGCGTTGGTGCCGCCGCCGCTCTGCCTGCAGCGCCATCGGCCGCAGCGGCCGCGTTTCAGAAACTACTGCGAACATTTGGCGATCTATCGGAGGATGAAGACGATTCCGTTGTCAGCGTCGATGAACCATGTCGATTAAGCACGGGGACGACGAGTCTTCAGTCGTTTACCGGAGGTGGCCCTTCATCTGTGCTGGCCCTTAAGAACTGTCGCCTGCTGCAGCCATGTCACCCTTACATATTATCGGCCCTCAACCAAATCCGCTAGAAACGACAGCTTCTGGCCGTCGTCAATCCATTGGTCCTCATCATCAACGGGTAAGAAATAACCGTGTTTGAATGACCCGAAAAACACTCTTAAAGCAAGCAGGCAAGAATAGCCTATATACGACTCTTCTTTTGACACACGTCAACAGAAATTCCCCAGAACATTAATCCCGTGAATACACGTATAATAATTATTGTGATACATTGATTGTAACTTAAGCTATCTTATTTTGGTTTGTGTGTGTATATATATGTAATGTATATTATGTATGTATGTAAGTATGTACGTATGTAAGCTATGTACATTGTATACATGCTTGCATATGTGCATGCATACCAAAGCATGTACGTATGTGTATAATTATATGGTTGTATGTACATACCAAATAACAATCATTATATTATACATATGGCGTCTTTTAGGCATCTAACAAAAGCACTGCCTACGCTTGCAAAACGGGTGTTAAGGCTGATTTAAAATAGACAGTAAATGATGCACAGCAAAGCGTGGCCACCGAAGACACATCCAGCGTTGACACCATGTTCAGAGATCCTGCTGATCCTTATTGCACTGAGGAGTGCTATGGAAGGATGGCAGTCGAAAGGAATCGCCAGCAGATGAGAGTTCCACTGACCGACTGACTCACTGCAGTCACTCGATAATCGTACATGTAGGTGCATGCAGAGGAGACAGAGCGTTGGGTTCCGATGACCAGCAGCAGAGGGTCTTTGCTGGACAGGCAGCGGTCAGTAACCGATCGGATTCCATCGGATGGATGTCTTCGTTCCTCATCGTCGAAAAACGACGCCATTTGAGCAATAGGAACATAGATTTAAATAGCAGTTCCGTTGGTTAGGGAATGACTGCCAAACATACGCAGAACCAAATAACGGATCTTCTCTGACGGACTTTAGCAGCATTTGTAGCCTTGTAGGTAGGCTACATATCGTCTTTGTGAGGTGTTTAGAAGGCGTACTATATAATACACGCATGCATATATATATATATATATATATATACGCATAAATTCTTTGAAGCACAAGAAACGCCTTCAAACATACATGCACACACACACACATCTACGCACACAAATGCATGCATATACATGCATATATACATACCTATATACCTATAAGGCCTACAGATCGGTGATACAGATAGCCTTGGTTGCGACAGCTTGCGATTGAAGCAAAAAAACGGTGCCGTGTGGGTAGGTTTTTAACAAAAGCGCAGAAAATTAATCATTCATGGATTACAAGGATTAATGACTGATCTCTGTTGGTAAGAAACATCTGGATTATGCAATCGATGTACTATGAACTAAGTACTTACATGTTACATGTATAGTATAGCATATGATCTCTGTGCAGCCTGGAAAGCAGACTGCATGGTAATTGCGAATCATTGCCATCGAGGACTTTAAACATGCAAACAGACTTATGATGAGTTGCCATACAGACGATTAATTTACCTATAATGCCACAACAGTCTCTATAATCGGCCTATCATCTAACGGTAAAACGAATTGACTCTGCCAGCATTTCCAAGGACATTATACATGTACATGTAGATGGACCAATGTGGGCTCAATACCAGTCCCTTATGGGAGTATGAGTCCCATATGGGAGTATGAGCCCTATATGATTATGGGCTCCCATGGGCATGCTGGCAGGGTATACCCGCCATTCACGAACCGATCTGCATAATACATGCGTAAGCAGAACAAAACTATCACCCTTTTTTATGAATTGACCTTTACCCTCAAAGGGCGATGGTCAAGACTTAAAATTCCATCCGATCCTGTTTGCCGAATTTCCGAATCTGTCTGCTCCAGTTCGCTCTGAATTGTGACGTCCGTCTATTGGCCAATTTATCAAAATTTTCTCATAATATCGGAATATAATATTATGAGAGATACGCTGCATTGACTGAGAAAGGAATCCAATGCAAGATCTGTGACGGGTCACGTTGGTATACGCTCACCCTGACCTCATACATACATACATACATACATACATACATATATACATACATACATACATACTTACATACATACATACATACATACATACATACATACATACATACATACATATATACATACATTACATACATACTTACATATATATACATACCTACATACATACATACATACATACATACATACATACATACATACATACATAAATACATACATACATACATACATACATACATACATACATATATACATACCTACATACATACATACATACATATATACATACATACATAATACATACATACATACATACATACATACATATATACATACATACATACATATATACATACATACATAATACATACATACATACATACATATATACATACATACATACATATATACATACCTACATACATACATACATACATACATACATACATATATACATACATACATACATACATACATACATACATATACATACATACATACATATATACATACCTACATACATACATACATACATACATACATACATATATACATACATACATAATACATACATACATACATACATACATACATACATACATATGATATACTTGTGAATATACCAGTGAACTGTGCACTTTTCCTTGGAAGTATCATGCAAACATTCTACCAACGGAAATCATTGTTTGTATGGTTATTAGGATTCTGTCAAACTCTGATCATGGCGGAACTAGCAAACGGTCTCAGCTTTTGACCAAGCGTTGTCATTCTATCCATGCATGATGTCTGCGGTTGTAGGTCTTGGCTTTCAACGATCCCCCCTCCCACCTCCTTCGGATAAAGATCAGATGAAGAAGCCCTGGCAGCCGAAACAGCAGGGAAGGGAAATGACGAACAGCAAAAGCAATCGAATCGGACCTACAGATACATCGTCACTTGTCGTCACTAGATACTAGATACTAGATACACTAGTACTAGATACGTCACTTGTCGGAAAACGAAGGGACAATGTGACCGAATGAATGCCCTATGGGCAAAATGTCCAAGGACAAATGCCCCAATGTATAATTGTATAGGACCCGATAAAATGTCTCCATATGAATTATGAAAACATAAATCAAGTAATGCTCTAAAAATTAGAATTAATAAACTATGGAGGTTTTGCAATTGGAATAATTATTACGCTTCAAACGTGTTTTGACTAAATTAGTCAGCTGGCTAGCACTAAACATAAACGTGTGATATTCAATCCATTTTTCTAGCTTCCCTAGCGTGGCTTAGGGCGCTAATCTTTTATATCGGACGGCTAGGACAGCTGATGTAGTAAGTGATTTGCACTATTTGAACTGTATAGAAGAAATTAAAGACATTTTGAAGTAAAGTTATCGAAATGTGTGAATTTAAATAGAAGTCACGTTATACCAATGTGAAGATGTCTATAAGTAGAGACAAGGCAAATGCTGTACGTAGTACGGTAGTATAGTCAATCAGTGAGGCACGTTTGCACTTCTATTTATAGGCCTACTGTTAGTTTAGCAATGATAATTTCTCATGCATCTGTCCAAAGCTCTGCCCACCAGGGCCACCACGAACCACAGCTTTATCGTTGAGGACGAGAAAAGCTTGGAAAGCAGAGGATCGGATGGATTAGGAATTCTTGAAGAGGCCATGGCTATAGGCCTACGCATCCATTTAAACCGACTGGGAGTCTTTAGTTTACAGGACTACATAGGCTAATATTATATGGGCCTACTACAGTACTACTTAACCTTTCTAGAAACTTGCGCACTTATAGTTCATTTTTAAACTGTCTCATAGCAAAACCATATTTAAACTTTCGGTGAATACAGCTCAACTATTTCTTTCGATTCTATTATCTGCTATTCTCTTCTATTCCATTCCAATCTTTGCTACCATCAGTAAAAAGTCTCTCAACAGTAGATAGGATTGTGGTTAGAGGACCACCCAGAGATTGGGTTTATCCTACTAGGAAGAAATCATATTATTCTTTGGAGAAGCCCTGTCGAAATTCGGTAGATCCTGGAAACCAACATCGACAGGCGACGGTGAGTAAGAGCATCAATTAGATTGACATTCATAATAAGCAGCGTTATAATCAGCCGACTCGCATTCAGCGGCTCATTTCCAGAGCTCAGCCGACACGAGGACAGTTAGTTCCAGATGAATGTTTTCCTCCACCTAAAATAATGAGTCTTGTTCCTGAGGAATCACATGTCTCGGGTAAATCGTCTCGAGATGCGAGATTAGCGTATACACGAACAATTTTTCCAGGGTCATTGCACCATTTGCATGGTGTTCACTTACGAGACGGACTGCGTGTTGCGATCTATATACAATCCAATCCAAGGAATCCTCCGCAGTCGCAGCGTTCCGGACCCTGCAGTGGCCAGTGCGCTACCACAAAGAATTTTTAAAGAATTTTAAATCGGTAAAACGGTAAAACGAATTGACTCTGCCGGTATCACGAAATAGAGTATCCGTCCTAAGACTAATCCGGGGGGATGTATGAATTTATCCCCCCGGATGGAATAAAACAGTTTAGAGTATCCGGGGGGGATAAACCAGTCTATCCCCCCCCCATCGTCACACGCATCACGATAGCCTCGACGAAAATCCAGTCAAAATCATCAAAAACGAAATAAATTAATTTCAGGTCGACGTACTTGTAAACTAAAGATACGCAACTTAAAATATTTTATATGTACAATAAAGCCAAACAGTACGACTGAATACACTTAGAAACCGCCAAAAATGCAAACTAAACCGAATACTCCATTTCGCTAAGGGGGATAGGCCTACTCATGTATGGGTGATACTCTATACACCGGCATTGCTAAGGACATCAGATGGGACCAACACGGGCTCTATATATACGATGTAGATGTAGAAAAGATGTAGACAAGTTTAGAGACAGACATTGATGTGCTGTTTAGAAAGTCAGGTAAGGAGAGTATATATGTAAGCCTATGCATAGGTGGCCATTGCTGATATCTAAGACTAAGTCGGTGTGTCAGACGGTAGTCTGGTCAATGACTCGTCGTCGACACCCTTTCTAATTATTATTCCACTCTCCGTCGTTGCCTCCCATCTTAGTCATAAATGAAACGTTTAGCTTTCGCTTAGATGTGCCATCCTTAGATGCATCTATTGGCCTACGATCATAAGTAAATATTAAACAGCAGACTTAAAATGGCTGTTTGAGCTATAACTATTGAACTCTGAAATTTTCTCTAGAGACATTTCAGCTAGGCCTACTGACAACTACGGAAGATAAATTCCGACTCTGATAAGGGAAAAATAGAAATATCACGAACTACAGCTTTCAAAATTCTTTGCTTGGGTCCCCACTACTCACCATGCAGTGGAACCCTGGTAACGTATGCGCTCCAATAAACTATACTTCGAAGTTCCCACTGTTCGCTCAAACCAGTTTGACCACTGCATGCACGGACGTTACTATTGAACCTAAATTTGAAATGAGTCCGATCCTTGCTGTCAATCGACTGCCTTCACGCTCATTGGTCATCGATATAACGGAGACAAGTGTAGGTAAAATTAATTGTAATCGAAGTTATCGAACATTTATATAGCGCCACTCAGAGGCGCTCCTCCCGACCCAATGCGCCGCTTGAGAAGTAGACTGTTCTATGCGCACTTTTGGAGAAACGGAGAAAATGGGAAAAGAAAGTTTAGTGGCTTAGAATTTAGTACTCAAAACTCTTTGGTGGGACAAAATCGAAAATGAATGTTTAGAAAACATTATGTGGACATCGGCAACTTTAAACAATCACGACGATTGAAGCCTCTGGCGTAAGAAAACATAATTTGAAGGCAACTTTCGGAATTTGTTCAAATAGAACAAAATATTACAGAAATAGCTCTATATAATTAAATTCATTCATTCATTCATTCATTCTGGAAATTTATATAGCGCCCCTTCAAGAAATCTACTCAGAGGCGCTCAAAAAATGTTATGATTCGTCATTACATGGAACATTATAATTATTAGTGAACTGAATTATGACTGTCGCTGTAATTAGTTATAAAAGTACATTATATAATAATTCTAGAGAAAAAGCTATTTTTGTAATATCATTTTTAACTGTCATACTTGCTATCATTGTATAGGCCCTATAGGCTATGTGCATTATTTTCGACTTAGTCTCTCCATTTTGTCTCTTTATGTAATAATTTTTTTATTATCCTTATGTAACGGAACACGCTTACTATTATAATGTTCTATATGCATGTGCGAATCACAATTTGCCGTTCAGACCACGTGACCGTAATAGAACAAAATAATCCGGAACATTGTATATAAAAATCAATAAACAGCGTGTTCTGTAATATCCACGTGATTAAATCTCTGGGAATGGGATATAATTGGTTGCGGCTCACATAGAATACTATAATACCTATCAGTTGGTAAGAATGAGCAAATAGAATAAAATACTTCTGTTCTTTTCCCAGCAAAGGCACCATTTCAACAAGCGCCATTTTGCATGAAGATAGAACAAATTACCCTGAATCGGACTGTGTACTTAACTCAAAAGTAAACAAAAACGTAGATAGAACACTATAATTCTCATGCGGCGCCATGTCGACTGATTGATCACTAACAAATAAAACGGACTTGAGCAAGCGTATCCGAAATAGAGGAAGAGAATAAGGTCTACGGATCCGGGATTCTATGCCATTGCATCTGCCAGCCATCTGGGGCTCTATATATATACTGTTGTTAGTGTGCGTCTGTCGCATAGGGTCTGCTGACGTCGTTCTGTGTAAGTCTCTGTCCCTCTATTACGGAGACCTTCACCTCCTTCTTCCTCCTGTTCCTCCTCCTGTTCTTCCAACTTCTCCTCTTCTTCCTCCTCCTCTTCCTCCACCACCCCTCCTCTTCTTCCTTCTCCTCTTCCCCATGCACCTCCTCCTCCTCCAAATCATTATAATTCAGAGGTCATCCGTAATTTCCGTGACTTCATGACGTCGTCGGTTTGTTCTGCATAGGATGAGCGATGATAGGTCAATGGTAGATCGCTGTAGTCCATGCATCCTCCTCTTCATCCACCTCTTCACTCGACGACCGGTGTTCGTTGCGAGTTTCCGGTTTGAGAGACGAAGATGAAAGAATCCGGTGAACCGTGACCGGAAGACGATCTGCATCGACTGATCGATCCAACGCATCGGATGCTGCTGCTGCTGCTGGTGGTGGTGGTGCTGCCTCTGGCGATGGGATGCTGATCGCCTGGCATCAACCGCTTCGCTTTGACTTCATTTAGGCCGACGACTACGTTGGCATAGGCTTAATTACTAGGCACCGTCGTCGTCTGATTACGAATTATGACATCAATGAAATCAATGGAAATTCAATGGTTCTGCAATCACAGTCTAGTTCTAAATCAATCCATCATCATCATCATCGTCGTCGTCTAAGAGTAGACAGCGATTGCCAATGATTTGTTTAAATCTGAATAAGTTTATTAAGCGAATCAGGGTCTGTCTATTGATGCACTTGGTAGCTGATAATCGGAATCGCATCGTCTATGGATTAGATGTATAACAGGTAGCCTATAGGCCTAACGTACTGTTCATCCTATAATCGATTTCAATGTGTTTACAAGGCAGGTGACAAATCTGTGAAACAATAGCTCTTGTTTGAATCGTTGACTATAGCCCTACATCCATGGGCGCCCGCACATAGGGGCAAGAGGGGGCACTTGCCCCCCCTCCCCTGGAAAACTGACACCAACTTTTTAACTATTACTTTTTGGTATTTAACAAACTTCTTTACACTAAAGCACTAATGATGATAGGCTACTAATGATTACACGAAGTGAAACTGAGATATTTAACTTTAAGTAAGAATAAAAGAATATTGTCTTCTCTATCCATGAAACATACAAAATAGATAATTTCGAAGCCGAAACTATGGCTTGGTTTGACTTGTGGTCTTCATCGCCAATGCAAGACACTAACAGCCACTTTCTTGACATACTTTCACATAAGCTTACTGAATTTTACCCTGCTATTCAAGAAGCAATTTGTTATCCTCTTAAGTCTTAACATTACCTGCGACGAATCCGACGATTGAAAGGTCATTCAGTAGCCTACAGTGAGTCGTGTGAAAACATGGCTAAGAGCAACCATTGCAGATGGCCGTTTATCGGAATAATTCATGTTTAGTGTACATCGAAAAAAAATCAACGCAAACAAAACAGAATTGATGGAGAAAGTGGTAGACGAGTTCGGCAGAGACCGCAGACGACTTCAATTTCTGTTCAAATAACTCTCACTTTTTAACAGTTCTAAAAACTTTTCGTACCATTCGGGATGTTAAGTTTTAACTCTCAATCCTGACTATAGGCATAAACTTATAGTTTTAATTTCATTACTTTCATTATCTCATGTAAACAAGTTGCGGTATGTCAACTTTGTATCTTAATAATAAACGAAATCTATGGAAAACTTTCATTAAAGCACAAGTAAGTGAAGTAGGCCTAACTGAGTTTGTTCGGATATTGTTTTATATTTTCAAATTTTAGCCCTACTTTTAAAAAACCTCTGAAAAATATACCTATGTTCTTAATTTCTTGCTTTGCATTTTTCAAGCTCTTGGTTCTTGCTAAACATTTGTTCGTGACCATTGAGTTTTGCCCCTCCTGCACAAATTTCTGCGAGCGCCCGTGTCTTAATACTATTTTATTATAAAGAATAGAAAGAAGGAAATTTAAATGTTGCAAAAGAAAGTAGAAAGTCTGCTATAGAAGGATGAGGAGCAGTTGGAGGATGAGAAATAACAGATTGACGCCTTTCTGTCTTACCACAAAGTGCACAAGACTACTACTAGTGTAGAGCACAGAACTGCATAGCCTAACCTAAACTGAATTTGCTCTGTGCGCATACTTTCCATGTTTTTGTAGAGCCTATACCCACAGCAATTTTATTTATAAATCTTTAAATACAATACAATATATAAATTTTTATTTTTTAACTAGTCCATTCCATAATGCCTGAACACAACAATCTTCATTGTTCCAGTATCCTCCTTCTCTTCCATCTTTTGATTTTCTTTTTCCGTCTTAACTTCCTTCTCCTTCATAGCTTCATCCTCTTAATTCTGACGACGCAGTGACTGCATTTGTTGAGGGCGCCCGCCCGGCAGCGGTTGGCTCCCAATAGAAATACAATAGATTGTTTCCTCTCTATTCGTCGATCTGTCGTTGGTAGACGGTGGTCGTCTGCCTCGGCCCCGTTGAGGGGGTCGCAACAGGCGCTGCTATGACGCTTCTGCCCTGCCCGGGTCTCCCTGGCCGGCGGTGGCCGCCTCTGCTGCTGCTCCTTCTGACGCCTGACAACAATGCTGGCGCAAGTCCATACAAAAAGACGCCGCCACAGCCGACCAGACGACGTCGTCCCTGCTCTCCGCCGCCAACCTAACTAACCGACAGTCTCCCCCTCTTCGTCTCCTCCTCCTTCTCCTTTTCTTCCTCCGTCCTCTTCCTCCTCTTGCTGTCGTAACTGCTAAGCAAGACCCCGTCAGCCGGTGGTAGGTCGAGGCGCAACAGTCTGCCCCAAGTCGTAGCCAGCCACGCGGGCGCTATCTTTTGGCCGTTCTATCTGCTGTGGCCATTTGAGTACTTTACTCGCAAAGTTTTGTCTTATATTTCTTTCTGAGAAGGAGCAATACACTTGAGCAAACAAAATCAATAACCAGGCAACACGAATATAGGCCCTATATATATATATATATATATATATATATATATATATATATATATATATATATATATATTCATTCATTCATTCATTTCAGAAATTTATATAGCGCCCCTTCAAGAAGCCTACTCAGAGGCGCTCCCAGTCCAACCACGGTGATACAAGTAAGTCTTAAGGAGCCTGTAGAACGTAGATGAATTATCCCTAGGTAACAGGCGTATCTCCAACGGGAGACCATTCCAGATAGAAGGACCTACAACTGAGAAAGCACGACGCTGACAGGTTGAGGTTCTAGCACGAGGGACCAAAAGCTCCCCGCTAGAAGCAGAGCGAAGGGCTCTGCGAGCCAGCACATCACAAACAGGACGACAGAGCTCACGTAGATAGGACGGAGCATAGCCAAGGAGGCAGCGCCAAACCAGCGCAGCGATTCTGTACTCGACGCGCTGCGAGACAGGGAGCCAATGTAGGGTGCCATGCATGTAGGCCGAAACAGAGGCAAATTTATGGATTCGACCAATTAGCCGGGCTGCAGAGCGAAGAACCCGGTCTAGCCGGACTATCAATACAAGAGGCAGACCAACCAGTATAGAGCAACAGAAGTCCAAGCGGCTGGTGACAAATGCGTGGACAAGGGTAGCAGCAGCATCCTGGGATAGGGAGCGAGAGATAACCCGTAGCTGACGTAGTTGGTAGTAACAACCACGAGTGAGCTGATTGATGTGCATGGAGAAACAAAGTTCCTCATCGAGTGTAACACCCAAATCCCGAACAGAACCATAAAAGGTAACGTGGGGAAATGCCTCAGCCACCGCACAACGGTCCACACACGCCAGTCGCCTACGTCCACCCAGCCATATGAATTGAGCCTTGGTAGTGTTCAGTAGGAGGCGGTTTGACGTCAACCAGTCAGACAGAATGTCCATAGCATGACACATTTGCTGAACCACCGTCAGAGCACTGTCAGAGGTGCAGTGGGTAGGCCCTATACGCCTGAACATCATCAGCATAAAGCTGATGAAGAAGACCACAGGATGTCAGTAATGGCCCTATGCCAGACATATATATACATATATATATATAATATTCACGATCATGTGATCCAGACATATATATATATAATATATATAAAATTATATATATATATATACCCTACAACATCACGATTCGCCAATTTCATATCCAACCAGAGGCGTAACTTTGGTCTATAGGAAGTGGGGCCACCAAGTTTCCCATCCTAACCCCTCTCGCGACAGTTAGGCCTAAATAATTATAAAGGCACCGTTCATGCGCCATGCATAATTGATAATAATCAATCAATCAATCAATCATTTATTTCTGTAACCATCAGAAGAGAAAAACGAACAATGAAATAATAATAGCTGCGTTGTTACATTTAAAATGATTAGGCTAAACTGGCACAATCTTCTAATAAAGCGCCATTGATTGATGATGTTGGTGATGATTGGCTGTTATGTTCGTTTTTTTAAGGGTTCGAATGAAGGCCAACCACCGAGAAAAAAAAATAATTCGTAGCTTGAGCAGATAAAGTAGACAAGATAACAAACTAGCAGCGGCGTGTAAAGCCGGTATGGGTCCCGAGGCAAACAACAACCTGTGAACATTCTTCTCAATGGACCTACTTCTTCTCAATAGGCCTACTTCGTAACAGAGGCCCATAAAAATTCACATGATCGTACTCCCAAAACTTAAGGGCTCAAGAAAACTAATTCACGGGAAAACAACTAACACAGGCGCTCATTCAAAACAAAATCCAGATCTTAATTAGGTCAGATTCGGTTCCAGATCGAGATCCGAATGACGCCAAGCGCAAAGTTGGACAATCAGACGGTTGCGGTGGATGCATGGTTTCCAGAATAATTGTGAGCAGCGAGAGAGACGCACATCAGGAAACAGGATAGGATTTGCTCAGACCTGGATAAGGCCCCAGGCACAAGATAAAAGTTTCCTACTCATCCCTCCTTCTTCTCTCCCATTACATACCTCCCTCCCAGAGAAGTAACTTTGGTCTATAGGGCCTAAGATAGACTGGCTAATTTAGATTATTGACTATGATGTGTGTACACCAAAATGCGGTTAGCAATTGGTTTATTAACAGGATATTATCATATTCTCTACTTTAATAAATTGTAATTGTAATCGGACATTATAAAGCACCACTTCATGAATAAACTCGTCAGTGGCGCTCCCAACCCGTAGCCTACTAGTGAAATCACTGTCAAACAATATACTTCAGACACATGCGAAAGAGTGGAAAGGACAAACGGAGGTGCTTGGGCCATAGCTCTTCAATGAGGTGATTCCAGCAGGTGGGTCCAACATAGGCAAAGCCTCTGGATCAGTGGCGGCGTTACAGCAGAGCCCTGCTGGTAAAAAAGCCTTTGCCCTGGTTGTTGCCCTGCCACAAGGCTGCCAGAATCTTTGCCCTGCCAAGAATTTATTTGCGGCATAAATCGTCCCTGTACTGGTTACTTGTATCACTAACCTGGCCATGCCCTGGTTAAAAAAAATGGCTGGTGCCACCTCTGCTCTGGACTGAGCTGCAGCAGTACACATAAGAGAGACAATCAGGAGCCCATGGGCAGCTGACCAGAGTGCCATGGCCTGGAACACCGGAATGCCAAAGTCCCTAAGGCATGATGGAGCAGAGCCAACAAGAAAACAATCCATAAAGGTCTTAAACTGAATACGCTGCAGGATGGGAAGTCAGTGCAAAGCATACTCCATAAAGGACACTACATGGTCAGATCTGTGCCTCCATTAAGAACAGACTGAAGCTTTGAAATAATTATTAGCTAGTGAAAGTCCGGCAAATATAGCGTACCAAAGTTCACCCTGGTGCCGACAAGGGTGTGAATTAAAGTAGTGACAGCAGGAAAGGAGAGGGAGCAGCGGATGGTAGAGAGCTGATGGAGGTGGTAAAATCATGATCAGTCAACAAGAGATCCCAGCCTAGGACAACTTCAAGATTATGGATTGTGGAAGAGAAAAGAAAGTCCAGAAACCTCTGGTGTAGAGAAAAGCTATCAGTCTGAGCAAGTTGGTTGCAATCACAAACCAAATGAACTGGATTTTATTACAGTTTAATGAACAGTCTTATACAGTTTAGTCAGAGGCACTTGCAGGACAACCAGAGAACAAGGCAGATGTTGCATCAAGAATTCTCTCAACCACAGAAATTGCAGCATCTGCTGCGCAGTGAGCAAAGGCCAGGGCATCATAGCAACACTCGTAGGAAGGAGGATACGTCCCAGGTCAGCAGTGTACAGGATGTTTAGGAGAGGGGCCAGGACAGAACCATGAGGAAGGCCAAAAGGAATAGGGAACCAGACAGAACGTGTGAACTCAAGGACAACAGAGTGGAACGGTCGGAGACGAATGACTGAAGCCAAGGAATGTAATGCTAACAGATTTCTCCAGATGCTCCAAAAGGACAGAGTGATCCACAGTTTCAAAAGCAGCATTTACATCAAAGAGGGAAAGAAGAGTAATCTGTCCACAGACATTTAAGCTGCAAAGACATCGGCCAAAAGACGTGTGATAAGCAAATCAGTAGAGTGAAATATTCTAAATTCAGATTGAAGTGAGGTATAAGAGAATAAGAATCAAGATAGTCAGCCAGTTGAAAGTCACACATCTTTCAAGAGGCTTGCAGAGGAAGGAGAGGTTGCAGGTAGGTCGGTAATTAGAGAAGTTACTGGGGGTCGAGACCCTGGCACTTGAGAGAAGGGAAGATCACAGCGGGCATTTAAGTGAAGCCAGAAGTGAACCCTCACCTAGAGATGTGTTACAGATCAAATGCAAAAACAGTCAAATAAATCATCAAAATGGTTGGTATGGGTGTCCATCACAGTTCCTCGCATGTAGTTTCATTTAATGTCAGGATAGCACCACATTCATAACAATAAAAACCAGACATGATCCGATTGATCATAAAGCACATCTGAAAATGACCTATTTTTAACCCCTCCCTCTATTTTTCTGCCATTACCATTACCCTCCCATCTGCTGAAAGTCCACACTCTACTGGAGTACTGAAACCTAAAGGCATAGATTACGCTTCTACGCTGATGTTGCAGGGCCGAATTCTTATATGGCGACTCCTCATGCCATTTAGAATTAGGAGTATAAAGCCAAAATGTAACACTCATCTTTCACATAAACAATTTCACAGAGAACTAGCGTAGGGCAGATACTGGAGTATAGCATTTGTAACTTAGGTCATTTAATAATTTCACAAACAAAGATTGTTAACAGTCACTCAAACATTTCTGGCTGTATAAAACCAAGCAAAAAACTTGAGAACTAGAAGACTGTCTATTTTAAGCATCTTTCAATTTGAAAGATGATGAAATTAGATGAAAGATGAAAACAATGGAAGTTGCACACGTAACAACCTAAGACTGTTAAGAGTTTCTGCTTGGTTAATTCAGCACTAGAGCCTTAAAGTGCATCTCCTTCCAGCTAGGCCGTATCCATTGGTTGGGCTCCAGGTGTAGCAGCTGACTGTGGCCTCATATCATCCAGAACTTGAATGCCATCCTTGCTCACAACCTTCACTTTAAAGGAAGTCAGGTTGATTATAAACCTGGTACCTATCTGTAATAACAAAGGCCATTTATATTAGACTGCTCACAATTTTATTTAAACCATATAGAATATATTATAGATCATCTGCAAAGCAAGCTGTCAGATCACTTTTAGACAAGGTATCAGCAGTTATTTAAGTCAAGATAATTATGCTTCACAGATATTAACTAGTGCAAACATGACAGGAACAAGTGAACAGGTCTGAAAATATATATATATATATACTACATATAATGTACAACATAATTCTCACACAGCTGGTGGAAATTTCTTAAGGACATTACAAAAAGGTCCAGAAAGCTACAGCGTCTCTTCGGGACATGCAGTTTCCTTCAAGACATTACTTCAACGGGTGGCTACCATCTCAGCTCCAGTGACAAAGACCAGTTCAAGAAAAGGGATAAGGTATCTGTAGCCTCTGTACCAGGCTGACATCAAATGGAAGACAATTCCTGACAGACAATGCCACAACTGACAGTTTTATATTGCATGATAGTTGTAAGCAGGATGGGTTAGCAGTTCACTCATAATCACGAAACATGGCTCTGTGGCCAAACTATGGCTAGAGATATGGTGGCACAATTCTTTATGTAGCAAGAAGCAAAGCCCAACTACTCTACAGGCTCAAATAACAGGTCTATAATAATAACAATAATAATAATAATGACAATTTATATGGCGCCGTAACACAGCCATGCCATGACGTTCCAAGCCCCAAGGGCGCCTCACAGTCATCTAACAGCACGGTAGGCCTTAGAAAACAGACAGCTCGTAAGTCTAGATTTGAAGGAGTCAATTGAGTCAGCCGATCGTAGGGCAGGAGGAAGACCGTTCCAGCATCTGGGGTTGGCTGCTGAGAAAGCGCGGTCGCCAAAGTGGGTTCTCATCCATCGTACGCGAAGATCGCTTTTCTCGAGCGATCGGAGTTGCAACCCGGAGGCAGAGGAATGTGATACAGTAATCGCGCAAATACTCAGGCGCGGCCCTATACATGTACATGAAGCACTGAGAGGTGGGCACACAGAACATCTCGTACGCAGTCAGTGACAATATCAAACTTTAGAAACCCATCAGTGAGGCTAGTAGCCACCTAGTACATCTTTTACTCTGGTCATGCATTCTCTTGGTACTTGATTCTGCATACACGTGGCATTCCTCACGATTTGGTGCTTAGCCCTCTTTTGTTCACAAAGTATGCCACACCAACACATACAATGCTTGGCAGTCATTCACTACGATATCATTGTTATGCGAATGATGCTCAGATTTACAGTTCATTTGGGACTTGTGTGTTGCAAGAGTTGTCGCCTGTTATCGCTTTTCTTCTCCGATGCTCTGTAGTCCAGGAACTCCGAACATGGCATTTACTATCAGCTATGGGATGGGAATTCATCGTGTAGGATCTGCGTGTCTGTGGGAGTTTGCTAGTGGTGGCTTCGCTAGTTATCTGAGCACTGTTCACTAATCAATTGACTTAAATTTGTTCTTAAATTCTTAATTAATGACTTTAACATCACTTAGACTAATGCAGGCAGCACTTTTGTGGAGTACTTAAAAGGTGCTATAGAAGTGTCTAGATAAATACATAGGCTGTCTCAATAACTGATCTTCATATGTTCTTATCACAAATAATAAATAAAAGGTATATAGTTTTTAATGTGTACAGATCTGCATGAAATTAATTTGAAGGTGAATCCTTTAAATGTACATTATGTTGAGTAGCAGCAGACACTGTTTCAAGAAATATGCTGAACTAGTGGACCCTCTAAAAACATGCATCACTGCAATATATATTCCAATATAATGTGGTCACACGTGGTTTGGGATAGCTGATCAAGTTCCCATTAGAACACAACCTTATTATTATTACAAAAGCAGTACTTGATACAAGTCCCATAAGTATCATTGCATAAACACAAGAAAAACATTTTTAGATTTATCTGTCTGCCTTTAGTACTGACCTCATCAATACAGCGCTGTAATAATTCAAGTGCCTGTTCCCTGTTCATTCCTGCAACAAATGCAACACAAACATGACATTTCAAGCAACAAAGAAAGTAAGAAACCTTTAGAAGTATGTTTCAACTGAATATCATGTTAACATGATCTGCTGTATTCTCTGTGAGACTGCATGACTGCCTTAGATCCCATTATTCACACAATAACTACTATAGCATAGCCTATTGATATAGCATATGCACATTATTTAGAAAGATATTTTCAAAGATGGCTATGGGAAAAGAAACACTGAAATGTCAAAGATAATAACTTGCACAAAATTTAAAAGCATCTGTCTATCTGAGAAGCCTTATAACATAAACCAACTGCACAAATGGCATATCCAATGTAATCTAACCACTCCTTAAGTGATGACATTTTGCCAAGACAAAATGTATTTTGTAGCAAAAGTGGTAATAACCTTAAAAACCAGCAAAAACTCAAATGTTGCAGTTGCAAGAACTTTTTTATAAAGAAATTCTTGGAATACTAACAAAACTATGCATAAAATTGACTTTGCATAAGTATTACAAAATATCCCAGCTTTACTGTTGGCATAATAAGTTCTGAATGTGATTGTTAGACTTGGGTTATTGCTTGCTTTCTTGACTGAATTACAGAAGTAAGGGCATGCTGCCATGCTTAAATGTTTCAAAGTGTTTCTCTAGTACAGCGGTTCTCAACCTGTGGGTCGCGACCCCCACGGGGGTCGCCTTACGATTTCCCAGGGGTCGCCTGGAACCTTCAGAAATTTGTAAAACAGTTGTCAACATAGTCTCTTAATATTTAATATCATGTAAATATGATTACTACACTAAATACTAGGCCTAAACTACAGCGACTTAAAGTAAATTTTCGCTTAGGAGCCAATTTAATTTAATTTTTGCCATATTACTTTTGAAATGTACATTCTAAGTAATCTTTTACTTCTTAAAAAAACAATAGCCGGTTTGCTATGAAACTGTACTGTCAGCTGCGGTTAAAATTAATAAAGAACGCTAGAAAAGTGTAGGCCTGTGAAATTGGAGGCCGCCTAAAATGAATCAGGTGAGACGAGTGTTAAGAAAAGAAAATATAGTAAATATAGTTTAAAGTATGGTTTATTTCCATAGTTGCAGAAGGAATTGAGAAACCACAATGCGTTATTTGTAATGGCATTCTGTCGGTCGAATCGAAGCTCAACAAACTGAAACGCCATTTTGATACTAGGCTAAACATCTTAACTTCGCCAGGATGCCCAGTAGTTTAAGAACAAAGCTAATGACGTCGAGCAAGGCAGACTTGATACCGGGGGGCAAGTACAAACAGCAAATGTGGCAGGCAGCTGTTGAAGCGTCATAATTATCCTAGGCTATTCGGTTGCTCTCAGAATCTCAAAAGCCAAAAAACCTCACACAGTAACCGAGGACGTGTTGTTGCCAGCAACCAAAGACATTGTTCGAGCTATTCTTAAAGCAGAATGTTAAAAAATAGAATCCAATTTCCTTGTCTAACGACACCGTCAGCAGAAGAATTGATGACATGTCGGCTGATATTATTTTAAAAAAAATCAAATTTGCCCGTTAATTATTCTTTGATCAGGCGAAAAAATCTGGTCCACTTGAATTATTCAGCATAATTATACAGATTGACAAATCCACAGATGTTGCAAACAAACATAGTAGTCCTACATAGTACAATACACAATAAATATGACTCTTCAAGTAAACATTTCACTTACTTAATTTTACTTTAAAATTATAAAAATTATTAGTTACAAAAAAATACAAACTGTCTTGTTAATTATTGTTTGATTGCGCATTATTCGTATGGATTAGGCCTAATGGTGAGAAGTAAAATGCAACATACTGTTAGGAAAATGCGGTGAAGGGGAGTAACGCGATCAATTTTATTGTTGGGGTCGCCGCAACTTTGAAAATGTTATCAAGGGGTCGCAGCACAAAAAAGGTTGAGAACCGCTGCTCTAGTAGACCTGTTTCATTTTCCTTTGTTACAGAAGTAAATGATCAATTTAATGCTACAAGGGTTAGAGTATAACTTTAACAAGTATGTCTTTAAAGATGCCATACAAATGGTAGCAGGTGTGGTTCTAAGTTACTGAAGTCAGGTAGGAATAGAGTGGATAAGTGACATAACACAGACTCTGGTGTCTAGGAAAAGACAGGCAAGACTGGCAGACTTCGCATGTCGACTGGTAACTATGTGTTACCTGCTGGTAGGAACCACAGTGCAGCTAAGACAGACCACTGGACAGCCAGAGCCGTTGCTGTCCATGAGCAACCTGCCTAGCAGCCAGATGGTGTTCTAAGCCGCCTATGCAATTAAGTGGCATTAATATACACATAACAATGCATTATGGGCCTGTAGTCAGCTATGCATAAAACCGAATTACGTATAACTGTGAGTGTGAAAGTACTTTGAATATTGGTAATCTTACCATTTTTATAATAGCGATCCATGACACTGAGTGAGAAGAAGGACCCATAGCCATGGACAGCAAATGGCACTTTGACCAAAGAGCCCAGGTAGTCCATGTAGAAGAGATCAGAACCATCAGGATCAGTGTACCCACCAATCAGCAGATTGACCATGTAAGGTGTCTACAAATTAAAAGACCAACTTCTAAGCAATCATCTATCCTTCTTGCCCATTCGTAATCTGCAACAAATATACTGTTGGTCTTCAGTACTCCCTTTCTTAACCCTTAAACCGCCACATACTTTAGGGGGTTCATGCACCCCGGACACCAAATACTTTTTTGTTGCAATATACTTCGAAACGTCACAACTCACTGTGAAACCGTATATATATATATATATATATATACATATTTACATACATATATATATAGATATACATATATATATGTATATATGCATATGCACACACACATATATACAATGTTTATACATATATATATATACTTAGATCCAAATATGTATATATATATATAGATATATATGTATACAAACATATTTACATATGCAAATTATATATATATATATATATATATATGCATATATATGTATACTTACACATACATATACAAAAATATATACACATATACATATATATGTATGTATATACATATATATATACACACATATATACATAAGTGCATATATATATATTCATATATACATATATGTACATATACCTGTACATATACACATTCATCTATATACATATACAGTATATACATACATATAGATATATACACATATATACATATATATATAAGTATATATGCATATGCACACACATATATACATATATATAACTAACACACAACTGAGAATCAAACTTCTACATTGCTAATTCACGCCCGCTTACAATAAACAACTGCGACAACAACGCGAGAAAAAGGACAGTTCACCCTAACCTACCTAAAAATAGATTGTTGTGACGTCACCCTGTGACGTCAGCTGTATTATCTATGGGTCGTTAGGTGCAGCACATATATCAGTCATCACAGACAGTCACAGAAGTATGTTACCGACTATAGGCGGTACCGGCGTTCAACAAATATGTGTGACCGCCTATAGTCGGTTCCGGCGTTCTGCCAAATTTCCATGGGAACCGAACGGGTTCGGTTCCGGCGGTCTAAGGGTTAACACGGCAATGCTCAAAGGCTGCCTTCAGCATAGCAGCAGTTTCTACATGGCAAGAATGATGGTTGATTTATATTGGTTATTACAGGAATTACCAGTTAGTTCATTTTGCTGTGTTTCCAATGTCAGAAGAGAAGAAATTCTTTTTGGCTGTTGCTTTAGGTTCTTTCATTGGCATAACCTTCTACTCATTCATTCAGAGCATTTACACAGCACCCCAGGAGACATCTGCTCCCAGCTCAGACTTCGTGATAAAGAACAGTTTTTAAGTGTTCATGAAGAATTGATTAGCCAGAAGAGAACAGATACAGAAGGCAATTCCACTGAAAAACCATGACGCTGTGTTGCTAAGGTTCATGCACAAGGAACAATTTCATACTGAGTGATATTATTATCACATGGGCTCCATATATTCTGCAGTCAATGTTCTTGTCGGAGTCATGCTTCTATGAAAATTATTTTATTCACTTAAAATAAATCAATTCCTACCCAATGTCAGATATATAATTGGATACAATTATCTCTCATTGCAGACAATTAAAATCTTACCTACAAAATTCTACCTGATATGTGATCAGATGCAATAATCACCATCCAGTCATCATTCACATAATTATTATTCATTATTCATGCTACTATGCAAGAATCTAGTTGATGATTTATTCTAAGCCTCTGACACAATTAACCTACCTAAGTTTGAATAATGATTGGACAGTCAGTGAAGTAATAATAATATAATATGGTCTCCCATATCATACTTGAAGTTAGGCTCACAATTTCTCAAAAGCAGCTGCAAGAAACTTATATAGATCTTTAAAATTGTAACATGTGTACTACTTGTGATAGAAACTTATAGTTTTCACCAAATTATTCAGTAATTCCAGACCAATCCAATGCAATATCAAACTCTGTTTTGAGCAGGGATGTTAAACGGTAATCCGATTATCGGTTTCGAAAACGATTATGGGGTTTTATTATTTACAAAACAACAACTGAATTCATTTTTTTATCATTTTCGTAGTGAAAATCAGAGGTTAAGCTACAAAGCGTTGAAGCTTTCTTTCAGAAAGACCAAATTTGTTTGCTGTCAGAAACCTGTCTTACTCCATTGAAAATGTCCTCTCTAGTCATTGTGCCCTTCATTCAACAGAGGTCATGCAGTTCCTCAACAACAAACTTTGGTAATTCCCCTAATAAAGATTGAGTTGAGCTTTATAACTTAAATAGATCTGTGCTCTCATCAAGTGCTGAACTGTAAACCTGGCACATAAGATCTTAGAAGCTAAGTCATCAACCCACCTTGCCACAGTTTGATGTGATAGACTGGTATTCTCTACCATAGAAATTTTACCAAGTCTTGATAAATATCCTCAAGCAATCTTGTATAAAATCCCCACCAGAAAAACAGTTTTCCTGTCTTTGCTATAGTTTCAGTTATCAAAAAGCTGACCTTTGTTGCCATTTCCGAATTACTGCTTGCAGCTTTGAAAAACATCTGTCGTCCAGTTACGCTTTATTTAGAGAATTCGCTCGGTCAATTTATACTTTGTCAGACAGTAAAACTTTGCGCCACGTTTTGTGGAATAATGCCGCTTAATATTATATTCCTTGTTGACTGCTACAGGTTGTCTTGACAGATCAAACATAATACACCCTCAGAATGCTCAAAGACAAAAAATCCTCTGCTCATGTATTTTTTAGAAACTCTACCTAAAGTTGGAGTCAATTGTTTGTTTCTTAGTTCTTGATGCTGCCATCTTCATTTGACGCTGATAGAAAGATTAAATATTGCACCACTGAGATGGCATAAGAGCTTTGTGTTGTGTGAAGCAAAGAATTATGGGAAATTTTCAAGACTGCCTGTTAGATACTTAGTATGCAAGTCACAATTTTAGACAGAGAAAATCTTTCAATTTTTTTACACACTCATTGGGCTGGATGAACCCACTCAAGAGGCCGGATTGTGACCCATGGGCCGTATGTTGCACAACCCTGGTTTAGTGGAATTAAATATAAAACTATCTTACATTGCTGCGTAGATAGTCGGCCATATTTCGACGAGTGAAGCTGGCAGCTGCCTTGGTTGACAAATCATAGCCTACAAGAAGAATTTATCATATTAAGTTTTATTAACTGACAAGTTGCACATTGATAGGTACCAACTAACCTGACTACTGAATTTTCACGCATATAACCTGCACATGAATGTAACTGAACATGTATATAAGCCATGTAAATTGCCTAAACATATAAAAAGGTTTGGTATAGACCTCCTACACTGTCCCAGACAGAAAGAAGTTGAACCCAGTGAATCAGTGAAAAAGACTAATGGAAGCTGCACAATAAAAATAAATTAAAGAATCACATATACTGTAACATTATCTGTAGCTCACTAGTGTTCTCGCAAATAAAAGTAATGCAAATTAGGTAAATAAAATAATGGTCTGGCTCCAGGTTCGTCTTGTAGTCTAACTCATCGAGCGACGGCCGACGGTGTAGCGCCTTTGGCTAGGCAAGCGATTTGCCGCTCGACCAGACCTTTGCTAGGCGAGCGACCAAGGAGAGTGATCAATCGCTCACATCAAATGAGAAGCTCTGGTGCACATGCTTTTCAGTCAGGCATACTTGTGTTACATGGCATGATGGCACATATTGTTAGGCTAGTAAAGGATAAGTTGCAAACCATTTCTCATGCGATAGAGTTGAATGTTCTTGGCAATGTACTCTGCAAATTGCACAGTATCGCCACCATCACCACTCACAGACATCAACAACTTGCTGCTCAGTTGAAACATCTTGTCGTGATCTAAAACAAAAATCCAAAACCAATGTCAACACTTTACATAAGCCGTCTGCATAGGCCTGCCTGAATCACCAAGTAAAATAATTTGAAACCAAGGCAATCTAGGGTAAATGGCAAATAATATAATGTTCATGAAGATCTTGTTATCAGAACTTGGAGCTTCAGGACTACCTATTTGTTACTAGGGCTGTCAAAATGTTAGTAAAATGCGGCCCGGGGGCCCGAGCTCAGTCTGAACGGGCGCCCGTAAGCCCGTTAGTCCATCACTGGGTAAATAAGACAGCGGCCTAATTGGTATTGATTCCTAGAGATTACTTAAATTTCGTAATCCGAGTGCTACACTGATTGATAACTGTCGCCGGCCAGTTCCGGATGAACAATAGCCTGCGTGGGAAGCACATTCCTAGAGGGGCGCAACTTTCCGGCTGCCCACAGCCCACATGTACTTGTCTGGTCTGAAGGGTACAGGCATAAACCAAGAGGTATGCGGCAGCCAAATTCCCTCCGCGCCTATGTCTAGATATATATAGGAGGTCGTTGCACTAGGGTCTAATTCAAAGTTGGTCATCTTTGGCTTGCACGTCTGCTAACAGGTGGCAGGTTCGTCCAAGGACTTCTGTATAATAACCCTTATTATATTAGAGCCCTTGGGTGGTCTTATGGTAGTCGGCAATTAGGTGCAGGTTCCAACAACCCTCCGCGTTGATGACTAATCCACCACTGTAGCTAGCGCCTATCGGGTTCTACTGCAAAGTTTTACACCGACAGACGATGTCCATTATTCCACCGCGGAACGTGACAAAGCTTTTAAAACTTAGACCCACTTACCGTATTATGCTTCTTCGGTCGGGTTTTAGGGCTTTGGTTTAAGGGCCCGGACTTGACCCTACGAACGGGGGCCTGGGGATCCGGGGGCCCGTTGACAGCCCTATTTGTTACTGTTTCCACTACGTCAGCTTCTCTTTATTGCTTGGCACATGTTATTCTTCTGTGGAGCAGTTTATCCAGATAGATGTGTCACAGATACAACCCACACCATATCTCAAAGGGTATGCAGTCTGAAATATTAATCTGTTTGCATCTCGATAAGTCAGTAACTGAGCATTCGAAATGCACTTGTAATCTGGGTGTGACATTTCCCTCAGGTTTCAATTACCATGTAAATTTGGCGACATCCGGCAACAGTCCCAACAAATATGTCACGTAATCGCCTATCTTTCACAGTGCTTTCAGTGAATACTGCTCTTTCTGCTGCTGGTCCAATCTCCGGAAAACATGCACAATCATTTCCCACTGGCGAGTCCCGAATGTCTTTCCGTTTTCTACTCAAGACGGTTACGTTTCGGCGTGGTTATTTTAATTAATTTATGTCATCCGATAGACCCTTAGAACTGACCAGATCGAAACTATTTTGTGCTCGCACATTTTATAGTGACGCTACAGAAGTTCTTAAGATTAGAGCAAAGAACTTAAATTATCGCTCAGCAGAAATTAACCTTTTTTCATTGCAACAATGCTTCTGCCAGCGACACTATCAGTGGCCATCAAGACGAAATCCTTTCCTCTAATGCCAATTAAGCATTCCATTTTTGGTCACTTAAACTCTACACCAACTTAATTTAATCAATTTTCTCTTCTATTTCTCGTTTTGTCGATTCACCGCGTAACACAGACTATGCCATCGATATGTCGATGGACTATGCACTCAAAGTTCCCAACCAATGACCAAGATTAAATATAGAGTGTAAAGTCTTGATTGTCGTGCCATTATTCGGAACGCGGCCCTCTGGCGGACAGAAGACATTGATGTTCAGTTCATGGTCGTGGATATAGTCACGCCCGACGTGAGCCTATCCATGGGACTACAATCACGCCCGCTACGCAGTTGGTCAATGCATGTCACTTGATTTTGTGCACTTGAAAGGAGCCGACCGATAAACACTCCCGAATGCGATGGACAATTGTTCACCATCTTTTCTAATGACGACACTAACCCCAGGGTTAGTGTCGAAAAAACCCAAACTTTTTCAAAATAAAAGTTATCTGGAGATTTGCCTATTTCGGATCATAAAACTCATAAAAATGGCACAATATCGTTCAAATTAAACAGATGCATATAAATGAAATTAACTCGAACAGTAGAACCGTAGAATGTCATAAACGAAGTTAACAAAGACGATACAACAATTGCCATGAAAGTTGAAGAGACGACATTTTTGGCATAAATTTTATAATTTTAAAATTTTTTAAAAAACCAAAATTTGTGTTTTTGTTCGTTTTTGCTTTTTTTTTTAAAAAACCAAGCCTTTAACAGCCCTGACTATAAGGCCTAACCCTGACCCTAACCGACCCTTACGACGACTAACCTGACCTTATTAACCGACCCTCACGACGCCTAATCCGACCCTAAAGGCCTAAACGACCCTCACGAAGCCTAATCTGACTCTAACCGACCCTCAAGAGGTCCGCCATTTCAAAATTCCAAGGAAAGTGAGCAAGTTCACGTGGCATGCTTTAGAAGTTTAATAACGCGACGGGCGTGAATGTAGTACTGGGGTTCCGCTAACGTCCGGGGCGTGAATGGATCCACTACGAACAGTGGGGCCCTATAATATAATAATAATAATAATAATAATAATAATAATAATAATAATAATAATAATAATCTTTTCTTTATTGAAGCGCCTGACAAACGCACTGCGCTGTACATTTACATGTTATGCAATTTAAATCTTAACTACTAACAGAACAGACAGCCTGCAATACATAAGTCATGGCTTAGCTCGTGCAAGACTTGTCTTGTTAAAGCGCGCTATAAATGTCTAATTGTATTGTATTGTATTGTATTGTATTGTATAGCTGGCTTATGCCTTAATCCTGCACTGCAAATAAGCAGGAATATGTCACTTAGGCTAGATAAAGAGCTATCACTGTGGCAGTGCATATTTTAATGGATTTGGACTACTGGGACAAAGTCTGCTACTCTACTTCCAATGTTATTGGAAACTAACATGAAAGTAGAGTATTACCTGGGACAAATCCTAAAACTACCGGGACATTTGTCCCAGTAGTTATAGTTAAAATATGCATTGCACTGTGGGCCTCTGGAGGTCTTGGGCCCGTACGTGTGCCTTGCACAACCTGCACAGTGTGCACACATGATAGCTACGCCACGGGAAAAACAATATTGGTGATGGGTTCGGGTTCCATTTTTGTCGGTCTGTCGACGCCCTTAAGCAAACCTGCGCTACGTTGTGAGCTTTTGATTGTGACGTCATAGGGTGGCGGATTCGTGAACGGAAACGAAGAGACGCCAATAATTAGAAACAAATTCTCACATTTTTTCCTTTTTTCTGAGTACAAGAGTTATTACTACGTCCGAATCAGTTCCAAGAGAGACTTTGCATGTAAAGGAGGCGAAACGAAACCAACTTACGTCTACATATAATAAGTGACCCAGACTTACGCCAGTTTGTTTTTCCAGAATTAATAAGGTGATAAAATGTCCTACCCACAGCAGAATGCAGTGCAGTGCACTTCTAGTGAGCAGCTCATTGGATCTGCGCCTTCGTGTAACCCGGGCCAGAATCTGAGCTGCACTGAAAAGACCGTTGACTGCGGCCCCATGTTTCGAATGGATCCTTGCCAAGCCCAAGCGCCGGCTACGTACAAGACGTCCACCTTCTCTGTCATGCGTTCGAAATCCAAATCGCGTGGAGATAAGATGACGATGGCAGCACCCGGCTGCGATGATCCACATTACATGGAAGGCTGTCGGAGGGTTGGAGACCACAGCTACCGACTATGGAAGGAACAGAAGATGTGCGACGTCATTATTAAATGCTGTGGAGGAGATGAAATCAAGGCACACAAGACAGTTCTTTCTACATACAGTGACTTCATGGTGGAAAATTTTAGCCAGGTAAAGATGTTAATTGTAGCCAAATATTAGCAGGCTCCTAGTTGCCAGCAATTGTGCCTTTCTGGCCAGAACATTTCTGCATACTTATTTGGGGCTTTGGCATACCAAGGTTCTATATGCTCTATAATTATGTATTTACACGACATTCCAACACACTCACGCAGCATTTCTAAGTGCTCTTTCAGATTAAAATTTAAAGATTATTATGTGGGTATTAAAGTAACTACTGCATGCTGAACTGAATGGCACAATTTCTTAATTCCTTCCTACATCACATGGATACAGGGCTTTTTTTAAGGAATTTTTAGAACTGCATAACCTCTTTAAAAGTTGACGACCGGGGGGTAACGACGACACTTTTCCTCAATTTTTCACTGCACAAAATTGCTTTTACAGTTGCACAAATTTATTTCCAACTGCACATTTTGTGTAGAACTGCACGCTAAAAAAAGCCCTGCATGGATATTTGCAAAATTTTACCAACCGATTACACTGAACCTTGATGTTTTTTGAAAGTATTGTGGTCACTAATTTCAAAATTTAAAAAAAATTGAGAGGTGCCTCATCATGACTATGAAACTAGGTTAGCACTATACCCCACAGTCGATCGAGTCGAGTGTATACGATCGATTTGGCTCCACCGACGATTGACTCGATCGACTTCATCGACGCGCCGACCTTTCGACGACTCGATCGACTTGGCTCGGACGACGATCAATTCGATCGACTTCGTCGACTTGGACCATAGTCTCTTGGCAAAAATTGCTGACGACTGTTGCATTCTTATATTCCAGTACCTAAATTACTCATGAATTTCAATTGCACACTCTTCCTCAAACTGCCAAACTGTAATTGAACTGGTTAAGTAACCTTTCAGGTATTATAATGATATACCGTGTGTGCCTGTGGTTGACTTGTAAGGATTTAAGCCTCACCTAATCCGTCGATTTGATCAGCTATAGGCAGCTAAAGATAAAAGCATATCAACGAGAACCAAGTTGAAGTTATACGAAACCTTTGTCATACCGGTACTACTATATGGCTCGGAATGCTGGTGACTGAGAAGGGAGGATGAGAGGAGACTCTTGACGACGGAAATGAGCTGGCTGAGAAGAATAAAGGGCAGGAGCAAAAGAGATAGGATTAGAAATGAGGTGACTAGAAGAGAGCTGGGACAGACGGATACAATTGTCGATAGAATAAGGAAGAAAAGGCTAAAGTGGCTGGGACATGTGATGAGAATGGGCAATGACAGATTACCATCGATGGCTTTACACGGATATGTGGAGGGAACTAGGAGTAGAGGAAGACAACAAAAGACATGGATGGATAATATACGAGAGGATCTGGAGAGAATGAAAATGAACATTGCAGAAGCAAAGGAACAAATCAAGGATAGAGAATTCTGGAGACGACAAGTTGAGGACTCATCGTTGGCCTTGGCCTGACGGAGGAGAAGCAAAGAGAAGAGAGAGGCAGCTATAGGCTACAATGGAATCTCCTATAGTATGGTACAGAAATTAATTCCAGCTCAGCAAATAAGACGGCAGTAGAGGTACTAGAGGACATGTAATGTCTATATTAATCCTCTCCTCAAGCGTTATGTAGCCTAAATCTTTGTAATGATTAGAGTTAGCTCAAGAAACTTCAGATTTACTGAAGTTAGAAGTTCAGGCTTGGAACCTCTTGTAGGGTTCTCTCACAGTTCAGCATATGCTCCAGATTATAGACATACAAACATGGGCGTCCGCGGGGGGCACAAGGGGGCGCATGTGCACCCCCTGGATTTTGCGCATATTTGCAGAGAATTTTTGATTATTTGGTTATTATGATTATATTATTAAACACGATTTTCAACGTGATTATCGAAAAAAACACTAAATTCTTTAGGTAATTATTTAAAATTAACACAGGAAGCGTAAGGTAGTAGTGTACCGAACGTTAAAATGCGGTACGTTCTACAAGTTGGACCTGGAGTCTATATCTTTGTTTCGGCAGATTTTTGAAAATTTACCGTAGGCCTATAAGAGTTGTCTCTTGGTAATATGGAAATTCACATTGTCAACCCGAGACGGCGAAATGCTCTCAGTCGTATCGGCTAATTGGTGTTGTATTATTTTCTGTTGTTTTTAGCCGATCCCTTGTGAGATAGCAGTAAGCCGCGTAGTCAGAACTTTATGTATATTTATATATATATATGTATATATATACATATCTATATACACACACAAATGTACATGTATATACATAAACATATATCTATAGGTCTAATTGACACTGGCTGGAGTGACAGTCTCTAAGTAATCAGACATGCCTTAGATGCCAGCTAACGCACGTTCTGCACTTTTTAAACATACCCTGCTCGCTTCGGAACCAGTCCTCTGGATGAAGGAGGAATGCGAATCTATTGATCTTTGTTGTCGCATGGGTCGTTAAACTGAAACTTCTACTACTACGCTTTGTGAATGAGTCGGGTAGTATGACAGAAACGGAAAAGACTAGCACTTCTGAGTAGGAAAATTTCGTAGGACTGAGGATTGACTGAATGTTTCCCACAAAATTATATGGCTGAATAAATTTAGTTGTAATCACAAATATAGTTTATTTATTTTTAAATTGCTCTTTGTTAATTTTTATGTTAAACAAAAAATATGCTCTTTTGACCAAATGTTTCTTTGTATTTTGCATGCTTTTGTCACATGCTGTTTTGTAACTCTTCTCTCTTGCATGCTGTTCTGGTACTTGTTCTTCTGTTGCCCAACGGTTTCTAAGATCAACAAACTGCTGATTTAGTCAACTTCTGAAATGTGAACAGTCATTAGAAAGATAACTAGATGTTGATACTTAAAGAGGATTTAAGAATATCTCAAGATGATAAAAATCAGCAAATGGATCAAAAAATGAATCGTTGTCTATAGAATATGCAAATCATTTGTTGAAGATGGTTGTACTGGTTTGGCAATTGAACCATTAGGATAGCAATTTATGTTCAGAAGTACTTAAAAGTTGTTATATTTTGGTATATGTGTATAAATACATAGATACTTGTGCAGAGTGCATACATACACACATAGGCCCAGGGGCTTCTATCCCTATACAGGGCGGGCGCAAGTTGAGCCCAGTGAAAAACTGGGGGAAGTGTTTGTTTTCAATTTTTATCACACTTTCTGCAAGTTACAGAGTCTTCACTCACAGTCCTGTGAAAGACCCACATTTCTTGAATAAATATTACTAGTGTGAACTGGTGACAATCTCCGACTAAGTCCATGGATTTTGTTAACACACTGTAAGCTTACTTAATGTGTTATGGCGTTCTCGCACTTAATCGAGCAACATTATCGGCTGCATAGTTGTGACAAAAATAAACATTTACATTGGTTTTAACTTAAAAATATGCGGTATCCGGACATTTTCCCCCGGACATCCCCCTCCCCCCCGCCGGACATTTCCCTCGAACAGTACGTAGGTAACTCTACCATTGTCCATGATAACTGTCATTAACCGAACTTCTATTGAAGCAAAGACCTTCTTTCATCAATTTATTTTCTATTTAAGCAAAGAATTTCTTTCATAAATCCAACTGCATAGAATTTGTTTCATGAATCCAGCTTCTATTTAAGGAAAAGAATTTTTTCATTAATCCAACTTCTATTAAAGTAAAGAATTTCTTTCATCAATCCAACTGCTATTAAAGTAAAGAATTATTTTCATCAGTCCATCTTCGGAGGGAACCGTCCGGGGGTAAATGTCGGGGGGGGGGAATGTCCTAGACTTAAAATATGCTTTCACTTACGTATTTCATTAACTAAAAATACTATGTCGCCTGAAAACACAAACTATAAATATCGAGGTTACGAGTTGGCATGCGCCAAAATTCAAATGCACAAATCCGACAAATGGACAGAACACTGTCAAAAGCATCACGCCTTCAAGTTTACCAGGTTAACAACTTAGCGGTACCGTGGCGTACTGTACGTACTCAATTAACTGTAACCTTTGCTTGAACCTTATGATCAGTTTCGCATTGTGAGCAACTCTCCTCTCCATGCCATAATGCTTAATGCTCGACATAAGTTGAGTAAGTTCTTACATTGATGAATTTGTTGCATTTCGGTGATTGTGAATGCGAGATTTTAATCTACTTAATTCACACCCGTTGACTCGCATGCTTAAACACTGAACAACTTTACCAGTAGGCCCTAATCCTCCATTTTAGGTGCTTTAACTAGACTATTTTGCATTGGTATCCATTGTTTATGGTGAATTTAAAATGGAGGATGGATTGATGAAAATAATTGTTTGCCTAAATGGAAGCTGGATTGATGAAAGAAATCTTCGCATAAATAGAAGTTGGATCGATTATATTTATAATTACAGACACATTTATCTAATCAGAAATGAGCTAAAACTCACGTCAGCGATATGGGATCTGGGAGAGAGGGAAGGCCCCGCGGGAGGGGGAAGGGGAGGTATTGAGCCCGGTTCTTTAGGGGGGATAGAAGCCACTGCATAGGCCTACATACATAATACAATTATATGCATATATACATACCTACAGACAGACATACAAATTGACAGACATACAGGACTGGAAAACAAAAATAATTGAACTCTTATCAGTCCCAGTTGAGTGATGTAGATGATCAGCAATAGCACAATCTGCAGAACTGGTTTAGCGTTAGCCAACAGACAATAAGTTTTTTCAGAATTTGTACTCATTTGCTAAAGAAATATGAAGAACAAAAGCAGTATCTCTTAAGTAGTTATTGTGCAGTGCAGTCTCATTAAGTTGTGTTAATTTGGAGAAAATATTTTTCACATTGTTGTGTGCCAGAGTGTTTCATGTTGGCACTGTTTTGCTGTCAGAGATGCAAGAAATGTGTTGCAGATTTGATGCTGAAGAAATATTAATGTTAGTTTCCAGATGGTGAGGCTGTCTCAATTGACCTTCCGGAGTTTTCCATAGACATAGTCATGCTGATCCTACACTTCGTCTACACCAGAGAAGTTGAAATCAACAAGAAGACTGTTGGTCCTCTGCTGAAGTGCGCTGATGAGCTTGGCATCTGTGAATTGGTCCGAATGTGTGTGGAGTTCCTGAGTTGCATCACATGCGACAATGCCATCTATTTTTATGCCATTGCTGACAACTATGGGCTGGCAGAACTCAAGGAAACGATCTACCGATTCATTCTGGAAAATTTTTTAGGTACGTATTTATTACTTATGTATGTAGTTATGCTTCTCTTGCTTACTGTCTTATTATTCTTCTTTGGAGCTCTGCTCTGACAGGTTCAATAATCCAACAGCAACATGCTTCTCCGTTCTGTGTCCTATCTGTTACTTCTCTTTAGTTCAATCTCACTCTGCCAGGCATCCAATTCAGCAACATTTTTCTTGGTCTTCCTGTATTCTTCCTTACAACCACTCTTCCAGTGTTTCATTCAAGGCGAGTATGTGTTCAGTCCAATTCATTTGTCATTTCCTTATGGCGTTCATCAGCACGTCTCCTGCACCATGTCCACTGTCCAGATATTCCTAATTTGTTTTAAGTCCTATTTCGCTAATTTTCTTTTATTCCCAGATTGAATACTTCTACACTTTGACTTCCAACAAAGTCCATAGACTTCATATCTATGACAAATGAATTTTGCACTCTCAGTTCTTCTGCATAATCAATTTCCCCTTAAGAGTCAAGAATTTTCTTCTACTGTACAATGCCATTCTGCCCTTTGCTAATCATTTTTTTATCTGTTTCTTATCATACTTCTCAGATAACAGAATTGATGTACTTGTTCCAGCGTTACCATTAATGGTGATCATCTTTTCCAGAGCCATAACTTTGGTTTACAAAAATGGGGGTAGCAAATTTTGCATAGGTTCCTCTGCACTACTGTAAAATAATTATAACAGCGACATTTATGTGGCATACCTAATAATAATAAAAGTAATAGTAATAATAGTATAAATTCTCTTCTCATTGGTCTTCCTAAGGTTCGTCTTTCACCTCTTCAGTCGGTCCTAAATGCTGCCGCCAGATTAATAGCACGCCTACCACGGTACTCTCACATTTCTACTTTCATGTTTGAACAACTGCACTGGCTTCCTCTCTCTGCTCGCATTAAATTCAAAATCCTCATTTTAGTCTTCAAGGCACAAAGGGGTCTTGCCCCAAAATATTTTGCTGATGTTTTATTCCGGCTTCTAGTACCTCATACTAGAACAGCTATGGCTTAGTCCTGGTCCTTTACCTCAATTGGTCCCTCTCTTTGGAATGCGCTGTCTCCATCTACTCGCTCTCGAATTCTAGCTAGTAATCTCTCTAACACCTTTGCTTTTCTCAAAACCTTTTTCTTCTCTTTGGCCTTGCGCACTGGGAGCGCCTCTGAATGGTTCACCCTATGAGAGGTGCTTTATAAATGTTTGAATACAATACAATAAATAATAAATAATAATAATAACAATGAAGATGATGATGGTGATCAAGATGATGATGATGCTCGGAATTGCTAATTGAGTCCTGAGGGTTCAAATAAAGGCCTTACTCCAAGAAAATAATAATGGACATTGTCTTTTCTTAAATGTTGGGTAGAGAACCCTCCAGTCCAAAAAGTAGGAGGTAAGGGTACCTCTAGGGATGAGCCGATTGGCATTTTTTGCCGATTGCCGATTCTGGATAGTTAGCCTGCTTATTTGGCCGATTCCGATCCGAATAATTGGCCATATTGCATTGAACTATTTAAGAGATATTAACATTTGTAAGTTTGAAACCGCGGGCCGTGGCATAAGAAAAAAGCCTGACTGTCCACCATTTTGTTAAAATGTCTCCATCTACTCGCTCTCGAATTCTAGCTAGTAATCTCTCTTCCACCTTTGCTTTTCTCAAAACCTTTTTCTTCTCGGAATTGCTAATTGAGTCCTGAGGGTTCACCCTATGAGAGGTGCTTTATAAATGTTTGAATACAATACAATAAATAATAATAATAAATAATAATAATAACAATGAAGATGATGATGGTGATCAAGATGATGATGATGCTAGCTAGAATTCGAGCATCACCATTTTGTCGAGTAACAATATTTCATTATTTCATTCATTCATTCATTCATTCATTCATTTCAGATATTTATATAGCGCCCCTTCAAGATTTCTACTCAGAGGCGCTCCCGACTACAGCGCGGACACGGAATCGGAGTTTCACGCAGAAGCGCATGAGCAATTGCAGTGAAGGACTTGCCCAGGGTCCCTACGGCGGCTTGAGGTAGATTCGAACCCACAACCCTCCGGTTGCAAGGCACCGAATATACCCCTTGAGGTGGATTCGAACCCGCAACCCTCCGGCTGCAAGGCACCGAACATACCTCTACACCACCGCGCCCCACGACTATACAGACTTTAATTAATTAAAGATTAAAGATTACAGCAGGAGCTCGACAAAACATGCATTAATGAAAAAAATTGTTTTTGGCCAAAAATATTACTTCTTTTGGTATTTGGATCGGTAGTCCTGGGATCGCTGATACCGATTAATGCCGATTAGTGCAAAATCCGGCCGATTCCGATTTCGGAACGGATAATCGGCTCATCCCGAGTACCCTCATACTTCCTAAAATTATGGCAACTGAACATTATCTGGCTTTGGTAATTGTGTTTTGCAATTGTGTTTTGCTTCAGAGATCTCCAATACAAAGCATTTTGCTTACCTGCACCCAGATCGCTTGATTGCACTCTTAGCAGACGATCGACTCAAAGTGCGTAATGAGCTGGAGGTTTTCAACGCCGCTGTCTACTGGATGGATCATAATCGCCAGGAACGCCTTCCAGTTGCACCAGTCATCCTTCAGTGTGCAGTTCGCCTGCTTTGCATTTCACCGGAATGCCTTATTAAAAAAGTGGAAGCAGTCACCTGGATTTTTGAAATTCCTGAATGCTGTGCAGTGTTGAATGATGCCATAAGGTGAGCATTTATAGTTACCATACATCTTGTTGACACACTTTCTGTTTTTGTGGCTTAAAAATGCATTGACAGAGAAAAAGAATAAATTCTTATTAAGACATACTAAAGTGTTTATAAAAGCATGAAATGCTTCAGATGTTTCACTGATGAAGGTAAGCTGTTTAATTCTGGGTATGCCAGTCTGATAATACATTAGTATCTCAGCATATCGTGATACTAAACTCTTTCAGTGATTTAGCCCTTCAGAGTCAAGTGTATAAATGTATTGATGTTCAGTGACCTTTAGAAGTATTAGTTAAGCTTAAAATATAAAATACTATTGTATATTATATGGAAGTTAAACATATTCGAAACATTTATTTAGGGTCGCAGGTTCCAATCTACCTCAAGCCACCTCATAGTGACCTTGGACAAGTTGCTTACCCACAATTGTCTGTGAGGAAGGCAATGGGAAACCACCTCACTCATCTCATCCCCACGTGGCATAAACGCCAATGAACCTGCCATCGGGCAGAGAACAGATCATCATCATCATCATCATCATCAAACATTTACTAAGAATTGAAAAGAGGCCATCTTGAGGCCATCTGACAATTCTTGTAGACCATTTCTTGGCCCGTACAAGTTTATTATTATTACTACTATTATTATTACAAGTTGAATATTTTCCATTGGAGGATATACGCTTTTTAAGTTGACACGGACAACCATGTATGACAGGACATGGTTGCGATCAAAGTGTTGATATCCAGTTACTTTGCAACCTGTGAAATGAGCTTCGTGGCCTTTTTTGGCCCCGTTTCCAGAAGTACTTGAAAACTAAGTACTATAATTGATTGTAGTTTTGCATTGTCAGGTGAGGAGCGCCTCTGATAAGTTTCTCTTCAAGTGGCATTGTATAAATTTGCAATTACAAGTTTGAGTGTCATACATTTATGCAATAAACTCCAGCAATACCTGAATCCTAAAATTTATGTTTGTATCAGGGCCTAAATATTTAGCATGTATTCTGACACAAAGTGTGCAGTTGACTTGTCTGAAGTGTGCAGTGTGTACTATGAATTTTTTTGAAAGGTTCTTAAAATGTGCGATTCAGATATCCAGATACATGATAACAAACCTGAAGTGCGGATGTTGGGTACGGATCACCAGGTCTAGAATTCTAGAATTCACAGTACAGTTTAATCAACACGACAGTACTCGGCTGCCAAACATGATTCTTTTACCTGATTGTGGTGCATTTTAGACTTATTTTTAATCAGAATCATTTTGCTGTTTCAGATGTCATGCTCTGAAGCTTAGTGGTAGTCGTCTGGCCTGTGCATATCCTCAGCAGAAACCACGTGGAGCTCAAAATTTCTAGTCATGTACAACTTTTGTTTACTTGACTAGTTTCCGATGTTTGCCGTATAAAGAAATAAGCTTTGTCATTGCTCTCTTCGTTTCATAACTTCACAGCGTATATTAATGCATTGTGGCCTGTAAAATATCTTAAGCCCAAAGGGTGCCATAGCTTTCTTCCAGTTTCATCTTTGTTGCTTGTTACCCGAATCATTTTTAAAATCTTGCTTATAATCAATTAATTTAAAAGGAAAAGTTGGGTTTAGCTTAAATCATGTACCGGTAGATAATGAAAAGTAAAAATGTAACAAAGGCAACAATTCTGTTGCGGGTCTTAGTGAAACGATTCAAATGCCATCGTGTACCTTGTATGTAGATTTATGAGCTTCTTCGTGTTAACATGTGTAACTGATGTTGGTTATTGAAGTATGAACAGACTCTCAGTTTTCGTATTAACAGCAAATGTGTACTCTGTATGTAACAACTGATCTTGACTAAAAATTTTTATGAATCATGATTAATTTTGAAGTAAAATCAATACAATTTTGGTTAACAGCGCTGTTCCATTTGCTGTCACGGGTGCCCACTTTACAGGCACTGTTCTATTTAGAAATATGAAGGTGTAGTTTCAGTACTTCCATATATGTCGTACTTTTAGTCCTTTTATATTTTATTTTTATAGTATAAATATGTGATGCTACTTGTCAACAGTGACTTTTTAATTAAACAGAAACCAAGTGTGCATTTTGTCAACTTTATATTTTTTGTCTTTTAATTACACAAAAGGAAATTAGGACAAAAACATGAGGAATAATCAGATCAATATTGTATTAGATATGTGCACTGGAGTATGGATGTGAAAGGGCGAGTAGTCTTCATGAGCTCCACAACTTTTAAACAAGATCAATATACGGAACACTGGTGGTTGGAAGAAGTCATGTAATATGCAATACCAATGGCTTGCTACTGTAGGAAACCAGTAAAATATGATGTAAGTGAACATTTTGCAGGACCACTCTGAACACCTCTTCAAGGTGCTCGTGAATTGAATTGTGCATTTGCCAGCTAAGGGCAGAAGCAGCATTGCTAAAAGATAGAGGAAAGATAGCACTACTAACAGAATAGTAATGGTATTAGATATGTGCACTGGAGCATGGATATGAAAGTATTGAATAGCAGACTTGTATACGAGACATAAAACTCGAGATCGAGACTGTGGGGTCCGAGACCGAGACAGTGGGGTCCGAGACCGAGACGAGACACCAGGTCCGAGACAGTTCGAGACAGTTCAAAACGAGTTAAATGCACATTGCACCCAAGTCCAGAAACAATTTTTCTCAACTTTTGAAGTCTAATACAAGGGTCAAGTCACTGAAATCAGCCGATCACCTGAATTGTATAAACTATAAAGAAATTAAATATTTCAGCCATTCTGAATCTTCTAAATGATTCTAATATTTAAACCAACAAAATTCCATATAGGCCCTAGGCCTATTAGCGATTTAGCAACATAAGTTACATCACTCACCTTGAGAAACTAGATGTTGTTCCAAGCGTTTCGCTTATGTTGGCTTTACACAAACGACGAACGGCATGTCATTTATTTTGTTTTTCATTGATTTCAAACTGAGTGAATGCAAATTTCACGATTCAGGTTCTTTTTGAGACATTTTAAGATATTTGGAAATTTTGGACTGAAAGTGCAAACTTAAGACTGCTTTTTTCAATACTCTTAAATCTTAATACCAGAAACACCGTTTTTAAAAACTTCCTGTCTGTTTGGCACTTCTGATTAACTATAGTTATCCGTTCGGCACAAGACAATTTTATAGCGCAATACTGTACGAAGTTCCGAACAAAATACAGTTTGTACGAGAACTTTGGAGACCACTTCTACACGAGAACAAGACTTGCGCTTCGAGACAGTTTCCAAAATGACAAGACTTTCGCTTCGAGACAGTTTAAAAAAATTCAAGAAACGATCTCAAGACCGAGACCGAGACCGAGACATCAAAAAACCTGTCTCGAGACCGAGAGAGTGTCTCGAGACAATCCAACTCTGTTGAATAGTTGTAATTGTAATTACGACCATTTATATAGCGTCGTTGGATAGAATAGTTATAGTAATACTAAAAATATTAAATCAAGAAATTGCTCGGAAGCCAAGGCGCAAATACTACGGTAGTAACTATAGCACCGGTGTCTAATGCACAAGACATCAACTGATGGCAAACCAAAGCTAAGCTGTGATCAGGTCAACATCGAGATCAGTCCACTGAGACAGCGTATGGTGGATAAGCAATCCAGAGCAGATAAGGTTTTTAGTTGAGCATGAAATGACACGACTGAGCAAATTGAGCACATACCGGGAGGGAATTCCAAAATGTATGTCCAGCAACTGAAAAAGCTCGTTCACCCAGCAGTTTTAGCTTTAGGTATGACCAAAGATAGGCAATCAGATGACCTTGTTGAATAGCGATGAGACTGAGGAAAAAGAACTGATTTTATGTACTGTGGTTGCCTGAGTTCAGTGTTTTAAAGCCATAAGCTCCAATTTGAAAGAGATCCTGTGCTGAACTGGGGAAGCTGATACAATGATTTAAGAACCGGTACAGAGGTTATTTGTTCACATCTTGATGCATTTGTTACGACTAGCCAGAGTTCTGAACCCTTTGAACCTTCTGCAGATTGGACTTGGAGATAATAGTACGAAGCATGTTAAAGTAAACCAGGCAACCAGAGACCAATGCATTTGCCAGAGATATTGTAACAGATATAGGTGTAGGACACCTGGACACCGAATTCTGTGCATCGCCCATCTAGTAGCCAATTTACCAAAATTCATATTTCAGAACAAATGAGAGATGCACGGTCTACCTACTGAGAAAAGAATCAAATTCAAGATCCTGTTCTTGAGTCAGGCTCATCATTTGGCTCTTCCCTGACATACACGTATATGCGAGAGTTGGTGGTGCCCAACCGAGTCATCAATTGCTTTGTTTGGCTGCCCAGATGTACATTGTACAGGTTCCTTGCTTCCATGCATCAGCACACAGCACCATTTCTTACATCGGTCCCTCCCTGTGAAACAGTATTCCGGTGAATGTTCGCTCTATTCCTGTTTACTCGGCTCACTTTAACATTCTGATAAGTTGTACTTTTTATGTGAATGAGCAGTGTTTAATCTAGATGTCTCTCGGGGGAAAGTTCCTCCCAGGATCGAGGTTTCCCCAGAAAAAAATGAAAGATATGTATTTTTGTAGAGAAAGTGTGAAATTTAGGGATAATTCCCCCAGGATTTATGGTCTACCCCAATTATTTTGTTGGAAAACTCGCGTTACTATCCCCCCCTTGAAAACGCTTGGAAAACTCTGGTTACTACCCCTCGAGAAAATTGCCCAGTCGTGTCAACTTTACAAATATGTGGGATCCCCCGAGAACCCTCAATTCCCCCGACAGCAAGGGGAGTAGATTAAACACTGGTGAATGAGATCTTATATGTACCAATTATGAGAAAAGTCTATCTGAGCTGAATAACTTCGACTGGTAATAACTTCGAATAGCTACGGCCCACTGTACGTGCTTTGCCCGTGTTGGCCCATCAGCTTGGAACTCTTCCCCAGTCTCTTCGCCTTGAGCTACTAGCTCTCTCACCTTCCCAGTTCTGGAGATGCCTTAAGACTTTCCTGTTTGCTGACGCAGGTCGAGAGCGCTGATGATTTTCTGAGCGGCGCTATATAAATGTTCGGTTACAATTACAATTTGCAGCAATCATTGTAATTTATGACAGTGAATGACAACTGACTTTGTAATAAAAAATTTGTAAACTATTAATTTGGCAATTCATATAGGTCATATAGTTTGCTTGCAACTGATACATCGCTAAACATACTGTTATGGAATACAACCAAGGTATTATATCACTTAAATAATTTTTCACCATATTTTACCATTTCAACTGGTAAAAAATCAGGATTTTTTACTGCTAAAATATTTTACCAGTAAATTTACATCACTAGTCAATATGACCACTTACAAATGCATGAACCACATAGCAGTAACTACAGATTTTAAAGGTGGACATCCACAGCATTTATAGGAGGTGCTCATTTCCCTTTCTGAGGTCCTTGAGCCAGCAATAGCAATGGATCAATTGAAAGGTCCAGGACACAGGCCAGTGCATCTTAAATTTGCCATTTACTTCCTAGCTCACTCTGGTATCATATGACTTGTATACATGAAAAGAGCTTGGTCAAAAAGGCCCCTGTGTGCATTTGACTAGTCCGGGTTGTTGCTTGGAGTCCCTAGGTAGGCCTGAACCAACAACTTTCAGTTACAGATACAGCATGCCAACCATGTTGCACTTCTCACGATAGAGCATATATAACAACTCTCAATTGTCTCTGTGAAAGTGATATTATCAAGATTTGTCCCAAAGTTTGGACACTATTGGAAAAGATATAAGGACGGAATGGCATCTGACAGCTAGCAATAATCAAGGAGAATAAAATGCCCTACTAAAGATGATAAACATTTCATCTCACGAGCCCTCTACAGAAAGCCATCCTCTGCCCACCAATCCTAACTAAAGAATTTATCAGCCATGGACATAGTACTTTGATAACCATTTCTCGCCTTATTGTCGCTCTAATATGAGCTCTCCGCTTCATGGAAATATTGCCTAGCATTCTCTCGTAACTCTTGTTTAAAAACAATGTACCTGATAGCAGTGTGACTATCAGTTTTTTTGTGGTTACCAATAAACGAATATAATAATAACATTCCTGTACATATCTAGAGATACGCACAAGATTGGGCAGTTTCTTAATACGATGCTTTTGAAACACATTAATTTTAGAACACATAAAACTCCAGGCTACATGAAGAATAAAAAACTGAATGCACTTGTGTCAACCACTTTAAATGCTCCAGCTGTACATTGCAAAGTATTTAGCCAATAAAGTTCAGTCATTAATGGCTAAATGACACCACTAATATGAGCGCAGAACTAGAACAGAACGATGATTTAAAAAAATGAAACAACATATTTGACAATCTGCCAACAGTATAAAGTCATGCCCAGGATTACGATATCAAGTAAACCATAACTCATGAGTTGATTGATAATAACACACTAGTATTAAAGCACAAAAACACATTGTTTTCTAAAAATAACTAATAGCTTGTAATTTACAGTTACTGTAATTAGGTTAACATGGTACTCAATCACAGAAGCAAAGTTCGTAATGAAGTGTCACAGCTGTCAACAAATCTAACACCAGTCTTCCATTTGAAACTAATCCAAAACAATCTTTACAGTATTACAGTGAACTGTAGGAAGAAACAGAACTGATGGCAAGTGACTGCTGATCGTAATATGCCACAGAAATATCTCTTCCAACTGCTTGGAATTAATTCTGATATTTGACTACAGTTGATAAGCTGGTCCTCATTCATCATCATCATTCACCACCATGGTGGATGTATACAGTGCCATTTGATCCATCTTACGCAGGAATTGAATTTCTGACTGAATGATTTGAGTTGACAGAGTTGTGGCTCATCGAGTGCGTCATCGTCTGTAAGTGCGTGTTGCAACTGTTGCAATTGGTCACTTCAGAATCCTTGACCTCTTCACAGTGATTCATCTCACCATGGATTCCCTCCAGGACTTTGTACAGAAACAGATATTCATCCTGTCACATACCAAATAACAACACCAAAGACATTGCACAGAAATAGATCTTTCCCTTGCCACATGCCATGCTACCAGCCGTGTGTTACTTTAAAAAATGTAAGTAGTTATTAACAAATACCAGTTTAAGCATTACAAGCAGTGCTGTAGTGGTGAAATTAGAGGTGAGAACACGCTACAGTAGTCTACAGCCTACAATAGTTTTCCGAAAGACTGAGGGGATGGGAAAGTTACTGAGAAAGTTACTGCAAGAAATAACTAACATTACAAAGGTGTCGCCTCTTTCATTTAAACAACCTTATTCAGAACTGATGTTTTATTTCATTCATTCATTCATTCATTCATTCTGATAATTTATATAGCGCCTCTTCAAGATATCTACTCAGAGGCGCTCTCTACGCTAGCCTATTATGATGTTAAGTGTCATTACAAACGAGTATATTACATAAGTTAGCGAAACAATGCACAGCAAGCTAGAAGAGTCACCACTGGACACCACGGACACGCGTGGAACCAACCAACGGATTCCCGTCGACAGCTGAAGATGGCATGGATATTCAGATATTAATATTAAAATCATGAAATTATGATCAGCACTGCATAACATGTTTAGTCACTTACCTAATAGTCAATTCAGTGAAAATCAAGAATTGTGTAATTAACCTTTATTTTGTAGTATATTTGTCATCTGTGGATGAATGCTAAACAGTAAACACAAGATAATCAATGAACTGACCACTGATGGAAAGACTCCAGGTCGTTTCATGTGATAAAGTTTAGCCACAGCATAGACATCAATGCAGCCTTCATGGTGCAGCTGGTCCGAAAGCATTGCAATTGCACAGAACATAGCAGCTTTTGTTCCTCCACATCTGTGAATCAGAAAACGAAACAAAAAACTTCATCAGACTGCTTCAGCCTAAATCAGAGGTGACCAACCTTTTTTGACCTACGGGCCACTATAGTTGTTGGTAAGCATGCGGCGGGCCACAAGTGTTTGTCCTCACAGGCTCGAAAGAAATACAAATGTTTATTTCATATTTAAAAAATGTTCAACAACAGGTAGCCTACGACTAAACTAGGTCATTAGAACTTACAACACAAACTTTTTGGTGTTTTAGACATCATTATTATGCAGTATTGTAGTAGTAGGCCCAGTGTAGGGCTAAGTAGGCATAAACTAAGACCAACAATTTATTTACAAAGGGGTCGTGCGGGCTGCCAATCAGCAGCCCGCGGGCCACATGTGGCCCGCGGGCTGGCCATCCCTGGCCTAAATGGACACGGACAGCAGCTAATAATTATTAAGTCAAAAAGCCAATGCCTGCATTCTTTCCCTTGCATTGCAACATTGCTCTTTTTGGCACCATTGTTCTGCTATCAAACATTGTCAAAACATAATGGGGTGACTAAGTTCTGATCTTACCAAAGACATGTCAAAACCATAGCCTGCTCTCTTTTCTGCTCTTGACTTCATTATGCTACCTTCTCATACAAACTTCTTAACCCTTCTCTGTCAGCTGCATCAGCATCTGGTAGAATTCAGAATAAGACTTAAACTGACTGTTGCTACCCCAAGGACGGGACTTAGCACCAGTTTACTAAATTATATCTTAACGCTTTAATGATGAGCGTGTACCAAAAGTGACTGGGAAAACAATACAGCTCATCATTAAATCATTAATGTAATATTTTGATGTATCTGCTGATAATTCATATAATAACATTGATGCTACTGCCTGTAACAACCTATGGCAGCTGGGCTTCCTGCTAGCAGAATATTATTGCTCTTTCTACGATCACCCTCATTAAGAATTACACTTGGAATCAATATAAAAGGTTTTCAATTGAAAAATTGAATGGAACTGACAATGTTTTGTTGATGCTTAAACTTTTTCTTCCTTCAAGAATGCCTTGGAACTTGCTATTTGTCACTGGTTTTCAAAACTGTGGATATCTAACTGCTCTTCACCAGGCAACTGACTAACGGCATCTTATTTATGCATTTCTGTGTGTCAATTATCCGAGAATGTCAGTGAAAATAAAGTTTGCACCATCATATCCTGTAGAGTCGTTTTTTTAACCATACCATCATTGCCGTTTGCATAGCTACATCATCTAAATAATTTATTAAGTTCTATAGGATGATTACTAGACCTAAACTGCTAGACAGCATAAAAGAAGAACTTCAGCTGTGGCCCTAGCTGGCTTAGAAATTGCTCTGAAATCATCCAAAACGCAACATACATAGCATGCAAAAAATCAAGCAGTTTAGTCTGTTACATTTTGTCAAGTGGTAGCACCACAGCAGCAAGAAACAAAGAAAAATTACTGATACCATCTCATCATGCATAATTACGCTAAATGAAGCCCAAAAGCTGAGCATCAGAAATCAGCCCACCACAACCTTTAACAGTTCTGGCAGAAATGAAGACAACACACTGGAACAGCAGCAGCAGCAGCAGCAGCAGCAGCAGCAGCAGCAGCAGCAGCAGCAGCAGCAGCAGCAGCAGCAGCAGCAGCAGCAGCAGCAGCAGCAGCAGCAGCAGCAGCAGCAGCAGCAGCAGCAGCAGCAGCAGCAGCAGCAGCAGCAGCAGCACATGGCTGCATGTGGGATCTTCTTTAATGTGGTTTCATGTCAAATTACTGTTATAAATACCTGCTCTATAATTAATTTGTCGTAAAAAGGGCACTTACATGTCATCCACATTCAATCTTTAGGTGCTTTTTAAGTCTTTCTTTAGCTTATCCTTAGCCTTAAGCAGTGTTGTTAAAAGTATCGGGCAAATGTACTTAAGTAAAAGTAAAAGTAAATAGGACTTTACTTACTTAAGTAAAAGTAAAAGTACTTGTCAAAAAAGTTACTTTAGTAAAAGTAAAAAGTATTCTTTCCCAATAATACTTTTTAAGTAAAAAGTAAAAGTACTGAGTCTTAATTGGACCCAATTTTTTTATTTCCAAGAAGACTAATTTCTCAAAATGCATTCAATCTAGAGCGTTTATTTTTCTATTATTGTTAAACTGGCACAGCTAAAGAAAAGGAGTCTAACAGCTGCACTTGCACGAAATTGGAGTAGGCCTACTTAATCTATTAAATAGGCCTAGTTCCTTCAAACTAGGCCGGGCTGCAATGCTGCACAAAATTTTATTCTTTCTCGTAAAGAATTCTGCAGCATCATCTTCATCGTTAACATCTGCAGTCATTTGCATATATGGCCACGGATGTTCGAAATTGTAAACGGATAATTGAAAGAGTTTAGAGAAAAATTTAATAAATGTGTAAACAATGTCCACTTTTTCGTAAGACAATTTCACACTATTTTCTAAGCTGCGCAGGAACAACCGGGGGGGGTTGATGTCCAGGGGGGTTGATGTCCATCTACCGGTTGAAGCTTGTCTATTGGTCACAGTTAGAAATTGTCCGAGTCTATTTCCTTCAAACTAGGCCGGGCAGATTTCCAATGGTGCTCGTGCTGCGATATTATCTCTTTCAGCCTCTCCCTTTGTTAAAATAATGTTATAGCGCAATTCAAAGTAACGAACGAGGTAACGAATATTATGTAAATTGTAACGAAGTAAAAGTACCGAAAAATGTTTTAAATGTTACTTCGTTACAAGTAAAAGTATTTCCGTTTTGTACTACTTCGTTACAAGTAAAAGTACTGAAACTTTTACTTAAGTACAGTAACACGTTACTTTTACTTCGTTACTTTACAACACTGGCCTTAAGAATGGTTTAAGTTTTGATCATAAAGTATGTAATGTTGTTACCGGTCTACGACAATGACAGGCCCTCCACTAGCATCCTCATGATGGCCATTCCATGCTTTGGCCATCAACACCAGTTCATAGACGCTGTTCATTGATGAACAAGACTCTGGCCACATTGGATGCTCAATCATTCTCACGGTGCATTCATAGTCATCCTGTTCAAGGCACAACAACAAACACTTATAAAGCTCCTAAACACAGACTTATTAAACTTTCTAACCAATGAATGATCTGGCCATGGCCACAGATAGTCTAGCACAGGATATTCAATCAAATCTTTATTTTAGCAATAAGTCACAGGACAGAGATCAGCTGCACAGGTTTCACAAATGCATGTGGCATTACAATTATCTCTCAGAAGCATTTGGCAGCACAGTGCACAAACGCAGGTTACCTGAGCTGCTAACAAATAACAATACTGGAAATATTGATTGTACACTGTCAATATCAATACTAACACCACTTTGAAAAGCATCAACGACATCAGTGCCCTACCAATCCTTTAATCAATAGAAACTTCTAACAGTTACGAAACTTTAAATTGAGTACTGTCACACTAAGTGCTCATTTTGTGACTCTCGTCTTTCCAAATATAAGTGCCTTTTCAAAATACTTTTGGAGACCAAGTGGCTACAAAGTTTATCACTACTCAACCACCAACTGACACAGAAATCATGTCACGTGCAACTTGATAGTTTAACCTCATTACCACCAAGAAAACAATTTGATGCAGTATTATTTTTGCAAAAGAAATGTGTTCACACAACAAAGTGAAATGAAGAAAATTAACGAAAAAACAAGTTATTTGTGTCATGTTTGAGCAGTTTGCACATTTAACCAACTATTGTCATTCTACCAATAAACTGTAGCATAGCTGTGTATATGCGTCTCTCTCTCTATATATATATATAATTATATATTATACATATACATGTATATATATAATATACGTATTATAGTGTACATGACCTAGATGTCACGCTGGACAGTTTTTCTTACTTTCTCTGAACATATCACTCAGCTCTCGCGCTCCTCCTACTTTCAACTCCACCGTATCAGGGCAATTCACAGATCTGTCTCCTCATTCACCTTGACTTCAATAGTCCATACATTTGTCTGTTCCAGAATTGACTATTGCAATTCTGTTCTTACAGACCTTCCAAAGGTCTGCCTGTCCTCTATCCAGTCAGTTCTCAATGCTGCTGCCAGATTGATTGCTCGCCTTCCTAAATTCTCCCATATCTCCTCGTTTATGAACAATAAATTGCACTGGTTTCCTCTCATAGCTCGAATTCAGCTCAAAGTTCTTGTTCTAGTCCTTAAGTCCAAATTGGGCATTGCTCCTAAATATCTCAGAGATCACATTCGCTCCCCTCTCTCTTCAGTTTCTCATCGACCTCTCCGCTCCTTGGACAGGCATACTCTCTTGTTCCACGAGTTAGGACCACTACAGCAACAGCCCTGAGCTCACCTACACTAGACTTACTAATAAGAAGCCACCAATACTTCACACCCATGGCCATTTCCAAGATGGCTTTTGTCACTATTAATGTTAGTTGGTAAGTTCAACAAAAAATTATGCTTAAGCAGAAGAAATTCAACCAGACACACAGAGAAAAGACATCTGTTACACCTGAGTTGACTGTAGAATGAATTCTCTGCTGCTGATGCATGTGTTAATCTTTTCTTCCTGCCTGAATGACACTTGGAAATTTCCACAGTCAGTCGTTTCATTCGGTCCCGGCCAGAATGACTTGAAGTCCTGCCATGAGAAACAAAAGAAGTCACTACAGTGAAGAGCAAGGCCGATCAAAATACCTCTGCAGCTCTGCAACTCATAGGAAAATGTGTGAAACCGTAGTAAAAGAAATAAACTTCAGAGAGAGGTTAAATTGGCAAATTACAAAGATTTCTCTTGTAGCAAGCAAGTCCCAGTTTAATACAACAGCAGTACAAATATATACACACAACTGAAGCTGCATTGTAAATAATGTATAACCAAAAAATTCTTGTCATCTTCATTGTTGTTTCATTATCAGTGTAGTCATCGTCGCTGTCACCACCACCACCACCACACCACCACCACCACCACCACACCACCACCACACCACACCACCACCACCACCACCACCACCACCACGAGGGTGTTAAAATGTTAGTAAAATGCAGCCCGGGTACCCGAGACCAATCTGAATGGGGGCCCGTAAGCCCGTCAGGCCGTCAGTAAAACAGCCTCGTAATTGGGTATTGATTCCTAGAGACTACTTAAATTTCATAATATGTGTGCTACATTGATTGACAGCTGTCACTGGCCAGTCCCGATGGAGGATAGCTTGCGTGGGGACACACATTTCCAGTTGGACGCAGTATTCTGCAGCCCTCATGAACGGGTCTGGTCAGCAGGGCGCCGGCATAAACAGCCAATCCCCTCCGCTGTCGGCGGATTTAGCCTTAGGCCTCCCACCCAGAGTCTATAGGCGTGGAGGGGCGGCTTGTCTGTCCACCCCGCCCTTCTTGGATTGGCTTCTCTCAGACCACACACGAGCGTGAGAACTGTTCAAAATAATTTCTGCCGACGTCAACGGCCTTTGTAAGATGTTGTTAAACTTGGGATCCACCACACAAGTGCATGGTGGACTGTTAGGATGTTACAACGTGGCGCTCCTCTTGAAATACAATTGCCCCCATGCAAGCAATCTTGGGTCGTAGACTGCCACACCACACACGGCTTGGCTGTACAGGCAACAGCCATATGCCAGCCATTAAGCCGTTAGACCGTAATTAAACAATTGGAATGATGTTTAAGGCATTATGCTTCTTCCGCGGGTTTTGAAAATTGATTTACCGGCCCGGGCTCAATCGTTCGAACGGGGGCCAGAAAACCCGGGCCCCCGTTGACAGCCCTAACCACCACCACCACCACCACCACCACCACCACCACCACCACCACCACCATGAGCTGAAATCCCACACATGACCACTGCACAGTGCACATTCATCATGTATCATGGATTTTCTCACACCTCTTTCTTTACATCCCGTGAGGTATCAGCATCAAATTCATCTGACCCTTCTTTTTATCCAGGCTTGCAACTGGAATAAGGGAAACTACAGATTCAAACTGATCAGAACCAAAGTAAGCTTAATAAAGTCAAAGTATTAAAAACAGGCTTGATACCAGCTTCAATGTAGATTAAAGAGCAATCAGAATCAAGAAAATGACGGAAACGAAGGCTTTAAAAGCTGATTAATAAAAATGAAAACATATTATGTACTCTTCCACAGCAATTACGATTGTGAATTGTAGAACTAGATAAAAGTTGTGTACACAAGAACTTCTTACCGTCGCATCAGAAGCTGACAAGACAACTATAGTGACGGAATTCTGGTCCCAGACCATGTGCCAGAAGTCATTGGTTGTGTCCGTCAGTGGATGCTGAGTTATAATGTACTCATCATTTTTGCTGTAGCCCTGCAGTTGGAAAAACGTTTGTAACACTCAACATCTTTGTTTCTGGACTTCCGATTTATCAAGTTAGGGAGATCATACATTTAGGAAACAGAATGAGAAACTGGAGACAATGGAGCCTTTATGAGGATATCTCTGATTAAACCATTTCCAGTGTGTACCAATATATTATGTACCGTACACAGCTGTGTAACATCACGGTGATTGTTTGTTGCACCAGCCCAGATTTCTACGGTCCAGCAGAGAAGTTTTGCTGTGGCCGGTCCATGCTTCTGAAACACCCTGCCTAACAACCTGTGACATAAACTCCTCGTCAGCGTCTTTTTGCCTCTTTTCCGCAAAAGCTTGAAGACCATTCTACTCGATCATGGTTTCATTGTGTTAGCTTTGGAGCGCTGACTCTGATGAGTCTCTCTCTTCAAGAGGTGCTATATCAAAATTCAATTCAATATGACATGTTAGAGAAATACTTGACCATCGTGGCTTTGTGCAATGTGTGTAGAGTAAAAATATTAGACATTATATATGAATGACATTGAATGTATATAGAATATACTTTCAAACACTTCAAAGAAAGAAGTTGAATCACAAATCTACCAAAATAAAAGACTGCTTAGTGGTCGTCGCACCTGAAGAAACGTTGCATTGATGTAATCTGATCCGTCAACTCCAGCCTTTGTCGGAAGACAAACACGAGATATTTCCACTGCAATTTAAGCAAATAAACTGTCTGCTCCTTTAACAGTAAATGACTACAACATAAAGTTGACAGCAGCAAGACAACATAAAGCAACAACATAAACAAATAGCCTCAGTTGGTTGATGATGATGATGTGTCTTAAAACTCTGCATGCAACAGGCACAAAACTGTGACAATGGCAAACTTTTCATACAGGCTGAAGATGCACTTACCAAACAATACAAAACATGTGGAACTCATTAACGCATGGTACATAAACTGGCATTGCATAGGCTCATCTGCATAGTAAATGGCAATTCATATGCATGCAGCAATGTACTGTATGGCATTTCCTTCTCTTTTTTCTCAATGCCCATATTGGTGAGATGTGCCAAGTATATTTGTAGTGTCACACTATCACTATTTATGCACATGTATGCTTTTATACATATAAATGTATAGCACAAAAATAGAAGTTATTAGAGCCTTATATACCTTCAGATTAAGCATAATATCATAATGTAGAGGGCGATCATCAAAGAAAAACCATTAGTCAAATTTCTAATAGATTAAACAGCTAGGCTCAGCTAGGGACTGTTTTAAGACAGAGAGATTCTAATGAAGGAATTCAGCAAACACATCAAGTGTGATTCAGCAAAACAAGACACAGACACAGCCTTAAGCTGAGGACAGGCAAAAAGAGAATCCACCAATTACCCAGAAAGTAGTAAAGATATTTGGAAATTCAGTTACTTAAGCGGATGAAGACTGATTGAAGGAGGCTGACATGTCAGCATGATGTCATCATACACAAAAGGTGTCCAAATTAGCAAGACATCTGAGGCAGCTTACATTCATTCATTCATTACGAAGATTTATATAGCGCCCCTTCAAGGTTACTACTCAGGAGCGCTCCCGACCCCAGCACGAATGAAAAGGACAGTTTTGAGGCAAGAATAGAAAGATTCAGAGTGGATTCTGGGATGCAATCGCAGCACCAAAGGGAGCCCATTCCAGAGGGAGGGCTAACCACTGAGAAAGCGTGATTCTGCTTAGTAGCAGTGCGGGCAAAAGGGACCATGAGCACGCCCCGCTCAGTAGAGCGGAGAGAGCGATGACCCGGAGCACTCAAGGTAGGGCAGCAGAGGTTGCGTAGATAGGCAGGGGCGAGGCCCAGCAAGGACCGCCAGACCAAAATGATCGGATACGAGATCCGCTGCAGGAGGGGGAGCCAATGAAGCACATCCAGCATATATGCTGAGATATGGCAAAATTTGGGGATGCGTCCGCAAAGGCGTGCGGCAGAGCGCAGGACCCGGTCCAGGCACCCAGACCGACAGGCTGGGAGACCAACATAGAGTGAGCAACAGTAATCAAGTCAGACTGTGATAAAAGAGTGGATGAGTGTAGCCTACATCATTGTAGGCTCTTGATAATATATTCAAAACACTGCATGGAGTCATTTTAACCTAACTTGAAAATTTGAAAACAGTAGTTTTAATGTCTTCATAGCTTAAATTTTATACTTCATTTTACTTTTGTACAATTATTGAGTGCTCTACTTTTGAGTACTTAAAGTTTATATATACTTTTACTTTGGACTGATACATAGAGCACTGGCTTTGACTAACTCAAAGACATTCATTCAGCATAGTTTATTATGCTGCTTGACACACAGTTTTTCATTCTATAGCCTGCCACATGTTAATAATAAACTTTTTTCCAATTTCAATTTGGACAACAAGGAAAACCAAGTAATTAACAGTAAAAGATATTTCTTAAATTTAGTATTTAATACATGTTCAACATATCTTGTCCAAACACGTGCTTCAATTTGAGAAAATCATAATGGTGCTAAGTGTCTACAGTTTTGTTGTTAAACACATATATCTACATAAAGAAATATGCAGCAAGGCCTACAAGTGCTCATGCTATATTTAAGTTTGGTAACAATGAACACTTAAGCGGACAATGAGCAGTAAATACCTGGCAGGTACTGGTTTGAGCGATTCTTGCCTTCATTGATTTGTGCCAGTGCAGAGGCCAAATGGTAAGGTTTTGGTACAAAACTAGTTGCAAGCTAGAAATCAACAGAGAAACAGAACAATTAAAACAGCACAAGAGAAAGGCCATTATAGGAAAAAGGAACTCTACCAGTAACTAACAAACAATAGACATAGCACCAGGTCATCAGGCCAAAGGGGCACCAGAAAGAACAGCAGGTAACCAAGAGACGAAGGGGCTAGACTCTGTACTTTTGCTACCATTTTGAGTTTACGATTATGACTGTGTCTCTCCACTGCCATGGTCTCTCCAGTCTGATCTGTGCTAGTGCTTCTCTGAGTTCCTCTCTCACTTTGTGTACAAATTCAGGACGAAGTTCGTCTATTCTGTTTCTCATAATGTCAGCTGTTCCAACATATTTTCATTGGTAAATCATATCTGAGACAATCTTTTCCAACTACTGCCTATACATTTTGTTGGTATCAGGAATGTTTCCTGTTTCTTTGAAAGTAAACATTGCGCTTAAAAGTTTATTGAGTACTTCAGCAGCTTCCACATCATCCACAGCAATTTGTCTGACTCTTCTGTTTCCCTCTTCCGTTTTCAATCTTGCACATTTACAAATTCCTCCCAACACGTCTTACCCGGGAATCTCCTAGCAACACCAACAGTTCCTTCCTTCTACTGGATACACTTTTGGCTGCTTTCTCTTCCTTCACCTTTGTGATGGTCTTGGGCTTAAAGATGTAAAAATAATTGATGCCAGGTAAGCACAAGTGAAAGTCATAACACAATCAACAGGCTTAAGAATAATAAGCTGAATAATTTATCATACAGTCACACAATTGCTCATTTATGTACAATATACATAGTATGCCTGTAGAAACTGACCTTATGCTGTTTCTCTAGAAGTGATTCTCCATTGTTAATGCGAGCCTGTACTTCCTTTATATACTGACTTATGTTGACATCCTTAACTTCTGTATCTCCACTTTCGATGTATTCGAGGATGGCATCATGTATGAAACTATACTGATCCTAATAACATACCACATCACCACTCATTTCAACATTGCAATTAACAAAATTAGAAAATGTATGATAAATAAGACAACAGCTTATAGAATTCACTTATACATTTACTCATTGAAAACACTTTCCACTCACATAATGTCCAGAAATCTCATATCTGAAATGCAGATGAATGTTCAAATAGGACTAAGACAGAGTTAGTAAAAAAATAGTAAAGCAGTATGTGACATCATACCATTATTCAATTTTGTCACTAGAAAAAATGGATGTCAGTCAAAAAAAACTTCAATTCTGTATTGTAGCACAGTTGTGTCTAGGTATAGCATTGTATTGTATTTAAAGATTTATAAAGTGCCTCTCACAGAGTCACAGTGCACACCAATCAGAGGCGCTCCCAGTGCGAAAGTCCTCGAGAGTAAAGACAAGTTTTGAGGTAACGAAAAGATGTAGCAAGACCACCACATAGTATGGCAAAGCGAACAAAGGGGGAAATTGATTCCATAGCAAAGGGCCAATGCAGGCAAAGGCACAGGACTGGGCTATGGCCATTCTCACACGAGGAACAAAAAGGTCAAGATGATCCGAAGAGTGTAGCGGGCGAAGGGAAGCGGCTGAGCATTGGAGTGGCTTGAGTCAACACACTGTTTAAACAGCACGAATATAGACAATATTGGTAATAAAGACACAAACAATAGGTCATACACAGACTAAATATCCAGCAACTAAAATAATAATACGACCTGCTGCAATTTGGCTGTAAAACTGTTGAGGTTATTAAGGACACACAAAGCAATTTTGCCCAGAAGGAATGTTTTGCCAAACTAGCACACAGATGCCTTGATGCACAAGACAGACTATTTACTCTTACTATTATTAAGAAAACTTGTAATGCATAATGTGTATAAAGTGGAAGATACATAGCTGTGTCATTTTATTTCAGAGGTTCTTTAAAGGCAACACGTGTTAAATGTTCAGGACACATTTTGATCCTGTCTAAGATAAACATTTTTAGATAGCCATGTTTCAGTACCTGGTAGAGGTCCTACAAAGTTACCATGGAAATGTTCATACATAAACACCTAAATATATAGCTGCAGTTATGCCTAGTGTCTGAATGCTCCTTAGTTTTTAGTCGACTCTCCCCACTCAGTCCAGAAGCAGTCTGAGTAGCATTTATCCTTATTCCACCTGAAGCTGAACAGGAAAAGTCTGCTGCAATTTGTATATGGGAAAGCTGAAATTGAATGGACTTCTTCTCCAGCTGATAATGATTTCTTACGATGGTTTCATATAAAGCGACCACCAATTGATGCCTGGCACCAGTTACGATGACAGAACTGTAGCAGTCATTAGATTAGATTAGAGCATATATAGCAGGGGTTCCCAATCTTTTCTATGCCCCGCACCCCTGAGAAATGTTTGACCAATGTTCGCACCCCCTACAAAAGTATAATCACATTTGAAGACGCATGCACGAAATTGTTACTACTGAAACTTACGCTTACAAGCCTTAGGCTAGCCTTATAGGCTTACTATGTTACATGGAAACAAGTTTATAATCTCATGGTCTTATCCATACTTATCCTATGAAAGCTCAACAATTTATAATGTATTATCAATGCATTCTTACAATTCATACTGTTCCTCCGTCGCACCCCCTGAACTGACGTGTCGCACCCCTGGGGGGTGCGTGCACCCCAGTTTTGGAACCCCTGATATATAGGAAAGTGCAGCTAACCTCTGTCTGAACAAGGTAGTTGCGATGGTTACGAATGTGACAAAGGAAGCCAAAGATGTTGACAGACTGAACATCTTTGATCTGCTTAATCATGCTGTCTATGACGATGTACGTCCCTGTCCGCCCAACTCCAGCGCTACAGACACACACAGTCAGTATTGTAACATTGCATCTTAATACATGCTGCAGTACTAATAATTCATGCTGCAGTATTAGGTTTAGATAGTTTTCAAGGAATTTCTGTCCTGTAAGGATATAACTTTGCTAATATTCAGTCCTTAATAATCAATCAAATGAAAATGAATAAGTTCTATAAAGAACAGCATCCTTTGATTCCTGGACCTGTCAAACGACTGATCATAAAAATAGACGTTTGGTTTAAATTTTCTCCTAGTATTTAAGGAGATCTTACTTCAAGTTGCAACAGGACAATCTGGCCTATCAAGCAACAGAGTTATTTCAACATTGTGCAACTGAGAAATTTAGACCACATCTACACCTTTCGTCACATAAACCTCAAATACAAGTACTGTTGCTAATGATAAAGAGGCCATTAATTACCTGCAGTGAACAATAACAGGTCCTCTTCCAACTCCTCCAGCAGCCAAGCTAGAGGCCGATGACTTGCGGATGAATGTGAGAGATGGCAAAGTAAATGTAGGCACGCCATGATCCGGCCAATCAGTGTAATGATACTGAATGACGGTTCTCTCATTACCAGACCTCTGCCAAACATGACCAAACAAAATCAGACATCTGAGAAACTACAAACTGCTTAAAAAACACAATCATTGAGTTCCTTCTGATCTCCTCTTAACTACATCAATGACATCTACAGATGGGACCATGGTGACGTAACACCCATACAAAGGGGGCAAAGTCTGCTAAAACCATGGACTTAGTCAACTGTCCTGTCAGAGTGAGACAACTCTCGGCTCAGACAGGCAGCATTCCAAAGGAGCAGAATTAGAGGTATCATCAGAAATGGAGTTGATCTTGGCTAAGAAAGAGTACAAGAACTTCTCAGCTGTTGATGCAGAAGCAGCTGTAGGACGACCAAGGAGGCTATTTATCATAGACCAGTTTTCTGGGTTCTTGACCTTGGCTGGTAACCATACACTCCCAGTATCTTGAATGCATTGTTCTAATTGGATGAATCCAAGATGTCCGTTCACCGGGGATCCCGAGCACGTACACCGTCTCTTGAAGCTGTCTCACCCGACTATGTAGTTCCTGGCAATCTGCATCCAAGTAAGTGGCCACCTGCACACTCTGACACGACAATATGGTAACAATGAGTTAATCAGGCTCCACACGGTTGTCTAGTAAAGTGAAAGAGGTCAGAGATAGATGATGTAGTCACAAAGGATATCTCTTTACAGAGTAGACTTTCTCACAGCACTGACTCAAAGGCATCGACTGAAGCTTTCTGCATAACTATAATTGTGCTATAGAATCTTTCCAGATTAGCTTAGATTCCAACTGAGTTTATTCTTTACTCCTTATTGGTAATTGTAAAGGTTGATGTATTTTTATTGACTTTAGAATGGATAAGTAGAGATGACCTTTCTGTGTCGTAGATGTTTGATTAGGAACGTCCGGACCGTGTAATGAGCCGTTACTCGTGTGTTTGTCAGACGTACTGTGATGTTGTCATAGTGATGCTCTCCTTCCGTTGGCCAATACTGATCACATTTACGCTATTCAAAAACAATTAAGTGAAGCACTGAAGAAAAATACGTGAATCATCACTGTCAAAGTCATACATGCCACCCGTCACTTTTGCATTGGCTTCCTGTTCAGGACAGTATTTGTTTAAAATTGGGACTGAAAGTTAATAAAACACTAAACTCTGGTTAACCACAATACTTAAAATTAGTCCTTATTCCGCAGATTTGTCATTATTTAACCAGATCATCTGAATGTCTTTCTTTGGTTATATCGAGGACTAGAACTGTTCTTGGTGTAGAAGCGTTCTCTGTTGTTGGACCTAGATTCTGGAACTCTCTCCCTCTATCTGCCTCTTCTGCTCAGTCGCTTATGTCATTTCCTTCACAACTTACGACTTGCCTTTGTCAAGTTGATGGCACACATGGATAATAATAACAACCTTTGTTTATTATTTCAAACTGAAACACTGCAGTATGATTACAATTCATAGTATGAACGGATGATCACAAGTTATTACAGGAGTCGAATTCAACTGTTTGGCAGCCATGCATGGCGCCCATCACGTCCCACTGCTGTTTTGCCAAAGCCAGATGACGAATGAAAAGCCGAGTCGACCTTTGGGAGGGTGGCGGGAAGCAATCCCGCATCTGTGCTGATCCTCTGCTCTTCGTGCCAGAGTGTTATCATTACCCTAAACCCTCCTGGCAAACTAATTTTAAGACCATGTTTGTTGGCTTTTACACAATATATTGCAAGTTCCAAATTGTTGGGTGTTCAGAATTTTTTTACTAGGAAAGTATCAGTTTAGAGCCTCTAGTATTACTGATTCTGACAACCAAAGTGTTTGATAGATAATTTATTGTGCTGACATCACACAGGGTCAAGGCCCAGTTTTAGAGCAGCTGTTTCATCCCTGCACATCTCTGGGGCAAATTCTGGCGATGACACTTACACGACCCTTCTCTGTTAGGTTTGTAATCATGACAATAACTGACGACTCCTGCTCCCAGACCATTCGCCAGAAGTCGCCAAACGTCGAAGGAAGAGGACCCTGTGTTGCAATGAAAGCCTTCGCCTGTTTGTAACCCTAAAACCATAATAGCAAAAACTTCAGTCAAAAAGCTTCCATTTATTATGCATGAAAGTTCTTGTACCTTCAAGCTTACCTGTAATAAAATGTACAGCTATTTAAATTTATCACTTTGTAATGTGGCAGATTCTCCACAGTACTTCACAGAAACACGTAAATCAATTTTCATAAGCAACCTTGTTGCTAGCATCACCGTAACTCTATGAACATGGAAAAGTAGTTGCCTCCAGAAGCAGGTTTCTTCTATGCATATTTGACAAAGTTTATATAAGTTTAAACTCTGAACCACACTGTTGACATTTTAAGACTGTTATAGATTAAGGTAAAAGTAAAATGTCACCACAAAAGAGGACAGCTGATCAAAGAAGCCTGGTATAAGTGATTGATATTCCGGATATTGACCTGATTATGGCTTGGTTTTGGTGTAAGTCGTATAAGGTCTGCTATTACCAAAAAAATATCATAAACCATAGCGTGTTTTTGGTAACAGCAGACCTTAAGTGACATAATAGCCCTGATATGAAATGTAGGATGGATAATAACAGAAAGAGCGAAAGCTTGATGTTCGTAATCATGATCTGGCAACAAGAAAAGCAAGACCTTGCACAAAACGACTTGATAACATAGCAAGACTATATATAATTGTCGCAAACACACATCCAGTACCATCCCTTTGCTGCCCAGATCTGTTCATTCTATTAATTTATTGATGTCAATCAGGTCTAAACTTCTCTTTCAACTTACCTACCCACCACAGCCTATCTTCTGGTTTCTCTGACCTACCAGATTTCAACCTGGCTTCCCCAATAGATTACGATTTTTTATTGCAATTTCAACTAAAGAGACCACATTGACTGATGTCTTTTAGACATTATAGAAGTCGTTAGATAAGATTAGAAAAGATAAGATAACAAGTGATGATAGCACAGGCAGTGTGGCAAGTGCAACTAAAACTCACATTAACAAAGTTGGCATTAATGTAGTCAGACTGCTTTGGTTTTCCAGGTAGTTGATTCAAGAGAACACGACTGTGGTCATCTGTTTAGTAAAAACAGTGATCTAGTCAGTCATATCATAATAACTAATCATACTGAAACCATCAAATTCTAATCTCAACAATAATCACAATTTAACACAAACTAATTTGACGCAAGCAAAAGCAATCGAGTGAGCACTAGGTAAGCGTGACTAAACAGAATCACTTCATTGATCACGAACAGTTGAGGAAATAAACAGGTAACAAGGTCTATATAAATAGGAATCAGAGCTCAGAAGGAAAACTATATGGGTCCCAGTATACAGAGTTGCCCAACTACAGCATAAGACTGTACAGGTGTTAACATCAATAGCCAATTTCTTACCTACAAGTTACTGTGAAAACTGAGAGTTTATATTTAAGTTTGTACCAGAAAGATGGTCACTGAAAAACCTTATCAAATGCTCGTTTAAACATGCTTTGAGTAAGAGGAAAGTGGGCACATTGAAAAGAGCATAAGGTAGCGAGTTCCATGCAGCAAGACCTTCACCAAAATAGAAAATATACCTGTATGAAATCATCTCACTCTCTACACAATGCATTTGCATCTGCTCTTAGAGACCTTTTTCACTAAGTCAAAGGCCACCGCTGATGTCTGACATAGCACGAACATCGACTAATAAAAAGGACATATTTAAAATTTGCGCACAAATGTTCACCAATCGAGTGCACATATTTAAATTGTTCACAAGCGCTCACTAATCACAAACAAATCAACCGCCAGATAATTCAACGATGCAGTGTCAGAGAAATTCCATGCCAGAAGTGCAGGAAACCCACCAGCCAATCACACACAGGCGAACAACCGATGACTCATATAAGTGACGTCATAGAAATCTCTGATATCAGTGCACGATTACTCGACAGTGGAAAATTATGTTCACAGAAACAAAAGCGAGATACTTACAGGCAAGAATGTTGAGGTATCTGTTCTTCTGCTTGTTTTCTTCTTCACAGGATTGGGACGTTAACGAATTAGTCGGAGTCATTCGGTTAATTTCCTAAATGAGGAACACGCCATTTAAAAGAATCAGTCACCAAAATGGCAATCTCTTTTCCACTAAACTATCAGCTGATATTTGATTTGATTTTGAGCTGGCTTTAACAGCATTCATACCAGTATGTACAAGCACAAGTTTTTGAGAGGGTTTATGTTTGCACTGTGTATGTTTGTGACAGAGTGTATTAAAATACTCAGAAGTTTGGTGCACACAAACTGTGGAATCAGGTCAACCAGTGGTAAGCCATAGAAACATATTAGCTAAATATTATTAGATGCACAATGCAGATTTTTAGACACCTTTTAAATCACGCAGGGAAATAAGGATAAAATGTAATGCATGTGCGCTTGTCGTATGCAAATAAAGGCTACTTACTTACTTACTCACTTAAAGTCTCATAATGATTCACACTGTCATATAAATGTTGAACAACATTCTAAGTTGAAATATTTTAAAGGCACCATATAACTGTTGAATTATATTAGAAGCAACATCAAATTTAAGCAAACACAACTGGCAACACAGCCACAAATCTGAATAAATTCCTAACAATGTACTACTGTCAGCAATGATCGTGACAATTACGATACTTAGTTATACCAAGACCAGCTTTCCCGAGAGATTCTAATGTCTTGACAAATAAAACACTTGTTAAAGATAACAATGACAGAAAGTGACAATGACGACAGTACTTCATATTCCTGGGATAATAAATAGTCTCCGTCTGCATGAAGAGCAGCCACATGATCTCGAAAGTTCTCCATCGCAATTGATTCCTTGAAGCATAATTTTGGATCTACAGACAATGACAGAAATCACATATGCAGGTCATTCACAACATTTTGGCATGTCTCATATTTTCAGTCAAACATTTATCAGTCACCAGCCAAAAAAGCAGATGTAAGCTAGAAATATATACCCAATCAACTTCATACAAGAACGAATGCCACTGAAAAACATAATCTGGGATTCAGATCTTGCAGCCCATCAATAATCAATAACTGAGTGGCAAGTTGCGTTTACCTTGTCCAGACACCTCAAACAATAGAAGATGAAGCTTCATTTCTTTCAAGCAGTACACAGATGATGCTGATGATGATGACTTACCATAGATCTCGGACAGCAGCAGAGAAGCCACCGGTTGTTTGCCTGCATCTTGGTCAGCAATAAACTGATACCTCATTCGAATCAAGTGCCTATCAACAAAGCAACAGTTCACTACCTCTTATTAATTAATGGTACCTTATATCTGGTGACTTCTTACAGATATGATCATACAATATGGCAACTGTCCCTTAGAAAAGAAGTTGAATTGCATGCATCAATAACAGATTCATGTTAGCCACAAACCCAGTTGCCCTGTTGTTCTGCTGTAAAAAAACCATCAAAAACACTTGGGGAGACTCTGGACAATGATCTCAAAATGTTCTGACATCCTCGCTAATTGTAAAAATGACAATTTCTACAGCATTGTATATATAGTAAGCTACTTCTAGCATGCTTTACAACAATTATGACAATACCAAAAGACAATACCAATATGATATTTGTGTATTTTTAAATGTAGGATCTGCCTCTTGAACTAAAGCTGATCTTCATCATATCTTGGCCAGGAACTCATCACCAGTCATAGTCTTAGCAGATTTAGATGATCAAATTGTATTGTATTGTATTGTATCTAAAGATTTATATAGCGCCTCTCTCAGAATAAAACAAATAAATACACACACTACATGCATAAATACCAGACGACATAAACAGATCATATCATATGAAGTACAATGAAGAACAGTTGGAAATTCAACCTGCTGATGATGAAGATCATTAAAGCCCCCAAAATAATCAGGCAGCACAGGACTCCACAGACAATGCCAAGCGTCAGTAGACTGGACTTTGGTTCCACTTCTTCTGAAGCCAAGCCATCTGAGGAAACAGAATCAGTTGTCACTTCAAAGACTCCACACACAATGCCAATTGTCAGTAATATAGACCTGGGATCCACTTCTTCTGAAGCCAGGCCATCTAAGCAAACAGAACCAGTCACTTCAATGCAAAGTAAATATCCATCTAAACCAGTCACTTCTACACTGCCATTATCAAAATGCACAAGGCAATCGTATGACACTGGCATCTGAATTTTAGGAATGAGAAGGAAAAACCAGCTGCACAGTCTTCTGAATGCAGCTGTATCAGAACTGTACTAGGAAAACGTAAATATGTAAGTTTGCAGCTAAGAGTGAAAGACAGTCTTAGTAGGGGTGTTGCAAACAAAAAGAGGTAAGAGCATTCCAGGCAGAGGGAGTGGGAATGAAAGCAGGCCAAAGAAATGTACCAGGAACAACATGCTTTCCAGGTGATGCTGATTGTAGAAAAGATTGGCCTTTAACACAGAGTTTAACCACATATGTGACCCAGGGAATCAAAATTAGTCGGATGTCGGCAACTTACATTGCTAGGAAAACAGCAAACTATGATCAGATGTTACTTTTTCTTATTTGCAGATTTTAATGAAAATGGGTGAAAACAATATTTTTGTTACATTTCTGATTTCTCACATTTGATGAAATTCATTGTTTTAATGTGTATTTTCAGAATTTTCTACACAGAATACTTTTATTTTTTGTGATTATATATTAAAATAAATGAAAAATTTAAAAAAACACATAATCATTTGTAACTTTGCAAGGAAGAACCAAACTTTTGGTGTCATTTTAAAGCAAAAAATGTGGTCTTTAAGAATATATGTAAAATACTCATATTCTAAAATTTCTGACATGCAAATCATTTTGATCCCTTGGGTCACATATGTTAAGGGGGATGGCAGTATTGTAACGTGAGTTGAGATACTGCGCAATGTATCGATTAATTACTTGTGTGTGGGTTTGTATACATTTCCAAGGATGGCATTAAACTACACCGTGATTCAATAAAGAGTAAGCCAAACTTTATATTTCATATAAGTACTTCTAACATGAACACAGTATTTAATATTTTTGTGAAGAAACTCTCAGTAGTATGGTTTGATTGTTTAATTAAAGAAGATGTTCAAAATGCCCTCCTTTTGCTTGCACGCAAGCCTGGAGGCGCTGGCGCCATTGGGCAACAGCATCGTCGACAAGGGCAACGTTTTCTTCAGTGCGCGCTGACCTTCGTCTGCAACTACCAATGACGCAGTCGACTGACCCTGTAACGCTAATTTTTTTAAGCAATTTATCTAATCCGCTTCTGGTCCAATGTTTTTTCTGGAAGCTTTGGTAGAAATTGACGACTGCTGTAATTCTTGGGATTCCCTCAAACCTTTTATCATGTGTAAATCTTCTTTACTAAAGGCATTTTTTCGGAAATTGCTAGTTTCTTGTTTATGTTTTCTATCGTGTTATCGTCTGCTTTTTTAGTAGGAAATATAAACCGGAAGTCATTAAAATAAAAAAGTAAGTCTGTGCATAGTTTAGTTTTGAAAATATTATTAATAAAATATAGTTCAAGTTTTAATATTTGTTTATAAAGTTTGGCTTACTTTTATTGAATCACCGTGTAGAATAGATATAAGATCTAAGAAGTTTTCATTTAGCTTAGTTATAATCATTTATGTTTAGACCATTCAGTTATTTCCAATTGCATGATACACACTGTTTGTGTAGGAATATAGGTTGTATTTTCTACAGATGTTGCAACTTATACTCAAGAGTATGTACAGTAACATACAGCTACTGCACAACATGCTGGCCATGGTCAACTCAAAAGAAGGACTTACCTGAGACTGAAATCATCAGTGGGTCAGAGTAAGGCCCCAAATACTCTCGGTCAGTAAAGATACTCTTCGTAATGGCAGCCACTTGAAATTCATAGACAGTATTTGGAATTAAATGCTTCACCGACACCTAAAACAATGACAACATGTGTTAATAAATCAGAGTTGCAACTGTGATAACATGTCAAAAGATAATGACAGCCACTCAAAATTCATTTGTTAATTAAGGAAATTCATTTAAATGCCAGTCCAGGAAACTACGCTGTCTAGGCGAGCCTAAATGATGTTAATGTGATTATTAAGAGAACACTCATTAGTCAACAAACAAAGCACAAATAACTAAGAGTCACCAATGGCTCATATGCACACAGGCAGAGGTCGTCAGAGGGGTGGTCGTCAGTCGGAGTCTCCTCCGCCATTCTCTGCAGAGGCATTCCTGGAGCGATTCTCTGCCAAGATTTCGTCTATTCGGAGTTCCACTGCTGACTCTTCTCCGCCTACGTTTTCTACCACGGAGCATCGGCTTCCTGCTCTCCAGGAGATTTCGAGTTTGGACCTCCGTCGACTCATCCTCTCCTCTGCCGCCAAGACGTGCGAGTTGGATCCTGCACCAACATTTCTTGTTCAGGAATTAATTGACGATCTCCTTCCCTTCCTCACCGTTCTGTGCAACTGTTCGATCCGTGAGGCATGCCTACCAGTCTCACAGAAACGTTCCGTTCTTCTACCAGTTCTGAAGCACGATGGTCTGGACCAGAGTGATCCAGCAAACTATCGCCCCATTGCGAATGTAACTTTTTTATCTAAAATACTGGAACGCATTGTTGCTAACCAGCTGATTACTTATCTAGATGTGAATGAATTGATTCTGTCGCAGCAGTCGGGTTTCCGTCGGAATCACTCCACGGAGACTCTCCTGCTTCGACTTTTGTCAGACTTCTATAGCGCAGTTGACTGTGGTCAGGTTACTCTCCTTGCTCTCTTTGATGTAAGCTCTGCTTTTGACTGTGTGGACCACTCCATTCTCTTGCAGCGCCTCTCTACTTCCTTTGGCTTGGTGGACCAGCCTCTAGAATGGCTAAGATCTTTTTTAACTGACCGCTCAAATTGTGTAGTCCTTGGTTCGTCCAGGTCTCTTTGGGTCCCTGCCCCTTTGGGTGTGCCCCAGGGTTCTGTCCTGGGCCCGCTGCTTTATCTTCTTTATACTGCTGATGTCTGCTCCTTGTTGACGTCTCAGGGGCTTCTACACCAACTATTTGCCGATGATGTGCAAGCCTACATCCACACCCATTCAGCCGATGCGGTGGCTACTGTGAGTCAGATGTGTCTGACTATGGATGTCCTCTCTTCTTGGATGGCCTCCAATCGGCTACTCTTAAATCCCTCTAAAACACAGCTCATTTGGCTGGGTAGCCGTAGACAACTGCAGGGTATCGACTTTCCTCAACTTACCCTGCTCTTTCCTCACATAACCTTTTCCCTCACAGTTCGTGATCTGGGACTTTCTCTTGACTCCGAGCTTACTTTATCTCAACATGTGAACTCAATTGCACGGAGTTGTTATTATCAGCTTCGTCAGCTTCGAGTGGTCTCTCGCTCTCTCTCTCATGATGCAGTTGTGGTCCTTGTTCATGCCTTTGTTACTAGTCGAATTGACCACTGTTCCTCACTACTTGCTGGCCTTCCCCTTGGTGTTTTGGGGCGACTTGATCGAGTTCTACGCTCGGCTGCTCGGCTTATTGGACGGCTTCCTAAGTTCTCTCCTGTCTCTGCATACATGCGTGATGTGTTGCATTGGCTGCCTGTGTCTCAGCGTATCTCATATCGCATTGCTGCTCTTGTTTCTCGTTGTGTTCTTGGCTGCGCTCCATCTTAGTTGCGTGATCTTTGCCGCCCAGTGTCTGATGTTCCAGCGCGTCGGGTGCTTCGCTCTGCGACGAGGGGTGAGTTCCTTGTTCCACGGACTCGCTTGGCTATTAGGCAGCGCCGTGCTTTCTCGGTTGTTGGCCCTTCCATCTGGAATGACCTACCCCTTAAGCTCCGTTTTTTACTTGTAAGCCATCTGACAGGGTTCTACAAGTCCCTCAAGTCTTTTTTCTTTAGTCGTGGCTGGGCCGGGAGCGCTCCTGAGTAGTTTCTTGAAGGGGCGCTATATAAATGCTCTGAATGAATGAATGAATGAATGAATGTGTTAATAAATCAGAGTTGCAACTGTGATAACATGTCAAAAGATAATGACAGCCACTCAAAATTCATTTGTTAATTAAGGAAATTCATTTAAATGCCAGTCCAGGAAACTACGCTGTCTAGGCGAGCCTAAATGATGTTAATGTGATTATTAAGAGAACACTCATTAGTCAACAAACAAAGCACAAATAACTAAGAGTCACCAATGGCTCATATGCACACAGGCAGAACCCAACCAACACATTCCCAAGCACAGTTGACAGATCAGATCTATGACAGTAAGTTCAGAGTTCCTGAGGCATGTGGAATCTCTCTCTCTGTCTCTCTCTCTCTGTCTCTGTCTCTCTGTCTCTCTGTCTCTCTCTCTCTCTCTGTCTCTCTCTCTCTCTCTCTCTCTCTCTCTCTCTCTCTCTCTCTCTCTCTCTCTCTCTCTCTCTCTCTCTCTCTCTCCATATTATTCACTCATTCATTGTCACAACCAACTTCCAATTTCCTTCAACCGACGAAACACAACCCATCTAACCATCATCGAATTTGAAACACTACAAATGGGTTGTCCACTCTAAACTTACTGACCACCTTAGCTCTAGAAGCAGAAGAAGAGCAATCCCTTAAGCTAGCCCTCAAAGCTATATTTGATTTTCTAAGACACGCTCAAAATAAAATTTACCTCATAAAAATCTTGTGAAGTGTCAAGGTGCTTCAATTCAAGCTTCTTATAGTACATTTCCTCATGCACACGATATCGTAGATGATACATGTCGATCTGTTTCGTAAAATTTTGTGGTCGCAACCAGCGAACAATCACAGTATCCGACTGGTTGCTACTTATATTCACCAGAAGTGGAACACCAGGAGCTGTTACAACATCAAGTAAAAACAGTTGCTTTTAACTGACTAGAAAAAGAGGCAGTTTTGTTCACAGAATTGAACATGTTAACGGAGGCCTAGTCAGAATCTAATATCCAGAAGATCTGTCCACTAAGACAAAGAGGCAGTCTATGATTGATACGCAATTTCAAAAAGGTTAGTCCTAAGTTGAGAACGAGAATGACATATGCGACAGAACAGGTACAAGAAGAGATTGCCAAAACCTAGATCCAGCAGCCAAAAAGCCCATTTGCCAGAACAGTTCTAATTATGGGTATGACCAGGAGAAAGATAATCAGATGGACTAGTTGAATAATGACAAGTCTGTGGAATATTAAAGGACTGATTTTAAGTATAGTGGCTGGCCATAGTTCATGGTTTCATACACTATTTGCAACAATTTGAAACAATTCCTTTGCTGAACAGAAAGCCAATGCCAAGATATGAGCACAGGGGTTACAAGTTCTTACTTTGATGTATTAGTTATGGCTCTAGGCCAAAATTTCTGAACTTTGGAGTTTCAGCATGTTTGATCTTGTGATACCAACAAGAAGTGAGTTACAGACTTGAGACCAATGCGTTTGAACGAGATATCCTTGAAGACATGGGCCTAATTCTGCATATGCCATGAGTGTACATAAATAACAACTTGAAAATACCATTTACGGTCAATGACAAACATAGTAAAATTAAATACAATGCCCCAGCCAATTCATCAAATGAGTCACCTAATTTCAACGATTCAAGCCATCTCAATATCTTAAGCTGCTGTGCAGTACCTATTAGCAGAAATTCAGTCTTCAAATGGTTAAGGAGGAGTTTATTGCCTTCCATTGCAGACTGCACCTCCTCAAAGATAGTTAAACAACAGCTGCACAGATAGGTCATAGGTCAAATGAAACTAAATGTGACTGCCTAACTTTGAATGAGGCTTAAGCGCAAATAATGACTCACATGCAGTTCGTTGAATGATTTTTTCATTATTACGAAGTAAATGGAGTGATTGGTAGTGGAGCGAGTATCCACTCAGAATAGATTCAAGTACCTGGACCGTATTTTATCAATATTGTGACACTTCTACTTCATGAATGTCTCAACACTCACTGTTATCTGTTTGGATTACGAATCTCAAATTCTATGATTTCATTTGAAGACAGAGCTCCAACATCAACTGATGCTTGTTCATTGTGATAACAGCGTCTTACAAGTCATTATACAAGATTAGATTTATCGTCATCTCGGATATCTAGCTGCACCTGAATAGTTTCTACTTTTAATTCACACTGCTGTGCATTACAAATCTTTGTAATTAATATTAAAAATAAATAATAATAATTACAATAATTAATAACAATATCAATAATAACAATAATAACAATATATCGGTAATAATAATACATGGAATTGGTGAATTTGGATATATGCAAGTATCTGTGTGTGTATGTTTGTATCGTGTCACTGAATGACACAGTGCCAAAAGCAACAAACACAGTTAAAGCTGGACTGAAGAATGAATGTTTGCAAATAACTTACCGGCTATGTCTGTAATTGCACTGTGGACATCACATTTTGGTCCAGACCCAATTCTCGTAAATGCAGAGACCTGTATGTCATATTTTGTATAAGGAGCTGAAAAAACCCAGAAAAATAACAATAATAAACATAAGCAGTTAACTGTATTTGTCATTTGCACAGTTTTTAAACTGTTTATTTCCACTGTTCAGCCCCACATTTAATGCATTCCTATGCACTGTCTCACCGTGAGCCCAACCATCACTTTAGCTGGACACAAGAATAGACAAGGTAAGAACATATGTAACCTTTCCCTACGTTTTTCTCAGAAACTCTCAAAGGTATTTCTTGCTAGTCTCTTTGCCTGACTCTGGTGCACTTCTAATCTCATAGGTTGGTCACTCTTTTCCTTTGTGGCCTACAATGACTTCAGCTCTTCTATAATCAACATCCAACCTTGAAGCATTTGTGTCTAGAATTTGACTTGATCACTTCTACAGGGTTAACAATGAGCAATCTTAAATATTTAGCAGTAATTTAATGGCCTGACAAAATCAGTCACACACGACAGAACTCAAAGCAAACACCAGACGTATGAACCACAATACTGACACAATCCAGTGATTTCATGCGTTGTGTGGAGGCTGTGGATTTGGCGCCAGTCGTGCAGTGTGTGACTAGACCAGAAGAGATTGTAACCAAGCAAATGACCATTTGCTTGGTCCGGCTGCTCCCAGTGCACTGTCAGCATCGTGTCATTACGTGTTGGGATGTTCAAGATCCTTGGCATGGAAGGCACTGCAAATACATCATCATCTTCAACAGTTTCATTACTTCATCTACAAAAATTTCTCTATCATTTCAGAAAACATTTCATAGTCATATTAGTAATAAATTTAGATATCACTTTTATCACTGTACTCAATAAAATCAAGAGAGGCTTTAAAAATTCCCACAGCAATGTCACACAATATTTATAAAGCTCTCAATAAATATTTAAAAACCAATACATAAGTACAAATTTGGACATTTTTCTAGGACAAAATTCAGGCATCATGTGTCAAATATTTAAATCTATTTTTAAGTGAAAGTGTATTCAAATATCAGGTAATTCTTCGCAATGGAACAGTAAAAGTGGTGGCACACACAGGTGTACGTGCTTCAGTGAGTTACTTAAAGGAAGCTATTGGTAACTGGCAGCTATTGCGGACTTGATTTGATATAGCGCTGGTGAATAAGCTGGTTTCCCTGACGCGGCTTTTGTGTGGTGCTGAGAAATTTAGAAGATTTACATTTACAATATCAGACGCCTTGGAAACAAATATACTTCCTTGGCTGATGCCATGACGAACCACAGCTGAGCATCTTCATTGTCACACAGACACCCTGTGCTGCAGAGATCAGCTCCATCTGAGTTCATCAAACTGCCACACAAAGGCTTGCACCTACTCACTCTATGTCACCAAGGCCGACATCTCGCTATTTTTCATCTATCAAATTCTGCAACTGTAGCACAGAAATTGAATCTGCTGAAACCTAAACCATCTTCTATGCCAGCGGTTTTCAAACTTTATTTTTATTGTACCCCCAGGTAAAAAAAATTGAATTTTGGCGTACCCCAACAAGGCCAGATCAAAAACAACATGCGAGCGTGAAGTCCCCTTGCAATTAAGAACTCCTTTTAATCATTGGTGCAAACCGGGTATTAGCACAGAATAATCCTACGCTTTATCTATTCTGTGGTATTAGTCATAGGTAGAAAATTTTAAAAGTAATATAGCCTAATTTTAACTTAAGAATGTAGTCATTATCAACAAAAGTAAAAAAGAAAATCACTATTAGAAAGTGTTAATGTGAGCAGTGGGCTTGTTTTGACAAGCACAGATTTACATTATCTGGTTTAATATTTGTCAATTTCAAACGCAACTCTGGTTCGAGTTCAAGCTTTGTTTTGTATATGTTTTTGATCGCAAGCATAGCTCAAAAATCTGTTTCACACAGATATGACGTGCTGAAAGGAATCAAAAATTTTAAAGCTCTGTCAGAAATTAATCCATATTCAGCTCTTAGTTTCAGCCAAAAATCACACAACATGTCTTTCTTGAATTCGTTCTTCAATGCTGTAATACACCATAGCATGATAGTTCAACAAAATGGTCTCTTTCCTGGACTGAAAAATCGCCGGCAACACTACATCCGATGGCATAAACTCATAGAAATGTAGCCTACAAAAAATAAGCGAACGGTGGACACTTATATGGCCAGTGATGATGTATGGCTGCGAGAGCTGGACAATCAAAAAGAGGGATGAGGAGAGAATAAAAGCATTTGAAATGAAATGCATACGAAAAATACTGGGTATATCATGGATAGAGAAGAAAACAAATGAATGGGTGTTAGAGACAGCGGGAGTGGAAAGGAATTTACTGGAATCAATCAAAAGAAGAAAGATGTCTTACTTTGGGCACATAATGAGGAAACAAGGTGAATGTCTGGAGAAAGAAATTATGCAAGGAACGGTACCGGGAGCAAGAGCAAGAGGGAAACCAAGGAAGAGGTGGATGGACAATGTGGGCGAATGGTTGGAATTATCAACGGAAAGGTTGCTGCGAGAAACCGAGGACAGGAGAGGATGGAGAAGAATCGTCTACAATGCGACCAACCCTCGTATCGAGGACGGTTGAAAAGAAGAAGAAGAAGGACGTAGAATAGCTAATGAAAGAAAGATGGACGTGAAGTCCATAAACTTATAGAAAATTTAAATTTTTTGAAATTTTTTCGCGTACCCCTTAGCGACACCTGGCGTACCCCCAGGGGTACGCGTACCACAGTTTGAAAACCCCTGTTCTATGCCATTTTCAGTTCTTCTTCTCCATTACAAAACCAGTCCACCATCACCATCATCTGTTGACCAAGATCACTGTAGCCATCTTTGACATTAATCCAGAAAACTCTGACCACTTGTAACCGATGCAATTACTGCACCATTCTGACCAGACAGATCGGTGGACACAGACCTTCTTAGACCAATATCTACCATTTGTGGTACTACAGATATCACACACATGATACTGTATGCTGTCCTTGGCATAAGTACAGCATTCATTACCATTGATCTTGCTCACCTAACTCAATATTCCTTGTACATTGGTTGCAAAGTCATTGGAGAGCTTTCACTCTGTTGATGAGCAGATAATGATGACAGATTGGTTGCCTCAGATAATGAGCAATGGCATCTGTTACATTCGGTCTCCCACAGGGCTATACCTCAAATGTGCGTTTAATAAAGAGCTGATTTGACCAGGATCATCACTGCTCTTGGAGCCCAGGTCAATCCCCACGATAACAATATACATGATGACAAATAATTCGCCATGCATGTGGTAACTGCATTTGCCCATCAAAGTCAACTGACTACAAACGCAGATAATCAATGCAAGCCTCAACAAAAGTTTGTTGTTGAGCTGATAGCCATAGTGAAACCTAATGAATAAGAAATGTTATAGAGTGTAATTATGCAGATGTGTGCGTGCGCATGCATGTGTGTTTGCTAATACAAATTCAAAGCCAACCTCCTTCTTCAGTTCTCATGTGAATTAATTCACTGAATGGTCCATTTCCAGCCTGATTGAAAACTGCAATCTTGATGTCATAACTTGTAAATGGCATCAAATGAGACACATTTAATGTCTGTAGCTTCAATAAAATAACAAAAACAGGTTAAGACACTTAAGAGTAAGAGAGCAAACAGAACAACATAATCATTCTGATCTGCTGACTTTATCATAATACATAAGACATGAAAAGCAACTAGGATAAAACAAGCTCAGATTGACTGAAACAAGGATAGCCATCAGCTTGTGTATTAGCAGAGCAGTGCTAATTAAGTTATAAGATTAGATTAATTCAAGATTAGTAGTGACCTGGCCTGCACGCTAAAACAGACCCGGAGGATATAGTGAAGTCAATAATTTGGTGAGGTACAGAGAATAGGGTAGACTAGGACTTGGTCTACGTTACTACATATCATGACATTCACTACAAGCGCCTTATATAGTACCCCATAAAAGCAATGGCTACAGCCGCTACACTACACTAAATGTATTAAAATCATTATGAACAAAAGTACACCAGCTGACATTGTTCAGATAACTAGAGAAGTCACCAATTCCACATGTACACAAAGTCCAACCAACAGTTTCACATAAGAACTGACAGTTGAGATCATGTTCAGAGTTCCTGAACCATTTAATATCTAGCACGAGGAACAACAACACTGAAGCCAACAGCATGCGGGGGCACGGTGGTGTAGGGGTATGTTCGGTGCCTTGCAGGAGGAGGGTTGCGGGTTCGAATCCACCTCAAGCCACCACGTAGGGACCCTGGACAAGTCCTTCATTCGCAATTGCTCATGCGCTTCGGCGTGAAACTCCGATTCAGTGTCCGCGCTGTAGTCGGGAGCGCCTCTGAGTAGAAATCTTGAAGGGGCGCTATAACAAGTGCTCATACATACATACAAGTCATGCCTTTCATGACATATGCATACTTTCATGCATACATACATATTACCTTATGAAAATTGTTATTTTATTACTATTATTACCGATATTATTTATTATTATTATTATAAAACTTGTAATATGCGCAAAGTCGCACAGAAAAGCACACATGATGGAAGACAACACAGTTTGACTATCCCTTAGACATCGTCAATGGATAGCCAACTGGTTGTAGAGCATCTACATGATTGATTCTGCTCTGGTAACCTGTTCACCCTCTAAATACAATGATTGTCCCAAACACATCCAAAAACCACAAGAAATCCATGACAGACTAAAGAGATCAAGTAAAAAACATATACTCAGACACAGAAGACAAATTACAAACAATCTAACAAAATGACATGACAGGCAGAACAGTGGCCATCCCGGCTGCACACCTGCAGAAGATACAAAGAAACAACTCTTCTCCACAGCAAATGTGTCTGGCTTGTGGCAGCGATCCAACAATGGGGCTTATCAAAACCCTTGTTATACTGGGTGTTTATGGGAAATCGAATGGGAGTGCCATAAGGTTAACCGAGCAAATACGGCATACTGTCTGGCTGTGCTATAGAGAGATGACGATGGAAGAACATCTCTTGGTCTGACAGGAAGAAAGTTCACTTGATCTCATCTATTCACAATACTTTTGTCTTTTGAAAAACTTCCATACCAAGTCCTCAACTGATTTTACAAGCATGTAGTTTTTTTAACAAGTCAGCCATTGAACTCTACATTTGGTATATGGAAGGCATTAACCACTCAGGTTTTATACAATTCGAGCAGATGTCACCAGCACAAGTCGTGGATGAAGCTCTTTTGTGTATCTTCTGGAGGTCTGTTTGGTTAATGCCCGCATCACAAATCATCAACTACACCAAGGTTAACGTTTTGATCTCAAAGTTCCATGTGGATGTTCCATGAAGGCTGCTTGCTGACTATGAGTCACCAAAGTTTGTAGCAGGACATCACATCCACTGCCAAGTCTGAGAGACATTCCTTGGTCAACATTGCCAGCACTACCTCTGGCAGAAACCATCACGTCCAGACTGTGTAATCTGTTATGATCATTTTCCAATAAACAAATCCTTAATAAAAGTATAACTAATTTTATAAAATAAATTTTATTATTAATCAGTATTAAATTTATTATACTGAGTATTATTAAATCAGTAGAAGAATAAATGATCGTCCTTCAATAACCTCTGTATTGATGCCAACAACAGCAAATTCCTTTTTTTCGTTGACTTCTGACCCCGTGATGTAGACGACAACAAAGCCAGTCAAATTGCCATTCCACTCATTCAGCGGAGGAAGTTCAAAGTCAATTGTCAGGAAATCAGTAAAACCCTTCCAGTCGACAATGCGAACTCTGCCAGATGGAGCTAAACAGAAGAGAAATCTAAATGAACTGAACTGACTCAAAAGAATGATTGTTCTACTTTCAAACGGAATTACATCTACACACTAGATAGTAAAGAACACATCCTTCCCAGTCCATCTACTTGGAAGGTACACACATTAGAACGCAAGGTATCCAAATAAATTGCAAGAAAATATACTCAGGTAGCAACTCTACATACCATTAAGGACTTAAATGTTCATGGCTAACAGAACAAAGAAATATAAATATGCAAATACTCATTTCTGACCAATTCTAACACTTTAATGACAAGCTGATTTGGTTTCCCAGTCACTTTTACTACACACTCTTCGTTAAAGTGTTAAGCAAAGATGTACTTGACTTCTGAGCGTGGTTCTCACGAATTAACTTTCATGACTTTGGAGGATTTCTCAGAAACAATAAATATAATCAATTTGAGGTACACAGTAGCCAGTTGGTTGCACACTTGTATTGTACCATAAGAAATGTGTGCAAGTCTCCTCCAAGGCAGTTTCTCTTTAGGGGCCTCTAGCAATTCCTTCTCACATAGTTGCTTAGTGTCATTGATTGATGCTTGCTAAAAATAAGCTAAATTCTTTGCAGTTGAAATCTTTTTATCAGCATACAGCACTTACCATCTTCAGCTGTCCGAATCCATTCAGAAACAGCCCCATGAGATTCCTGTCCGAGTGAATTCTTAGCCATGACTGAGAACTGATATTCGGTGTTAGGAAACAAATTATCGACCAAACATTTGGTTTCAGCTTCTTTATCTATAGCATATTCTTTGTCCATTCGATCTCTGGAAAAAGATAACAACATATGATAAACTTACCACCAAAGACATCTAAAAATCAAACAGACGTGCATTTCAATAAATCTAAATCAACATTTCTATAAATCTCAAATGAACATTTTCTAGAAATCTCAAATGAACATAAATTCTAGAAATCTCAAATGAACATTTCTAGAAATAAATAAACATTTGTATAAATCTCACTCTACACTGACCAATATTTTTAAAATTAAAAAACCTCAAATCAAAATCACTATTTGCTTGAAACAGGATCAGAGATTGGAAAAATTAGCCATTCTGCAAAAAGGCAACCACAGAAATCACGACAAACCTGACAAGCACTTTGTAAGAAACTCTATAGCTGGACTCAAGTGGAAACCACGTCACTGAAACTGTCCTAGGTCCTAGAACTTCAGTCTCTGGTTGACCAACTGCAGCCAGCGGTTTCCCTACAATCAGTTATTTGCCAAATCAGTTAATTAATTTCCCTTGCTGAATTGGTAGTAATGGCATAGTATTTGACAGACAATTATTCAAAGCATACCAACAGAGACCCTTTTGCTGAATCATTTCAATAGGATTTCATCATCGACCACAAATATCACCCATAAAAAGAATGAAAGCTTGTAACAAACTAGCAATCACACAATCTCACAATCTAACAGGCAAGAGGCACAACCTAGTCAAACAAGAGCAGAGGGTGTCCTGCACTGGTTGCTGCTACCCCAACACATCTCCTTTAGGATCACCACCTTCGTCGCACCTGCTCATCTGCAGGAGCTCTGTTGCCCCATTTCTGTCAATTGTGGCTGCCGACACCTCCACTCTGAGGTCCGCGATGACCTGATCATCCCTTTTGCACTCAATTCTATAATGCAACAGCAGGCCTTCTCAGCTATTGGCTCAACTATCTGGAATGAGCTTCCTCTGGAGCTGCGTCTCCTACCTAGGAACTCTTCACCTCTATTCTATACCTTTCTGAAAACAGTCCTTTTCCACCGGGAGTGCCTCTGAGTAGATATCCTGAAGGGGTGCTATATCAAGTTTTTTGGATCGATTGATAAACTAAACAGTTCCTCAATGTTACTGCAGCCATTTGCAGTCATTAGCATTCATATTGATCAGTTAAAACAAACAATTAACATTCACAGATAAAAGTAATACCGACGTAATTAATGCCAGCAGAAAATAACGTTCTTTGCATGCACTAATATGTATATTTTATGGCATGTATCACAGGGAATAAAATTCAAGACTAAGCAACATTAAAGTAAGGTTCTAATTTCAGAAGGAAGGAAGTGAATACTCTGAAAAGATGTTACAAGTAATTATGAAGTTTACTGACAAAACCACACTTACCAACCACCGTTAGCTGTGTCTGATCATCGGCTGTATGACTGACTTCACTACCATTGAACAATGAACACGTATATAGTCCAGAATCATTTAACTCAGCTACATTAATTGTCAGTGTAAAATTGTCTGAAATCAATAGTCTTCCTGAACTCAGCTTTTCATAATCTCCTTTTCCTAACTCGACCATATCAGATGGCTGACTGTTGTTTGGTCTAAAAATCCAGACAGCAGAATATTTGCCAATCAGATCCAAAGGGAATTCAGCTGCAGCTAAGCAGGTCAAGTCCACACTCTGTCCTTCTTCGACTGTCAGGCTCTTTGGTTGGACGATTGCAAAACCTAATTCTCAGAAACATAAACAACCACAATAAGGCTACCTTCATAGAGTAAAGTTAAAATTATACACATTTATCCACATTTTTCATAGTTGTAAAAAAATTAAAACATGTGGTGCAAATCAGTGGTGGACACGAAGTAAAATTTGTAATCAAAATTAATTGCATGATTAAAATTTTGCAATTGTGTAACTACAAATGTTCAATTACAATTACAATGAAGTCTCTCTACAAAACAAGTTAAAATATGTCTGTCATGACATGAATGGTGCAACTGGTGTATATAAGTGCATAAGGCAGTCGGTTTGAGTATCAGAAGGAAATTTTCACACTTTTAAGATAAATTCTTGGCTTTATCTTGAAACTGCTGAGATGGAATGCATCATGGGGCTCTGTTCCAGTGTGCTGAGTTAACTGTTTTTTTGGTCATTACATCATCCTCATGGAACAGTCTTTTATTCAAACTGAGAACTTTACTGCCACAAATAGCTTGATAAACGCTTTCAGCTATCATAGGATGCACTTTTTATAATCTGCTGGATGTCCTTGTTTCAGTACCTTTGTTAGGTACTTTTAAAAGCACTGTGTACAGTATATGTTCAGATACATAGATAGCCTTGTCGTTCAGGGGAAACAGTTGTAGCCGTGGTGTACCGTCTGGACCCATTTACACATGGTCAGTAGGATCCAAAGTTACTGCGACCACAAGGACAAGAGGTTAAGACAGAGGTGTCAAACCTTTTTTAATGGCGGGCCAATGGCAATACTTTCCAGCAAGTGGCGGGCCAGGGTGTCAAACAAAGTTCGACCGTACGTTACAGCAGAAAATAGCGTACGGCGTACGGTACGTAATTTACTAAAAATAATAGCGTGCGCGTGCGGTACGTTCAGTATTCCGTACGTATGAGCAGCCTTTAATATTAGTTGCTTCTCGTGACGTCACATTTTGTCTCCTCATTTTCTCGTCGTTTTTTTCTCGTCGTTATTACGTCACTTTACAGTTCTTATTTGTAGTTCCGTTTCAGCGAAGAGGTAAATTATTATTTTGTTTTTATTTTGTATAATTTTCCATTCTTTAATTTGTAATTTTGTTATTCCTTGTTAATTCTATAATAAAAAATATAAAAATTAGCGTACGCTATTTATTAATTTAGCCAAAAATAGCGTACGCGTACGGTACGCATTTCAGCAGAAAAAATAGCGTACGTTCCGTACGTACGGTCGAACTTTGGTGTCAAAGGCTTCTGAGCACAATGGGGTAGGGATATGGAAGGGGCTCGGTTAGATATTTTTGCAAACTAAATCTTATATGGTGCATTTTTTTAACATACCAAGTCAAATTATGTAGGCTTATAAAATCTTAATTTTGATCTTCATTATCAGTCACGAACATCACGTAAAACTCATTAAGCCTAAGGAAATGATTTCTAGTTGAGAGACAGGCCTATAATTGTTCAAAAATAACTCAAATTTACCTTATTCTGATATTTAAAAATTAAAACAAGTCCCTGTCAAACGCATAGCAAGCTCGCAATAAAAAACATTTAATGAGATAAATTCGAATAAAATGTCTCTCCAGGTTACACGAGGGAAACAATTACTGATTAGTAATAGTTGCACTGGAAACTTGACACTGTTTTCTGTTGACGAGAGGAGGGATGTCAAGCTGCATATACATGTATATCTGCAGCTAGCGCTATACTCTGAAATTTGCATTGAGATTTGAGTCAGTCAGCCGTGATCTACGCCTATGTCTTGTCGTAACAAGCGTCATCTTTGAATATCCTAGGTATGAGCTGGTAAACAAAGAGCTTTCGAGCAGCATGTGTTTGTAAACGAGGAAACGTTTCTCTGGACAGTTGCTGATAAAACACCTGCACTTCTGTAGGCCTAGGCCTACTTGTGAATTTGGCTTTCTATGCTGTGCTACACTGCAAATCAACGAGCTCCATTTATTACAAACTCGTAACAGTCGCAGAATTGATACCTGATTGATTGCTGAACAGCTTAACTGCCATGGTCCTCTGTCTGAATGCTGAGAAGCGTTTCCTAAATGCATCAAATATGTCAGTCACCTTGGTTGCATATTGAGCAGAGTCGAAAACGATGTTTAATGTTTCGACATGACTCTTAGCTTCGTTCATGTGTTAAAAATGCTCGTAATGCCCTTGCACAAGTTACGAAGCTCACAGCTGGTTTTATTTCGAATGCTGGTATCAAATCATGTGCTTCAGCAATGGTAATATCTATGTCTTGCAGCATTACAATAAGTGTATTTGGTATTGACTGTGAAAACTAAAAAAATTAGAAATTTTATTTTCAAAATTTTGTAGTCTTTAAGGAAGTTTAGGCAAAGCGCCGCGGGCCAGAAAAAAATCATCGGCGGGCCAGAAATGGCCCGCGGGCCTGCTCTTTGACATCACTGGGTTAAGAGGACCATACTGAAATACAGTAGTGTTGAAACACATGAACGTTTGAATTATGAGGTTACCCGATGGACTGTTTGAGATGTCATAAGACGAACTAAATGTAGAAACTATTGGATTTATCTCACTCCATTCCACAAGCGAATCTACGAATCTTTTAAACACTAATAACTTCACTCCTTGAATTGAGAGATCTGCGTGTCTACTACAGTTTGAATTGGACTGGTGAGAAGAAGGTGTTGAGAATGGAACTGGATCATTGTCATTTTCCATCACTATAGTATATATGGGAGGAAACTGTCATCAAACTACTCTCAGAAAGATCATATAAGCTGTATTATAATTATTATATTTGTGTATTATTGGCCCTCAAGACAGCTGACACACAGCAACTGATTACAATCAGCTCAACAGAATAATACAGTTCAAAATATAAAACTAATGTTAACTGGAAGGTTCAAGAGATGGAACTAGATATAAAAAATAATATATATAGCAATTTACGCAGCTCATAGATAGTTAGGATTGTTCATATACTGAATCTTGATGTGCTTGATTTTTCAATATAATTGACAAAATTCTACATGAAAGGTCTGGTGTTTATGAAGCATCATTACTCTATGTAATGTGAATACCTCCATCAGCCTAGCTCAACAAAGCAATTCGACTATTAAAAATAGGCTACACCTATGTACCACATTGCTAAGCCATCTCAAAGAATCCTTCTCTGTTGACCACCATCATTCTGCAGATGAAATATACATATACTTCTCCCCAGCTTCTTTACCACCTCCAATAAACATTCAATGTAGTTAACCTATTCTTTGACCATATCTCTCCTTCTATCATCACATCACAGGACAGCGATGAGCCTCGCACAGCTAAGGGACGCGGTACGAAGCAGGGAGGATTGGAGGAAGCTGGTCACGACGGTCGCTAGAGTTCCACGAACTGATGGCACAAGGTGACAAGGTGAACCTACTCTAAAAATGGATGTCATCCAACCTCCTCTGCCTTAACCCTTCCGACACAGAATCCATCATACAAGGTCTTCCAGGTCAAATCGAGAAAATACCTGACTCTTCCATACAGTCGATAGGACTAACTCCTCATCTTCCACCTTCACATCTGACTCTCCTGTCTACAATCTTGGTGTTACCTTTGACCATATCTCTCCTTCTATCATCACATCTCCCACTGCTCATGTTCCTGCGTCGACCCCGTTATTACAGAATTTGTGGAATAACAGAGCTTGTTATAATCAGTCTCTGGTGGAAATGTAAGAAAATGAGCAAATATAACAGAACATTGTTTATGAAGGCTGCATGCCACAGAGATGTGCTGTAGTCTAAAACAGTGAAACCAGATCTAGGTTTCATCATCTGAGCACTGGTCTAATGGTAAACCTGGAGGTTCAACTGATAGCAGCTGGTGCAATTTCTGCTTTGAGAAAAGTATTTAGTTAACTGTACATAATGTACTCTTCCAGACATGAGTCAAACGACCTGCCTCCCAGTAGCAGCCCTGGTCACTAAAAGGGCTATCTGAAGTCAGCTGGCCAGCCAGCATTACCAGTAGTCCATGAAGCTTGAGTTTGTTCTTACCTTCACAAGCGAAAAATAAAGCTACCCAATATCCAGTTATCAATGGCACTTTCTTCATGTTGAACTCCATTTCCATTTATTACCTGTAAAAATCCCATTTCAAAAAAATTAAAATTTATTTCAAACGGTCTTGAAGTATCTGGAGTGGTACCAGTATGTCTTAACAGCTTTTCCATAATCCAATCAAATGACTCAAAACAAATTTGCTTAAAAATACTAGAATCAATATGTAACTTAGAATGGCACTGGCCATTGCAGTGCTTTGTGGGTTCCAACATATATTCATATTTGTGGGGCGCGGTGGTGTAGGGGTATTTTCGGTGCCTTGCAGCCAGAGGGTTGCGGGTTCGAATCCACCTCAGGCCACCGCGTAGGGACCCTGGGCAAGTTCATCACTCACAATTGCTCATGCGCTCGGCGTGAAACTCTGATTCAGTGTCGGCGCTGTAGTCGGGAGCGCCTCTGAGTAGAAATCTTGAAGGGGCGCTATAACAAGTGTTCATACATACATACATACATACATATGGACATGCACACAACCCTGCACATTGTATTCTTGTATTCTTGCATGACTACATGTAGTCACCCAAGAACAATATCCAGGATCAACTAGCTGCACTCCATAAACTTTGTAGTGTGGCACCACATCCAGGGGCCCAGAAGCCATGGCACCAAAGTCGCTGAAGCTCACGTAAGTATTGGCTCTGTGACACCGAAGCACGAGCATGCTCACACAACTTTTCTGTAACATTAATACTATACAAAAATAATACAGTGATATATACGAGCTCGTACTCTGATATCTCTGACAAATTGTATAATTTTATCCACCTTAGGTCTGTACTTAGCTGATGTGACACATGTTAAACACTTCCCAGCCACTGACCACATAACAGATACTGAGTAAACCACTAGAGAGAGATCAATGTCTGGCAACTGCATAAATTGGTTAAAACATTACTGTGGAAATTCATGCAGCCAGTGGTGAATGACTACATGGCGATAAAGGCGATTTTAAATAAATGGTGAATATTATGCTATACACTGCCTATATGCTGACCCTAGAACCAGAATACTACACGGCTGCCCACTTTGAGCCTAAATGCTGAAGCTCATCTCAACTATTCTGATCAGTTCATTGGACAGACACTTCTGAATGTAGAATCTGGCTTCTCAAGAGGCTAAAAATAGCTCAATTTTTCAATTCATGAAGCTTATTACCAGTCCACCTTGTCTTGTTTCTCTTTAGATGAAGCCAGCAGCAAATCAAAACTACAGAGGTGCGTAGCGAATCCCCTTTTCCACCAGATCTCCGAAATCTATTTTACAAGTGAAAACAAAATTATTTACGCAATCTAACTTTCAGGGATATTTTCGAATATAGTATTCTGAAGATTTGACGACTAGTCAGTACTAGTTTTCGAGATTTTGAACGTTGTTAGCAAAATTGGTCAATTTTACATTTTCATCACATTTGGCGAATATGGGTGGGGGGGGGGTTTCGACGATTCGGGTAGACCCCGACAAGGGTTTTGTTCTCCGAAATACTACGAGAAAAACTGAACACATACCAACTGCTCAACTAACCTATAAATCCAGTACTTCTTCCTGTTACATTATAATGACTAAAATATGATAAATCTCAGTATTGTCGTCAACTGATTCTATACACGATCATTTATGTAAACATTATGGTGGCTGTTCATTCTGATCGTGTCAGCCATCTTGCTTTCAGCTGTATTCCTGCCTCATGCTGTCTGCCATCCATCCATCCACCCATTGACGATCCCACCAACCATTCAACCATCCCACCAGCCCACCAGCCATTCACCCATCCATCCATTCAGACAGACCGCAGACATTCAGACAGGCTTCATTCATTAGTTAGTCGCTTGTTAACGACACTGTGTGATGACAAAGATGCGTCTTTGTTATAGCGTCGCCCTTCTCCTTTCTGCAGGCTTGGGACTGGTAGGCTTACTGCTAGAGTATGAACAGCGGCGGAGTTCGCTTCATTTACTGTTCTAATTGAAGCTTACAAGATTATTACTGGAAAGGAGGCAGTGCAGAAGGAGAAGGTTCTTGAATTAGCACCATACAAAGCAACTCGAGGACAGTGACACAGGTAGGCCTATAAATTATTTAAGAAACCGAAGGGTACATTGGGGCAGAGATTCTTCAGTGCCAGAGTTGTAGATTTGTAGAATGGTTTGGATAATAGAACTGTCTCAGTGGACACTATCACAGCTTTAAAGAAGAAGCTAGAAAATTGGGCTACTGATCATGTTACAACTTACAGGTTAATTGCAGTGGTTGAACACAGACTAAACGTCTTTCTTAACCACTTAAACCCTTGCTATGTTATGTTTATTCTAGCCAAAGAACGTTAAGTCGCTGCAGGCGATAACGCTTGCAACGGGATGGCCCAAAACTACTGTATAGAAGACGAGGAACTGAAGTTTTACTCAATTTGAAATGATTTCATAGTCGAATCCAGCTACCTTGCATCACAGAATAAGTAAAGCGCATGCATGCTGTCCATGCCAACTCCACATGAAAATTCCGATCCGTAGTCACTTGAAAAGAGAGAGAGAGACTTGTGCCCTCTGGTGGATGGCAGATGGACTCTTTATGGGTGTTGTCATCGATATCTATATTTAGACGAATAAATACAGATATCGTTAATAACGCGTGTTTGCATTATTATCACTGCAATTTTGTTGTATAGTGAGAAATATTGTGCTAACTGCTAACATGAGTTCAGCGAAAGGTATGTTTTTGTTGCTTTAATATATCGGCGTTCGAATGTAGGTAGGTTGGCGACCCTACATGACCCACTGATCCAAAGTGTAACTCGACCCACTTAACCCCTTTACCGTGGAATAAATTTTTTAAATTTTTTCCACACATGTGTAATTATTTTTAGGTATTTCGCAAAATAATACATGTGATATATTTCTTATATAAGCCTTATTTTTGTAAATGCAATAATCCAGATGCCTTACTTTGCTCTCAGAAACATAAAAGTTAACATATTTTGTAACAAATGGCGCTTTAGTGCTCTATAAATGCTAAACTTGACGTGTCCCGATTTCATCCCTTGACCATACAAACTGATCTGATGCCATAGGGTTTTCTGGCTATCATCAATGTAATCATTTTCTGTCACATAAACGTTACTAGGACTAGATTTCAGTTTATTATCATCATCACTGTCTAAATCGGACACATTATTATCAGTTTCAAACAATAAACGATGTATTTTTTCGTTAGCCAAACCACGCGTGCGACCCAACGATCGCTTATGTTTACATGCGATCGGCTATTTTTGGGATGCACAAAGTTTCCAATATAATTATATTTAGTCCAGCTTATGACCCAATTTAAATATGGAAAGCCGCTATAACAATTGTAAAACATTATTATAATTCGAAATTGCCATTAGGACGAGTTTATTCGGGATACACGGCGAGTAAATAGACGCGTATCGTTAGGACGAGTTAACTCGGGGTTCACGCTGCACAATAATTACCGCAGGACGAGTTAACTCGGGGTTCACGGTAAAGGGGTTAACACAGGTCACCCAACGTGGTACCCTTGTGTCTCTGACGCCACGAATAGTCCTTAAACTTGAGGTAACCGGTCCATATTATGTACAATATAAAAATGACTCTCCTGTTTAACTTCGATTCTTACGAGTTTAAGTGAGTTAGTATTCTTTATATTATTAGCGTGAGACAAATGCATACACTTGAGAACGGTGCCTCCCAAACTAAGGTTTTTGTGCTTCCTATCATTCATGAGTTATCAACTTTGGAAATCTGTAGCTAGTGTGTAAGGCGGCCCCAAAAGCTAGGCCTCCGTGAGCAACTTAAGAAAATCCCAGATCCATCTATTTCCATCAACCTTGACTCTGCACCTACCCACACATTCACTGCAAATTCTCCTGTCCGTAACCTTGGTGTGATTTTTGACCAAAACCTCAGCTTCGCCGATCACATCACCCATCTTTCTCGCTCTTGCTTCATGCATATCCGTGACCTCCGTAGAATCCGCCCTATGCTTGACTTCAAAACTGCATCCACAATAGCTACATCTATAGTTCACGCTAAATTAGACTACTGCAATTCTCTTTTCCTAAACATAGATATCACTCAAATAAACCGCCTCCAAGCAATTCAGAATGCCCTAGCCCGTGCTGTCACCAAAACCCCAAATACCATCACATCACTCCTGTCCTCGAATCACTCCACTGGCTCAAAATTCCTGAACGAATAGAATACAAAATCATCTCACTCACGTACAACACACTTCAAACCTCCCAGCCCTCCTATCTCCGTCAGTTGTTCACGATCCAGCCACTTCGTCCAACCCGCTCCTCCTCCTCCCTAACACTGCTCCGCCCTTCCGTCACCTCATCATTAAAATTTTCCAATCGCTCCATAGCCATAGCTGTTCCACCTCTTTGGAACAAACTTCCGCCAGCACTACGACAAATATCTGACCCATCCTACGAAGTCACCAAAACTCCACCTCTCGCTATCTCTCCACAGGTCTTTCACTCGAAACTGAAAACACTGCTTTTTGACAAATCCTATCCTGAATCCAACACTTCTCCCTGCCTACCTCGCCGTCTGAACACCAAACACCATCCACCTTAGCCGCCTGCCTGTCTGCCTGCCTGACTCTCTGGATTTTGACCCCTGCCTATCGATTTTGATTTTATTGAGCGCCTGTGAATAAGCTGGTTCCCGCGACTTCGCTTTTGTGGGCGCTGTAGAAGTTCCGAGTTTACGATTACGATTAGTGTGTAAAAGAACTCCACAGCCCAAACACGGGAAAACATTTGTCAAAAATGTTCTCACTGTAATGGGGATACTCAGCGTTTTTATGCTTCTATCATGAATTATCAGCAAACATGTAGTATTGGGGTATGCAAGTTTACTGGCGTTATACGGTATCTTTTGGCATGCTGTGCAGAAGGTACCATGTTTTCTAATCACAGCACTAACCCTAGGCTGATACTGGTCTCTTCACAGATGTTCTAAACAACCTGGGGCATGTCTTACACAAGTTGCTCCTACCAAAGAAATCAACTATCAATGTCTCATGACAGGGTCTTGACTCTTATTGACAATAATATGAGGAAAACATTTTTAGTAGGAATGCTGTAGTCCTATTGATTTTGTATTTGTCCTATGATGTTTGTGCACCGTAGTGCGACTCTTCTGCAACCGGTTTAATAAAGAATATACTTACTTACTTACTTACTAACCCTGACCCTAACATTACCCTAACTGACTCTCACGACGCCTAACCTGCCCCTAACCGACACTCACGACGCCAGTTAGCTTACATACCTCGATACACGTTTGTCGAATTATACTCATAGACAATCACCAGAGGATCTCAAACTCCTTCCATTTATTATTATTATTATTATTAAATAAATTTGTAACGCGCGCAAGGTCACACCGAAATGTGAATCTGAGGCATGGATAGTCGGCCACCAGGTGAAGATACACTTAGATTTCCAAATCCTTGAAAGCAAAGGAGAACCGCTTTTTGAAGGAAGGAAGTGAAGTTGAGCTACGAAGAGAAAGTGGTAGTCGATTCCATTCCTTTGGAGCAGAGGCATGGAATGCACTAGAGCCCATAACTGTTCTGCATCGTGGCTCAGCTAGAAGACCTGTACGTGATGATCGCAGGCAACGAGGAGGGATGTAAGGAGTTAGTAGTGCATGAATATAGGTAGGTGTACTGGTGCTGAGGGCTTTGTAGGTCAAACAGGCCAATTTAAATTTTATTCTGAATTCAACAGGAAGCCAATGCAGCTCATGGAGTAGGACTGAGGAGCATGTTTGTAGTGGGACACGCAGCACTACACGAGCCAAGGAGTTTTGCAGCCTTTTGAGTTCAAGGTCTGATACACCCACAAAAAGGGAATTGGCACATAAATCAAGATGAGAGGATACAAGTGAACAGGCTATAGTTTAAGACATATTCTTAGTTAGAGCCGACCTGATGTGACGTATTGCCCTGATGTGATAGAAACAAGATTTACAAAGGCTTGTTATGTGCGGTCGGAATGTGAGCTTACTGTCCAGGGTTACCCAAGTGCAGGGGCGTCCATTCCCCCTTACGCCTATGAAGCATTCCCCTCATGTCATCAGATTGCCCCCCCACGACGACCGCCCCAGACGATTGGTCGACTGTCGACAAAAGAGAAAATTTCGATTAATTATCAAATTTGAATCACGATTTTATTGTTGAATTATTAATTGAATTCTTTATGGAATTCTTTAACTTTTAGTTCACTAATCAGCAACATTATGCATTATAAAATATGAAGGCTTGTACACAGACAGAGGAATACTGCCAGAGTGGCGAGACAGTACTGCTCAGTTTTTTCATTTAAGAAATTAATCGCCGTGTTTTTCATTTAAAAAATGCATTTCTATGTTTCAAAAATAGTAAAATCATTGAGCAGACGTTTAATGTACCGGTACACAAATTTTTATTTCCCCCCCTGAAAAGCCAATGAAGATTTCTGCTTCATTCCCCCCATAGGATGGACGCCCTGCCCAAGTGTTTTGATAGTATCTAAAAGTGGCACAGCAGTGCCTGCGAGGTCGATACTAGAAAGTGAAGGGAAAGAATGCAGGCGTTGTCATGAACCGAACAGAATTGCCTCAGACTTGTCTGGCCATAGACATACATAGATGAGAGGCACTCCTCAAGTTTTAGTTTACCAGACTGATCAGTGTGTGACAGAGCAATATGGAGCTGAGTATCATCTGCATACTGTTGTAATTGGATTCCAAAGTGCTTGGCTAAACGACTGATTGGGGAAGTAAAGACTGTAAATAATAAAGAGCCGACGACAGATCCCTGTGGTACTCTAGTAGTGCAAAATGTGGGCTCAGAGCGAGTGGTACCGATGCCCACCTGCTGACTACGGTCACCCAGGTAAGAAGCTAACCAGAGACACCGAAGCTTTTGGTGAGTGTTGAAAGAAGTAGCTGGTGATCTACGGTGTCGAAGGCTGCACTGAGTCAAGACATACTGTAGCTTTACCATTGTCAATAGACGAGAAGATGCTATCCAGTGTAGAGACAAGAGCAGTTTCAGTGGAATAGCCTTTGCGGTAAGCTGTAGCCTAGCAAAGTCAAATTATTTTCTTTTCCGTTTTTTTCCGTTTTTTATTTTTTTCAATAAAACGACGTTTTTTCCGTTTTTTATTTTGATTTCACCGTTTTTAACAACTATGGTACTGGCTGCCCATTTCCCTATTTTGACAATAAAAGATGCAGTGTCCAAAATATCTCTTGGGCCACAAGGTCTGTGCAGCACAGGCATTTGAAGAATAACCTCAGTCTTAGCCGCCTGGTAGAGATATGTTTTTCTTAGAAAAATGCAGTATGTACCCGGTAGCTCTGTTTATCAGCAATTTGAGAAACTTCATACAGGAACACTTTTGTTTTTGGTCTTTCTCAGCTGGTTGCATTGTCTGTTATTGTTGTTGCTATAATTACTGGGTAGTAACTTTAAGGTACTGTGAATATTTACAGCTTTCTTATTGAAGTGTGGCATTCAGAAGTATGAATGGGGAAAGTTGGGAAAAGCCAGTGAAGTTGCACAGTTGGCCAGTTGCTCTGACAAAGACTTTAAAATTGAGGAAAATATCCCATATGCAGAGGTAAGCTGGACTAACTACCAATTTCATTTCTTATATGATTTTGTACTGCATTCACAATAAATTTATTTAGGAAACCTCTTTAATCTAAAATTGCCATTAGATGCTGCATATACGGGTTTTAAAATTTGTTGCTGTTTGACTACAAAAGTGTTTGTTACTTTAAAATAAATTTAATTATGTTTCTGCAAAGTGATGTTTCCCATTATATTAATTTTAGAATCACTTCTTAAATCTGACATGTTATAAAGTTAATACAGGTTTTAAGTTTTTGGCTGGTTGGTTAGAAAACTGTTACTTTGTCATAAGTTTGATAATGCTGCTGAGCTTTTTAATGAACACGAGAGCATACTGAATTTCATTGCAGTGTATATCGATAAGTAATTCTGATGAATTCCAAACTTCTGTTTCAGCTACCAGTGCTTTGCATTTTTGATGATAAAAAAGATCTAGGCTATGCCTTTAAATTTAGAGTAGTAAACACTGAACTTTGTATCGCATGACTTATTCAGGCATGATTTGTTCAGGATTTATAGGGACACACCTGGATTGTGAAGTTTTTCGTTGAAATGCTCTTTTAGCCAGTGGTATATTGTCAACTTAAGTAATATATGTGCATGGTGTTTTGCTGTATACAGTTATGGATGGGTACGCATGCCAGAGGTCCATCTGTTGTGAGTGCAACAGGGCAGCTGCTTTCCAAATGGATTGAAGAGCATCCAGACAGTCTTGGTAGCAAGGCTCCAAAACTGTTTGCAGATTCTGTTGGTCAGCTTCCATTTCTTTTCAAAATCCTTTCAGTAAACAAGTCTTTGTCAATTCAGACGCATCCAAGCAAGGTTTGTATGCCTTCTAGTTTAATGATTATTGAATGTTGCCTTGAATGCTACTTTTGCAGCTCTGAATAGTTTATGAACTGTTGTACTCTCATACAATCCCTTGAATGTTGCCTAAGACCACAAATTTGATAAAGGCATGTAATAAATGTCTTAAGCGATGAAAGGACGATTGGAAGAAAGGACACGTGATGGACTGATCTGAATTGGAATCGTACTTCGATCACATACAGCCAAATGCTGTCTAAAACACAAAAACAAAAAATCCTGAGCAGAATTGAGAAGTAACTCCAAAACACAGATTTAACACACTGCAATCACTCGCTGCTGGCTATACTGAAGTGCAGTTTAAAATTGTCACGATTGCATGACTCGGCATGGCATACACCACTCTTTGTGACTAGTACCATATAAGCAAGTGTTATTTCTCTCTTGTTTTTTATGTCTTCATCAAAAATCAAAACTTATGGACCGCAATTAAAACAATCTGCAAAATATTAAGTGAATGAATGACAATGTTGCTAGCAGTTGATAGCTTAGGCCAAAAAAATAATGCTGTGTTTCCGATAACATAGCTTTAAAAAACTGGGTAGGTAGGTAGGAAAAAATTTTTATTTTGCAAAATATTTTTATCCAACAATTTGCTCTTACAACTTGCTAAAACAGTTTCGCGTTCTTTGAACTTATTTGTTATAGATGGTATGCTACTATTTCAAAGTATATATTGTTGCAGATATAACAACACAACAGGGGCCGTATTCATGAAGATAGGAGTAAGCTATTCGGGAGTAGCACCTACTTCGGGAATAACTATTCCCTGAATAAAACTTAGTCGTGTTCGGTATTCATAAAACAGGCACAGACGGCCGATTAGTTACTCTGGGCGTAAAGTGCGCTGATGCTGGGTTTTCCCAATATTTGAGTGGTTATCGTTGATCGCGCATGCGCAAAAAGGTCCGTTACCGACGAAGAGTAAAATAAGTAAGCAAGTAAGTCTAGCCTGTATTACCCCACTATCAAACGCGCAGCATTTGCATCGAAATAGAATGCAAAATAAAACAGAAGTAAAAATAATATATAGTATTAATAGTGAGGAGGTCGGAACATCGAATTTCACGGTTGTGAGGACAATGTAAACAAATAAAAATTGAAAGACGGCGGTAAAGCAAAACAAATCTAATTTAATATAAATGTAAAATTAAGAGGCGTTTTTTGTTACAGTAGACCTAAATATGAGAGTTTACGTTAATTAGCAGCAAAGGTACAGTAAGAAAATGACAAGGAAGAGTGAAAAGATTTTGAAGTTTACGGTGAAGTTGGGACAGATCAAGGCCTAACGGATACACGCGGCACTTCGAATGCAACATTGTCAGACATCTCGTCAAATTTTAACATATTCTGACGGCGAAATGAAAGGCAATTTAAAGTTCGCCGTTGCCGAACTAGATGAGTTAATTACAGATTCTCTTAAACACTTATTGATGTCTAAAACGTCGTCGAATGCAACGAATAACGACGGCCGCCATATTGTTTATCGCCTTTAAGCTGGGAATAGAGGGCTTACTCCTACCTCAGACTCGGAGTAGCGGTCAGTAGCCTTATTCGCAGCGTAGAGCGTTGCACCTGTCTCATGAATACCGCCGTAGCCCACTACTCCCGCGTAGGCCAGATTTATGCTGGGAATAAGAGTTACTCCTGCCCCATGAATATCGCCCCAGTTAAACAAACTTTTAGTATTAAAATCTAGTCAAATTAAAAACCTTTAAATGAGTAGCCATATTATTTACAAATTATTTTTATAGAACAATTTGCTCTTTCACCTTGCTAAAACAGTTTTGCATTCTTTAAACTTATTTGTCATAGATGGTATGCTGCTATTTTAAAGTATATGACGGTGCCCTTCAGACCAGACCCGTTACGAGGGCTGCAGAATGTTGCACCCTCTGAAAATGTGTCCGCACGCAAGCTATCCTGCATCCAGCATTGGCCGGTGACAGCTGTCAATCAATGTAGCACAAATATTACACTTAACTAGTCTCTAGGAATCAATACCAAATTTGGAGGCTGTTTTCCCGTAGATGTTGCTGTTACATTGAATACAGTGATGGGATTTGGGAAATAGCCCTTGCAAGTTACCGTAAGAAAGTTAATTCCTCTGCCTGCGATGTATTACTCTCCGGCCCTCCCCACCCCTTCAACCATCGGACGCATGTTAATACTGACCATGGGAAACTTTAGCCCGTTTATTGCTCTAAGTAACGGTGCCCTTATTCACATACCTCTGGCAAGGAAAGCTATGTTATCAATGTCGCAAATCTGCACCTCTGGCACGCAAAGGTTAAATTCATGTGTCAATAAAAAAATGTGTGAAAACAAATTTTTTAATTTAAAAAAAATAATTTAAAAAAAAAAAATTTCACAAAATTTTCCCAGTCGGGTCTAAAAAAGTGACTCGGTCGGGTTACTGGAAACACATAATTATTTTCTTTTGGCCTTCGCACAAAGGACAATGTGTAGGGACACGGTGAAAAATAATAATCATCATCATCTGTTCCTGACGCCAGCCGTTTGGTGGCAATGGGTATGAATGAACCATCTCCACTGTCCTCGGTCACTCATCAAGTCTAGTGCTCCCCTCAGTGTTAGTCCAAGTGATGTTATGTCCTTTATTGTTTATCCATTGTAGTCATGGTCTGTCTTTGTTTCTTTTTCCTATGAATCTTGCATGTAGTGCATTGTGTGGAATTCGGTCAACTGGTAGTCTCTCTACAGGTCCAAAGCATCGGAGTTTTCGTTGAATGACTTTGTCTGACAGAGTTGTTTTCAATACCTAATTAATGTCATCGTTTCTTATTTTCTGTCCCTTTGATCTACCATAGCCAATTAATTTCTGCTGTAAGAATTCTATTCTCATATTGCTTTGTTATTGTCCAACATTCTGATCTGTATAGGTATTACTTTAGATAAATAATGCCTAAATGAAAATCACGATGTTGTACTGAAGATCAAAAATATGTGTTTCAACATGTTTGGGGTCATATTATAATATTTTATGCCTAATCATAGTAACAGAAAAAAACTTTCTCCGGGAGCCAAAAATTGCCTTGGGTATATGTGCTGAATTGTTCAGGAGCATAAGCTTCAAGGGGTTAAGTTAGTGAATGGGAATGCTTTATGAATAAAATTGTGCCACTGTGATTGGTTTTCAACAGAAAGCAGCTGAACGCTTACATAAGGAGAATCCGAAGGAATACCCAGATAGTAATCACAAGCCTGAAATGGCCATTGCTCTGACACCATTTGAAGCTCTCTGTGGCTTTAGACCAAAAAAGGAAATTGTGGAATTTCTCAAATGTAAGTAGAAATATCCTTGCTACGGTTTATGGAAATCAGTAAAGATTTGGAATATTTGTTTGGACAGAAATGAGTTGATGTTGACTTTAGTATACTAATCTGTTTCAAGATTTGACAGCTTTTGTGACTATATTAAAGCACTATTATGTGAAGAAACCTTTAGACTGCTTGTAGCGATGCTAGGGTTATAAAATGTCTTGTTTATCTTAATCAATTTTAAAATAGGAATTTATAATAAGATAGTTAATTGCAAGTGTTGTTAGGTTTAATGACAAAGTGGCACTATAATATTTTAAAGGTGAGACCACATGGCAGGTAACTGGCTAACTACGCAATCGGAAATATGTGGACTGGTCCGACTGGGCACCACGGCATTAATGGCAAATGCCAGCCAACAAAATATTAATGACATCTTTGACAATGAATTGAGGGGTCGACAAGAAACGGTCGTGGGAAAAAGATGTTCTGAGATTAAAGAAATTATATGGGTAATTATTAAATAAACCCTCAGAGTTAAGAGTTACGTGAACTTTGGAGTTGTATACTGTCAAACTATGGCCTATGTACATTTATGTAATGACTGACGAAGATGTTGAGAATGCTTTTGAACACCGCAGCCATATTTCACAAACGGTTGCTCGTAATGCAGCGCAGACACTGACTCTGAGTGAATTGGGATTATCCAACTATGACTGTTGTGTTGCTTCCATGCATGTGTAATAGTGTATTTGTGCAAAGAAGTACAAAGGTAATTTTTTAGCTAATAATGACATTTGAGATTTGCCAGCTACACATTTTGTGGAAAGCTAGGCAATACATGTACATTACTGCTATGCATAGCTGGTAGACTTGTTAAGCCATGCACACATGACACTCGGTTCCGATGGTGTGCCTTCCATTGGCCACATGTTTATAGTGTTTCACTGGATTTATTTGAAAGGTGTTCCTGAATTTCGTTCAGTGGTTGGAGAAACTGCTGCTGCAGAGTTGTCTAAAGGTGGTTCAGCTGCAGACCAGGCTTCTCTGAAGAAATGTTTCACTGCTTTGATGTCATCAAAGGATGATCTTGTAAAGGAACAGTTGTCCCATCTCGTTTCTCGACTACAGAAAGCCAGTAAGTAGGCCGGTTGATCTTAAATGTAATGGCTCTGAATGTATTCTTGATTGTTCTGAACATGACAGCTGTTGCCTTTGTTGACTTTCCAATGGTCATCTACTGTAATGACTTCATAACACTAATATCATAAGGCTTCAAGGAATGGTCAAATAGGTTAAGACACGAATTATTCATTCATTAATTAATTCTGGAGATTTATGTAGCACCCCTTAAAGAAATCTGCTCAGGCATGCTCCCAGCCCAGCCACGGCTGAAGAAAAAAGACTTGAGTGATTTATAAAACCCAGTCAAACATAGCAAACGCAGCTCCGATGGTAGGTTATTATGTTAACCCTTTGCGTGTCACAGGCACAAAATGTAGCATCACAAAACTTTCCTTGCTGACTGTAGGTGCGATATTACTTCATAAATAAATGGATTCATTATAAATGCACCGGCTAAAGCGTTTCAAAGTTTGGAACCAGTGTTCTTGTTACATAAATAAGTTAGGTGTGAATTAAAATGATAAATAAGTTAAACAAATTTCCCAGTGGTTATTTATGCACATGTGGGATAATTGCAGAGATATTAGAACTGAAGGTAGATGATCTGTTTCTTTTTATGATCTTGTGTTATGACCACAGTGGCAAATGATGAAGAAATGATTTTCGATAATTCGAATGAAGAGTTAATTTTGAAGAATTTATAGAACCTTCAAGTGACAGTGAAGACAATACCAGCAGCAATTTCATCACCTGCTTCTGAATAAGCTTGGGCAAGGCAATGAAACAGTAAGCTGGCCCGCAGCAAACTTAACTCGATGCACAGCTTATGTGAAAGACCCTTGAGTAAACCATGATTGTACCAGTAATAGTAATTGCAAATTTATATAGAGACACTTTAAGAGAAACAAATCAGAGGCTGTCCGGTCCTGACAATACCAAACCATGATCAAATAGAATGGTTTTCAAGCGATACAAAAAAAGACCAAGAAGCAAAAGTCACAGGGTGCAAGGGAGTTTATTCCAAAAAGATGGGCCAATAACAGCAAAACTTCTATGCAGAGCTGCAGAATTTTGCTCATTAGATACGCTTGGTTACAGCCAGCAAGGCAATTATTCATTATGACCTTAAACTCAATGTGTTTTGATTAGTGACGCAGAGTACAAGTCGTCCATGAATTATTTAGCCATGAAAGATGTGATCAGCTAGAAGGCCCGCATGTTTGGCGAACATCCTGCGTTAAAAGTTTCATTAATGGACTGGGTAGGCTGAATTTCACTTTCCTGGCGAAATTACGCCGTTGTAAACTGTATTTCCATTTAATCTATTCTGAAAATGTTGCCCTTTATAATCTGTTTTGGACATTCCTATTAGACAATTTCCATTATGATGATTGCCTTGCCTTGGTATTCATGAAGAAACATGATGCCATTACACAATTGTATAATAAGTTTGATGACTTGTGTACACAGAGCTGCAGGTGGCTCGGTCGCATTATAAACGTGGAGTACAATACAACACACAATACAACACATCACAATACAACTGGGGCGCGGTGGTTTAGGGGTATGTTCGGTGCCTTGCAGCTGGAGGGTTGCGGGTTCGAATCCACCTCAAAGTCGCCGCGCGTAGGGACCCTGGGCAAGTCCTTCACTCGCAATTGCTCATGCGCTTCCGGCGTGAAACTCCGATTCAGCGTTCGGCGCAGTAGTCGGGAGCGCCTCTGAATAGGAAATCTGGTAGGGGCGCTATAACAAGTGTTCAAATACAATACAATACAGAGCTGAGCTTTTGTGGTCTATAATTGATGCTTTCTGGACTATAATTAATGCTAGATGTTTACTTTTCTTTTTCTCATTTTTGTATCGTTTAGTTATTGTTCTGCCCCTGTGGCGTAATAAAGTGTTCATTAAGAGACAAAAATGAGCTTGTCCTGCATGGCTGAGAGAAAGAATGTAAAATTCTGTCAAGTAGCAACAATTTAATCAGCTTTGGTATAGGCTGTTAACAGTATGGGCTACTCAGCAGAGATACAATTTGTCCATTGTGTTCTTTAGGCAATAAGATTAGATACACTTCTGATTACTGCTAGCTCTATTTTATGCAGAAAACACATTCCACTGTTTACACCTAATTGCACACATTTGGGTACTTGGACACTTTTGATTTTGAGATGCATGTAGAAACACTTCAACTGATATGTGGGTCAGCGATTTCCTGTTTCCAAGGTGTAACTTTTAGGACTGTGATGGTGCTATGAATAGCAATATCTTCTAATGGAGATACTGCTATTGGTCTGCAGCTGCTAAGGTATGTGTTGTGCAGCTAACCTCCAAATGAAGATAAAGAGCTAAAGACCAGTGTGCCTTCACTTGGTCGCAGAGCAGCCCATGTTGTCTTTAGATAATAGGCTCTGTTGTAGAGAAACTGAATTCTGAATCATTATTTAAGATTATGTTTGAAACTTTATTCAGGATAGAATTTACTCATTTGCTGCTTTTTGTGTAGATGATCATGCTTACTGGCAGCATTCTATTTCTGTCTGTTTTCAGAGGTCAGTCAAGATTCAGCGACTCTAGTCAGTTGCCAGGGCGAATTACTTCTGAGGCTTTATGACCAGTTTCCAGGAGATGTTGGCTGCTTTGCAATTTACTTCCTAAACGTCATGACACTTAAAATAGGGGAAGCAATATTTCTCGAGGCTGACCTACCGCATGCATACCTATATGGAGGTAAGTCTAATGCAATTTTTACTGGCATGTCCCACAGCCAAGATGGCCGTTATTTAGGCTTCTTGTTCATATCAACATGTTGGTTTGCCATGTGCAGAATTTGCTCAATAATTCCCATATGTTTTAACTTATATTGTTTTTTTCTTATGTCTGCATTGAATTTCATGCATTATTAGATGAGGTTTTGTCACATCTATTCAAACCTGACCACCAAACGTTTTGAATTGTTTGATCTGTCATAGGTAGAGTTGAACCCTAGACTTGTATGTATGCCATCTGCAACTGGAAACTCTTAAATTTGGTGATGCAGTGGCACCTCCATCCATTATTAACTGCTTGCATGCCTCTTCACTGACATTCTCCTCCCTCTGTCTCTCATTACAGACTCTCTTATCAAACTCAAACTCTCTTATCAAACTCTCAATGCAAAATTTCTCTGTACCCTCAGATGCTGAAACGGCCTCATCCCTAATGCATCTTTTCACTTTTTGAACCTGCTTCTGAAGCCATAATCAAATTTGTTAAGTTGCTGTGAAGTGCCCAGTAGCAGAAATTCGGTCTTTGATGGGTATAGAGGTGTTTATTGGCCACCATCCAAGACTGTTCCTCATCAGAGGCAGCAGACAACAGCTGCGCAGATGAGTCACATGACAGACTGTTGAATGAAATACGGATTTGAGTATCATCAGCATAGAAATGGCATCCCAGTGAATGATTATCCAGTAGTGTTGCTAGTGGTGTGGTATATATTGTAAACAAAAGAGAACCAAGCACAGAATCGTAAGTACTAAACCAATTTAGCGCAGGATCAGAGATCCCAAATCAGTGCTTGAGACGATGAAGAAGAACAGAATGATCCACAGTATCAAAAGCAGCAGACAAGTCAAGAAGAACAAGTTGTGTCACCATACAGTCCATACACCTGTCCATTGAGCTTATGATGTCATTATGAACAGCAAGAAGTGCATATTCTGCACAGTGAAACTTACAATATGCAGACTGAAAAGGGAGAATAGTGAGTTTGATGATAGTTTGAATACAATTCATTTACTATTCATTCAAGGATTGTAGATATGAAATTCAAGGTTGAGATGTGCCTGTAATTTGACAGATCACCAGGATCAAGAGATGGTTTAACTTAACTAAGCAGCAGATGAACTATTGCTTGAGCAAAGCAGTTGGGAAGGATCTCTCGTGCAATGAGAATTGATAATCGATGTAATGGTGGGACCCAGGACATCAAAGCACTCTCAGAAACCAAGTAGGAATAGTATGTCAAGGAAACCGGTTTCATTAGGTGAGGAAAAGATGTGTTTGAACGTCTTCCAGAGTAACTACTCTGTCACCTTACCCCGTCCATTGAGCTTATGATGCGATTATGAACAGCAGAAGTGCATATTCTGCACAGTGAAACTTGTAATATGCAGACTGAAAAGGGGAGATCAGATCCATGATAGGAGATCAGGTCCATGATAGGAGGTCTACAATTTGGATGGAGGAATTTGTCTAATGCAAAAGAACTGACAAATTTAAGCCATTTACCAGAAAGTTTGTCTGCAAAATAGTCAAGAATTTACTTGCAAGATCATAGCAGCTTACTCTGTCAAAAACTAAAAATTGAAAAAAATTGAGTTTGATCAAATTTTGGCCATTTTCTCGCAAGAGCACGTTGCGACATAAGCCTGGTTTTGGTCAGATGGGTCATGTATAAGAAATGTTGTCGGTAAAAAAGGTCAAGAATTTACTTGCAAGATCATAGCAGCTTATTCTGTATGCTACACGACCAAAGTGTGCATGGACTTTGCTGAAGTATCAGAGACATACTATTCCTGTATGTGGTACTCGATGAACATCCACATTATTGGCAGTGATGCTGAAAGTCACTTTGGTCTGTCTGTCGCAGTGGATAAGGTTCACTGTATTAAGTTGTCGTTTCCAATGTTTAGAGTGAATGATGGTGTCATCATTTGCTGATGACATGGATTCTGTGATTTTATATAATATATAAGGATGGCAAAACTAGTGTGTTTCTAAAGATAGGCCCAAGATATTATCTTGGGCCTATCTTTAGAAAGATAGGCCCAAGATATTATCTTGGGCCTATCTTTAGAAACAGACTATTTTTGCCATCCTTATGATGTACATAAGGGGCTTATTACTAAGTAGTGTGATTATTGAGCACTACAGGAGTTGAATTTTGAGTTTTGAAGAGTAAAGAGCAATAACTTCAGCGATCTGCTGAAATGCGATGTGAAGTCTCATTCTTAATGGTAATGACAGCCATGCTGGATTACATTAGATGTTTGATGCAGTGTGTTCTGAAAGTTATAAATTTTACAGCGGCAATTTGATTCTGATTTGATTCAAAGCAGTCAAACTGCTGCTTCAAGATTCAATTCAAAATCAAATCATAGTGCTAATTTGATTAGATTTCTTATTTAAAAAGAAATTAGTGACTCGTGGGTCTCTGATGGAATTGCTGCTGATTTTGTTGTTCTAGACTGTTTAGAATGCATGGCCTGTTCAGATAACGTTGTCCGAGCTGGGCTAACTCCAAAGTATAAGGATATTGCAACGCTCTGCTCTCTGCTGAAATATGATTGCAAGGCTCCAAAGGATCTTCTCTTCAAAGGTCACAAGTCTTCTGACGATCCACATGTGACCGTCTTTAACCCACCTGTTGAAGATTTCTCTGTTCATCAGATTCAGGTTAGCATAATTCTGTCATGTCATTTGCCACATAGTCTATGGCAAAGTCATCTACAGTGCTTTATGTTGGTCTTTCATCAAAAGTAAGTTTGTGTGCTTGTCAAGTAAAGTAAGTTAACTGGAAACCAGTGAATGGATGAATTTTGACATATGCATTGTTACAACAGATTTTGGGGTTGAATGATAGTCTAGTGGTTAGCATGTTGGAGTGTAAACCAAGAGGGCAGGGGTTAAAATCCCCACCAGGCAGACATTTGTTTTGAGATTTCTGCTCCATCTGGGCCCCTAGTCAGCTCGGCTATAATGAGTGCACTGACCGCACACTGTCAGTGGGAAGATCAGATGGCAATGGAGAGAATTGGCCATCTGCCTTTGTATGCTGAGGCCAAGAAAAATGAAGTTGCAAACACTTCATACCAATGGCTACCCCAGCCTTAAGCCTTAAGAGACTGCTCTTCTTCTAACATGAGAATACCTAAAATAATCAATTAACTGGTCGATGATCTCATGAAAGTTGTACTAGAGGAATCAGTGATTGATACAATGTGGTGATGTTAGATGTAAAGCATGGTACAGTACTAAAAAGCCGTTTTGAAGAGTGAGAGAAGTACAGCAAATTAGACAACAGAGCGACAAGCACAACAGCAAGAATGATTAAAGTGGACTCCCATTCCATTCATTATAAATTATGTGAGGCAGCCACAGTGCAGAGAAACTTGTTAGAAGCACCAGGAGCAAAAAGTGACCCAGACAGATAAAAAGTGGTCCTGGAGCAGCTGAACAGGGAGATGAATCTGTCTGTTTTTCTCTGGTCGCATCTGTTATGCTCACAGGTCGAGGCAACTGGAGCTGATCATCCTCTGCCAGGTCTCCTTATCTGACTGACCTTTAGAAAAACTTGCAATCTGGTTTCTGCTGCTCTTCATCATCATCATCATCAGGATCCATGGGCCGAAAGCCCGTAGGTGTCCAATGCAAATTTCGTCATCCGTTTCCATAATCCTCTGTCTTGCGCCAATACACTCAAACTGTGTAGGTCTTGTTTGCACCAATCCCTGATGTCATCCCACTTCCATCCATCATACCCATCATGACAGTTTTTATTTTTCTATTATTATTGCTGCTCTTCATACTCCTACAAAACTGTTAAGATGTACATAAATAAGGATCTAATGAAATCGACTTCTTCCCTGTTTCATCAGAAAAAAGGGTTATCGCAGTTGCCTGGACAGGTGGTTGCACAGTGTACTACATCAAGCCTTTAGTAAATCAAACTCATGACACTGATTCAAAGTTCTTGTATCAAATAGTTCATGATGTTTATGATATAGCTTTCAGAATAAAATCAGTCTTAATGTTGAATTGCCAAGTTACAACAGAATGTGATAAAGTATTAAACTTTTAATACACAACTGTTATATACAACTTATTTTATTAAATATGTTAATGTACCATAACTATGTGTTTAAGATATATCTTACTTTATATTATATTTATATTTATTAATATATTTTTCAGCTTCCCCAAAATATTCATCAGTATGTGATAAGGCCTGTCGATGGAGCTAGCATACTGATAGTGATTAAAGGAAGTGGTGATGCAGCCAGTCAGTCGCTGGGTACCACCAGTCTGCATCTGGAACGTGGCTCAGTTGTATTTCTGGCAGCCAACGAAAGCTTGACATTGCACATGAAATCATCTGACCAGCAAATGGTGATTTATCGAGCCTGCTGCGATGGATCAGTTTAGAAGACACACGAGTTATGATCAATGTTCGGTTTCAGTTTTTTTCTGCAGCTCATCATGCACATTAAAGTTGTCGCATGTTAGAAGTGTGTATGAATTTTTATGCAGCTTAGAAAGAACATCGAGAGAGAACATTGGTTATAACATTCCATTTACATATAGTGTTGAACTTGTTAATGCATGGGGACCAAGTATTTAGGGATTTTGCCATAGTGCTTACGGGTATCAGCTACATGGTTTTTGCAGCTTATCTATTAGAGCTAAAAAATTTAGTTATGCTATCGTTGCTTAAGCTGACATAAAGTAATTTAGTACAACATATCATTAAGTTTATTTGGTTGATTTTATTAGTGGACAGAATCTTTGTAGTTTGTTGCAAATTTTTTAGCTGCCAAATGCTCGTAAGTAGAAACTATACACCTTTACAATGGTTTGATGATGTTAGGTAGTAATTTACTTGAAATAATATAACTTGGCATTTTTAAAAATTAATTTCTTAGCATCACTGATTGTAATAACTGTAACAGGTTTGGAATTTTAAATTATATGGAGTTTAATGTTCTTGTATTTTAAGTTTATTTTTACTTACATAATGAGTTGGTGACAGGAATTGGTTGGCACCGGAATGCACCAGAACGGTGTTCGGTTCTTTTTTGACGAACGGAACGTCTTAGCAGTAAAACTGTCTAGATTAACATGGTGCCTGAAGCCGGCGCTCCGGTCCTTTTTGTTTAGGACGGGATCACTGGTTGGTGACCATATTTCAGACAGACTGACTACATACAAGGTGAAGGTAACACACTTGTTTAGAAACTTGCATGTAATGTGTGATCTCAGGGTTTGAAAGATCTCTTATCTGAAGTAAACACAACCACAGCAATACTGTGTTTTAGTGTTGGTACTCATACAGAACCTGAAATTTCATATTCTATTACAGTTATACTTGGTATATGCAGCTTTATATTTTGAAATTGCATGTAACCTGTAGTTACAACTGCGAAATGGTGTCGTAGTCTCATTCTGTTGTCAATGACAGATGTAAAACACGCATGATAAATACATGTATTTCTCTGAGCTTGGCCAACTGTTTGCAGGCCAACATTTGCTAACTTATGTTATTGTACTAGCCCACCCAGTTTAACTGACCATCTAGGCATAAACAGATATAAATAAACTAAAATGTGACATCTTAGCCTCGCCACCATCCTTTATGGTTGTCTCCAGTGCACAGCTATTGAACTGGCTGTGCAGTTTCAGTGAATTTTTAACTGAGCTCTTTGTTAAGAAAATCCTTTTTAGAACTAAGAAAATTGTTGAGCACATGCTGCAACCTAGATTTACTCTGCTATTTCTGCAGCTTAATTGTACTTTGTAACTTCTATAACGTCAATGTCTAATGTGCAAGGCATCAACTGATGGCACACCAAAACCGAGCCATAATCAGATCAATATACCAAAGATCGGTACCCCGTCAGAACGGCCCAGGACAAATCGGCCCCGACAAAACGGCCCCGACAAATGGGCCCCGACAAAACGGCCCCGACAAAACGGCCCTCGTCAAAATGGCCTCGACAAAACAGCCCCGTCATTTCGGCCCCGTCATAACGGCCCCCGTCATATCGACCCGTCAAATCGGCCCCGTCAAATCGGCCCCGTCAAACCGGCCCCAGTCATTTCGGCCCCAGTCACATTGGCCCATCACAAAATATCCCATGTCCTAAATACTTTTAAGTTGGATTGATGAACAGAATTAGTTGCGTAAATAGAACTCGGATTGGTAAAACCGTAGTTTACGTTGCCAAATTATTTTATGTGGTCAGTTTAAAATAGAAGTTGGATTGCTGAAAATAATTTTGGCGTTAAAATGGAAGTTGGATTTGTGAAAAATAATTCGTTGCGTAAATAGAAGTTGGTTGTGTGATAGTTGTCATTGAAAGCATTTAAATAATTAAATACGCCAACCAGTTAGCATTAGACGATGGACCCCGCACCCGCAGTCCATTGCCCAGCTGAACCGTCGCTTGAGGCCTCTTTTCAACATAGTTTGTCAGCGTAAGCTCAAAAGTACTTGCAACATTGGATATTTTGTATGGGGCCGATATGACTGGGGCCGATATGACGGGGCCGATTTGACGGGGCTGATTTGACGGGGCTGTTTTGTCGAGGCCATTTTGACGGGGGCCGTTTTGTCGGGGCCGTTTTGTCGGGGCCCATTTGTCGGGGCCGTTTTGTCGGGGCCGATTTGTCCTGGGCCGTTCTGACGGGTCACCCCAAAGATCAGCCTGCTAATCCAGGTGAATAAGCAATTTGAGAGACTCAAGTCTTTAGCTGACAACGAAATGACAAAAGTGATTGAGCAGAACAGAACAGGGAGGCTGCATGTGTCATGATTGTACATACATGTACATGAAGACTTACAAATACCAGGTGCAGAGTCGGTGAGAGACACAGTAGAATTAAAACAACGGCCAGGTTACAACTGTGTGATACCGATAAAAAGGACTTGCAGCAATCAAGGTGGCACAAGACCAATGCTGTTACCAGCAGATATCCAGGATGAGAAGAGGATACAATGCCAAATTCTGGAATAGATGATAACTTACAAAACTAAGTTGTCATAATATGTACATTCGTGATATACTCTGAATTATGTGTAATCAATCAATCAATCAAAATTGATATAGCGCCCCTTCAAGATCCTACTCAGAGGCGCTCCAACCAAGGCCATACGGAAGAATGCAGTCTTCAACAGTTAGTGAAACTGAGAACAGTTTGGAAGGTGTCGCATATCTAATGTTAGCCCGTTCCAGGTTGTTGGACCAACCACAAGGAAGGAACGGCTCTGCATTGTCGCAGAGCGGGCAAATGGGACCGCCAGGTCACCGTGGACAGAGGAGCGCAGTGCTTGGCGGCCTGTGCAATTGGAAAGAGGGCGGCATATCTCACGCAGGTAAGAGGGTGCCCAGCCTGATAAGCACTGCCAAACCAAGGACGCGATCCTGTATGAGATGCGCTGTTGGAAAGGAAGCCAGTGCAATACCTCGCGCATATACTGAGATATGCGGTCGGTCTTACCAAATCCGCTGATGAGTCGAGCCGCAGCCAGGTGAACCCGCTCCAGCCTCTCGATTCGAACCCGCAGGAGACCAGCATAGATGGAGGGCATTGGAGGCGCAATAGTCTAGGCAGCTCAGCACAAACGTGTGAACTAGGGAGACTGCTGCTTTAAAAGTCAGGGAGTGAGCAATGACCCTGAGCTGCAGCAACTGGTAGTAGCAGCTGCGGCAAACCTGGTTTATGTGACGAGCTGCATTGGTTTCCCAGTCGTTTTTAGTACACGCTTGTTGTTAAAGTGTTAAAAATCAATCTATTCCCTAAACCTATTATTCAACCAGGTCATCGGAATGTCTTTCGCTGGTCGTACCTAATCCCATATTTTTGGTAGTTTTTCTGTTGTTGGATTTAGATTTTGGAACTCTCTCCTTGCATCCGTTCGTTCTGCTCAGTCACTTATGTAGTTTTTTCGTTCTTCACTTAAGACTGAACTTTTCAAATTTATCCACTGTACTAAGGCTGTCTTAGTGTTCGACCTTCTGAATATTGACCTGATTTACAGCTGGTTTTCTTTTCCCTTCTATTCAGGCCGAGTGCAAGAGTCACCAGAAGTTATTAAGAATTACTAGGGATGGGCCGATTATCCGTTTGGTAATGGGTTCAAGCCAAATTTTGCACTGATCGGTATTATTCAGAATCGGTGATCCCAGGCCTTAATATCTGAATAACAAAAAAAGACTTAAAAAGTAATATTTTTGACCAAAAACAATTTCTTCTTTCGTTAATAAAGAAATAGTAACCTGCTTTGGCGACCTCCTGCGGTAATCTTTAAACTTTTATTAATTGAAAGTCCATGTAAATAATAAAATTGTTACTCGATGTGTCGGCAAAATGGCGGACAGTCTGGTTTTTCTTATGCCACGCAGTTTCAAACTTTCAAATGTTATTTTCTTTTAAATCGTTCAGTGCATAAACTCTCGTTGGAATTACTTGTCGCGAGAATATACAAGATTGTGTTTTCATTTCTGTTTGGTTAAGTATTCGGATCAAAATCGGCGAAAATAGCAGGCCAACTATCAGGAATTGGAAATCGGTAAAAAAAATGCCAATCGGCTCAACCCTAGTTAATTGTCAAGACAAGTTTTGGTGTAGAGACTAATGAGCACGTGAAAATGATTTTTCGGTTGTCTGCTTGGACTGCTACAGTTGGGTAAAAGATTTTGACTTGTGACTTGTCAGTTATGAGCAAAGAACTTTGGTTTTTTGCACCCCTGTGTAGGACATGTGAAGCCCTTATTTGGTTGGGGTCATCAGCAAGAGTTGTAAAGTATCGGAAGTTTTTATTGTTGTGAATGATCTGCTGTGCTGGAGGACACTATCACAGCTAGGATGGGCCTCTTAAACTTGCAGTAGTAATAACTTGGATTGCATACCTTATAAACTACTCGAACGGTTGTTTTGTTATGTGACAATATTGTCATATGGACGCAGTGCTTTTTTTCTAAAAAAAAAGGTTCCGGAACTCAACAAATTCAGAACAGTTACAGTGGCATATTTTATGGTAAAATTTCTATTTCATATAATATCAATATCAATAAACACTGAAAGTACTTAGATTAAATAAAGATAACTAAATAATTTAGCAAAATATTAATGAAAAATTTAAATTAGCTAAATTATTTTTTAATAGCTGAAAAAAGGTCCCGGAACGGCGTTCCGGACCGTTCCGGCTGAAAAAAAGCACTGTATGGGCGTCATGTGTCCTACATAAGACGTTGCTGTTGCAGACTTGATTTATAAAGTCATGGCTGTCGATTTGTTGACTTTCTTCAATGGTGAGTGACTAAGTAAGGACACTTGATATATCTTTCTTCGGAGACCACCTTGGTGAGGATGAGTTGAAGCCTAAGTGTGACACAGGTGTGAAACTCATGGAAGCTCTCCTCTGCACACTAAGAAACAGTTGTTTTAGAATGATTGTTTATTGCGGATGTGACTTTTATCATAAGAGCCAAACCTCTGTACAGTGAATTCCAGCCTGTCCATACAGTCTTGTGTTAAATGATCAAGCATATCATATCCAACGAGCAAATGATAACAATTACGTTTAGGTGTCAAATTGCAAAATGATAACTTGAATTAGATGTGTTTTAATATGAATTCTGGCCAGTGTTGGTTGAAAGCCCACTCACCACGACATAGGCGTAGCTACATGGAGGCACGAAGAGGCAATTGCCTCCTCTTGCTTTCTTTATATATACTGGAACTTCCATTGACCAATGACTCCAATGACCAGGATTTTGCCAATGGTCTGTGAAGTTGCCTCCTCTTGAATTTAAGTGTGGCTACGCTCCTGCACCACGACATGGTCCTGGCCAACGAGTGAGGGGTTAGTAGGTTAGTAACACAACGCTATGAGATGAATGATGTTAGTAGTGCCAGATCTTTTGAAGCTTGGATGTCCAGTATTCTACCACCAGAAGGAGGCCGCATACTGGGAACAACTCGTCGCTCGAAATGCCAAGAATCCAAAGCGCCTTTGGTCCTCCATCTCTGGACTTCTCGGTCGACCATCTCGACCTTCGGAGATTCCTGCCTTTTCTGCCAATGACTTTCTGGACATGCTTACCGCGAAGACTGACCGTCTTCGCGCATCTACGACAGACGCTCCTCCTCCAACATTCTCCTCAACGACGTCTGTCTTCGAAGGCTTCCGACCTATTGTGGAGTCGGATCTACGCTCGGTTTTTTCTTCTGTGAATTTAAAATCGTGTGAATTAGACTCTTTACCTCCTTTTATTATAACTGACATTCTAGATGATATTGCTCCTTTCTTTCTGTACCTGTTTAATAGATCACTTTCTGAGGGTTGCATCCCTGCCTCGCAAAAACGAGCCGTAGTCTTTCCTGCACTCAAGAAGGCCAATCTTGACCCTAACCTCTGTCAAAACTATCGACCAATTTCAAATCTATCTTTTCTGTCTAAGACTTTAGAACGACTAGTATCGTTGCAACTTCTCCCCTATCTTGAGCACTCGGGACTCCTTCCCTCCCACCAGTCTGGTTATAGGGCTTACCACTCAACAGAAACAGCCCTACTCTCCTTGCTTTCTGATATATATTCAGCTGTTGACAAGTCTCAAGTTACTCTTTTGGCTCTCTTTGACGTCTCCGCAGCCTTTGACATGGTCGACCATGAAATTCTACTACAACGGCTTGAGACCTCCTGTGGACTCAAGGGTCCTCCTCTCCTTTGGCTTCGGTCCTACTTGTCTGATCGCACCCAAATGATCATCTCTGGTGACTCCAGGACTCAGTGGGTCCCTGTTATTTTGGGTGTTCCTCAGGGTTCTGTCCTAGGCCCGCTCTTATTCATTTTATACACAGCTAATATTCCCTCTCTTTTCCCTAACCACTCTGCGACTGGCCACCTTTTTGCTGATGATGTCCAAGCTTGTGTCCATGGACCCCCTTCTGCTCAACTCCTTCTCGCTAGTCAAATTGAGGCTCTCTCCCAAGATCTTCATCTCTGGATGTCTTCTAATCGTCTTTCCTTAAACTCTTCTAAAACCCAGCTAATTTGGTTTGGAACTCCTCAGCAGCTCAAAAAACTTGACTATGCATTACTCTCTGAAAGGTTTCCTCGTTTTACCTTTTCGTCTAGTGTCCGAGACCTGGGTGTCACTCTAGACAGTTCTCTAACTTTTACTGAACACATTGCCATGCTTACTCGCTCTTCCTACTTCCAACTAAGGCGTCTCAGGGCTATTCGCAAATCTGTTTCTTCCTCGACCTTTACCTCAATTGTCCACGCTTTCGTCTGCTCTCGAATAGACTACTGTAATTCTCTCCTTGTTGGTCTCCCTAAGGTTCGACTATCTCCTCTACAGTCAGTACTTAATGCTGCTGCTAGACTGATTGCTCGTCTTCCTCGATTCTCTCACATCTCTACATTCATGGTTGAAGAACTTCACTGGCTCCCTCTATCTGTCCGAATACAATTCAAGGTTCTTATTTTAGTCCTTAAGTCTCATCTGGGTCTTGCTCCGAAGTACCTTTGCGACCTCATGCTTCGCCCACTCTCTGCCACTTCGCTGCGTCCTCTCCGATCCTCTGATCGGCTTGACCTTTTTGTTCCTCGTGTCAGGACTGCAATGGCTCAATCCAGATCCTTCGCCTGCATAGGTCCTTCTCTGTGGAATGGACTTCCTCCACCGGTTCGCTCTGCCATCCTTTCTGGTAGTCTCTCCTCATCTTTTTCGAAACTAAAATCCTGCCTTTTCTCTCGGGTTGCTCGCACTGGGAGCGCTTCTGAAAGGCTTTTGCTGTGAGAAGCGCTTTATAAATAGCCAAATACAATACAATACAATTCCAAACTTCCAATTGTCTTTTGCAGCATTCATTTCTGTTGAAGCATGGATGTCGACTGTTCCAAACTTCCAATTGTCTTTTGAAACATTCATTCCTCTTGAAATATGGATGTCAAGTGTTCCAAACTTCCATTTGTCTTGCAGGATATGAAGCACAGATGTTTTCTTCTCCTGGTCGTGCCACTACTTTTCAATTTGATCTCGGCTTGTTTCTGGTGGTGAGGATGGAAATGATGACGTTTGCAGAAGATGGATTTTGAATAGACCATGCTATGTACTAATATTCTGTATTTCTTATAAATTAAAAATTTTCAAGGTTCCCCTAAAGTGTCTCAAAGAAACAAAACAGAATAATCTGAATTTCAAATACCTGGTGTCTTCTTTTCCGAGTTTTGCTTTGTTGAAGTTGGCTTTGCTTTTAAGTTGTCAATAGTGATCTTGACTTTCTGGATTTTTAAAATTTTTATATGCTGAAAACAACCCCCCCTTCAACCCTTGATTACTTTAAAGATAGAAAGATACAAGCAAGCTATGTTTAAATAGACAAACTGGTCTTCAGCTAAATTCTTTAAAGTTTTTGTTCCTATAGAAATGGCACAGAAGAATCTGAAATTTAAAATACCTGGGGTCTTCTTTCTGAGCTCTGCTTGTAGAATTTGGCTTAGGGTTAATGTTGTCCATAGTGAAGTCGACTTTCTAGATTTTTATTTGCTGAAAACAGCCCCCTTCAACCCTCAATTACTTTAAGATAGAATGAGATGAAAACGCCAAGTTTAAATAGACAAGCTACTGTTCATGAGATCTCTGTTTTTAAGATTTCTTTTATAAAGATATTTAAATGAAGAATCTGGATTTCAAAATACCTGGTGTCTTCTTTTCTGACCTTTGCTTTGTTAAAGTTGGCTTTGCTTTAATGTTGTCCACAGTGAAGTTGACGTTCTGATTTTTAATTTCTTTTGCACTGAAAACAATCCCCTTCAACCCTCAATTACTTTAAGATAGAAAGAGATGAAAAAGCTGAGTTTAAATAGACACGCTACTGTTCATGAGATCTGTTTTAAAATTTCTTTTATAAAGATATTAAAATGAAGAATCTGGATTTCAAAATACCTGGTGTCTTCTTTTCTGACCTTTGCTTTGTTAAAGTTGGATTTGCTTTAACGGTGTCCACAGTGAAGTTGACTTTCTGAATTTTTAGTTTTATTTGCTGAAAACAATCGCCTTCAACCCTCAATTACTTTAAGATAGAAAGCGATGAAAAAGCTGAGTTTAAATAGACATGCTACTGTTCATGAGATCTGTGTTTTTAAGATTTCTTTTATAAAGATATTTAAATGAAGAATCTGGATTTCAAAATACCTGGTGTCTTCTTTTCTGACCTTTGCTTTGTTAAAGTTGGCTTTGCTTTAATGTTGTCCACAGTGAAGTTGACGTTCTTATTTTTAATTTCTTTTGCACTGAAAACAATCCCCTTCAACCCTCAATTACTTTAAGATAGAAAGAGATGAAAAAGCTGAGTTTAAATAGACATGCTACTGTTTATGAGATCTGTTTTAAAATTTCTTTTATAAAGATATTAAAATGAAGAATCTGGATTTCAAAATACCTGCTGTCTTCTTTTCTGACCTTTGCTTTGTTAAAGTTGGATTTGCTTTAACGGTGTCCACAGTGAAGTTGACTTTCTGAATTTTTAGTTTTATTTGCTGAAAACAATCGCCTTCAACCCTCAATTACTTTAAGATAGAAAGCGATGAAAAAGCTGAGTTTAAATAGACATGCTACTGTTCATGAGATCTGTGTTTTTAAGATTTCTTTCATAAAGATATTAAAACGAAGAATCTGGATTTCAAAATGCCTGCTGTCTTCTTTTCTGACCTTTGCTATGTTAAAGTTAGCTGTGCCTTAACGCTGTCCACAGTGAAGTTGACTTTCTGAATTTTTAGTTTTATATGCTGAAGACAATCGCCTTCAACCCTCAATTACTTTGAGATAGAATGAGATGAAAAAGCCAAGTTTAAATAGACAAGCTACATGAGATCTCTGTTTTAAGATTTCTTTTATAAAGATATTAAAATGAAGAATCTGGATTTCAAAATACCTGGTGTCTTCTTTTCTGACCTTTGCTTTGTTAAAGTTGGCTTTGCTTTAATGTTGTCCACAATGAAGCTGACTTTCTGATTTTTAATTTCTTTGACACTGAAAACATTCCCCTTCAAACCTCAATTACTTTAAGATAGAAAGAGATGAAAAAGCTGAGTTTAAATAGACACACTACTTTTCATGAGATCTGTGTTTTTAAGATTTCTTTCATAAAGATATTAAAACGAAGAATCTGGATTTCAAAATGCCTGGCGTCTTCTTTTCTGACCTTTGCTTTGTTAAAGTTGGCTGTTCTTTAACATTGTCCACAGTGAAGTTGACTTTCTGAATTTTTAGTTTTATTTGCTGAAAACAATCGCCTTCAACCCTCAATTACTTTAAGATAGAAAGCGATGAAAAAGCTGAGTGTAAATAGACATGCTACTGTTCATGAGATCTGTGTTTTTAAGATTTCTTTCATAAAGATATTAAAACGAAGAATCTGGATTTCAAAATGCCTGCTGTCTTCTTTTCTGACCTTTGCTTTGTTACAGTTGGCTTTGCTTTAACGTTGTGCACAGTGAAGTTGACTTTCTGATTTTTAATTTTTTTTTGTGCTGAAAACAATCCACTTCAACCCTCAATTACTTTAAGATAGAAAGAGATGGAAAAGCCGAGTTTAAATTGACATGCTACGGTTCATGAGATCTGTGTTTATAAGATTTCTTTTATAAAGATATTAAAATGAATCTGGATTTCAAAATACCTGGTGTCTTCTTTTCTGACCTTTGCTTTGTTACAGTTGGCTTTGCTTTAATGTTGTCCACAGTGAAGTTGACTTTCTGAATTTTTAGTTTTATTTGCTGAAAACAATCCCCTTCAACCCTCAATTACTTTAAGATAGAATGAGATGGAAAAGCCAAGTTTAAATAGACTGTTCATGAGATCTGTGTTTATAAGATTTCTTTTATAAAGATATAAAGATATAAAGATATTAAAATGTATCTGGATTTCAAAATACCTGGTGTCTTCTTTTCTGACCTTTGCTTTGTTAAAGTTGGCTTTTCTTTAACGTTGTCCACAGTGAAGTTGACTTTCTGAATTTTTAGTTTTATTTGCTGAAAACAATCCCCTTCAACCCTCAATTACTTTAAGATAGAAAGAGATGGAAAAGCTGAGTTTAAATAGACGAGCTTCTGGTCATGAGATCTGTGTTTTTAAGATTTCTTTCATAAAGATATTAAAACAAAGAATCTGGATTTAAAAATGCCTGGTGTCTTCTTTTCTGACCTGGATAGTGAAGTTGACTTTCTGGATTTATAATTTTTATTTGCTGAAAACAATTCCCTTTCAACCCTCAATTAGGCCTACCACAAACACAGAAGAGATGAAAAAGGCTGAGTTAGAATCTACATGTACACGCTGGTTCTGTGTCTTAAAAGTCGTCTTTCATAAATTTATACAAGAGAAGAATCTGAATATAAAATACCTTGTCTTCTGCCATGAGCTTCACTTGGATGCTGACTTTCTTGTCTTTGCTTTGAAGTTGGCGTTGCTTTGGTCTTTGCTTTGCTGTACTGGTAATTTTGTCTTTGGTTCACAGTTGACTTTCATGACATTTTAAATTTTAACAGCTGAAAAGCTTTCAACCCCTGAAGTAATTTAAGATATATACAAAGAATCTGAAATTGAAAAGAACTGTCTTTTCTTCTTGAATTTGACCTATGTTCACTTGGCTTTGATCATACATATACCTTAAAGTTGACTTTCTGGATATTTGTCTAAATGTTTGTATCAAGTGAAAATTTGTCTCAATAGTTTCATATTTGGCTTAAAAAGTCTTCAAGTATTAAAGTATCTTAACCCTAGGGCTACCAAGCTTTTTTTGTAACACGGACTACCAAGGGGGGGTGGTTACCACCCCCCCTAGATTTCGTGTTTGGTTTTACATATCATAACTTGTAATATAGCATTGGATTCAGCATTCATTTCTGCACAGAATGGTATATTTAGTTGTACATTATGTGAATGCACCTCGAAATTACATCACTTTTAACAAAGGAACCCATTAATTAGCAATATTGTATATTATTGCGTACATTTTGTACATTTTGGATAAACAAATATAAGATTAGGTGTGTTTTGAAACTAATCTATGTATAAAAGATACACAAAATCATCCCTACACATGTTTATATAGTATAAATGTACATCCATACATATATATCCATACATATATATGGGTTTACGTTGTAATGCTGTATTCAGCCATTTTCACACAGATTACGCGTATTATTATTTATTTTGATCACTTCCGGTATTCAAAAGACAAAGATGTAGGTATGTAAATGAAGCCCTTCATTCCCTCTAAAGAATGGTATCTTTGTTTCTCTTCCAGGAAGACAAATGAATACGCTACAGACAAAAACTAAGGGGGAGTCCTTCCATTCAGCCATTTTTCACGCATATTACGCGTATTATTATTTATTTTGAGCACTTCCGGTTCTCTCAGGTCAACTCAGTGACCATAGAAATGTAGCCCCACATTCCCTCTATAGAATGGTATAATTTGTGTCTCTTAATATTAAATGACGGATAAGATATAGTCGAAAATCTAGGGGGTGGTATCCACCCCCCTGGTACCTCGGGTATATTGGGTATAACTTTTGAACGGTGTGAGATATCATCTCACATTTTACCTCAAAACGTGTGTAAATGAACCCCTACAGCTACCTAAAAGGTCAAATTTTTATTCCATACGGAAAAAGTTCGAAATGAAAAAAACCTAGGGGGGGGGGTGGCAACCACCTCCCCCTTGGTAGCCCGAGGGTTAAAGATGTAAATCAGAAGAATCTGAGTTTGGAAATACCTGGTGTCTTGGCTTTTCATGTGTTGTCTGTGATGTTCACTTTCTTTATATTTCTTCAATGGTGGCTTTCTTGATGCTTTTTAAATATTTTTCTGCTGAAAAACACTTTCTGCTAAACTGTCTTAGAGTCATTACAAACAAAAGCTCCTGAGTAGGTTTCTTGAAGGGGCGCTATATAAATAAGCTTACTCATAATGAATGAAAAGTCTGAATTTGAAAATACGTGCACGGCTTCTTCTGTCATGAGCTTTACTTGAAATCTGACTTTCTGGATGTCTTCTGTGCTTGGCTGTGACTGTAATGGCTTTGACTTTGGCTTTACTTTGAAGTTGACTTTCTGAATATTGTTTCATATTTTATCAGCCGTGATATGTCTTAATGATCTGATATAGATTTTAAAGCAAAATTTTAAAATATCTAAGTACTGCTGTGTTAGGCTATAGGCCTACATTAAAGCTGATGATCTGGAATCACATATATTTGTCTGTAGGAAATATCTGCACTTCTTAGTGTCTTTCGACTTTTAAGACTTATTAAAACACTAGATACTTTAGTGTTCAGCTCCACTCACTTATTAAAACACAAGAATCTGAATATGAAAATACTTGTCGTCTTCTGTTTGGGCTTTACTTTAAATCCAACTGTCTGGATAATTGCTGTGTGCTCTACAACCCTCTTAGTTTTAAAATGAATGTGCCTATCAAGCAGCTCAGTTAAAGTAGACTGGAACTGCAGAGACAACTCAATGAGCTCATTAGTTGTTTGTGCAGGAAATAGCCACAATGGAGATACCAAGATATCAGTCTTTAGCTTATTTAAATCAATTTCATGCTCTAATCTAATCGAATCTAAAGACTTCTTTAGCGCCAGTATCATGATGATAAAGCACATGGCATCAATCAATAGTCTGTGTAATATTGTAATATTACATTTTGTTTACAGCTGAACGCTAAAGTACTTTAAATTAAGTTATAGAAAATCTGCTGAATTCTTTTGGAAAATACCAGGAAAGGCAGGAAAGGAATTCTTATACCAATCTGTCTGTCATAAACCACACTCCTGTTCAGGGTGCAATTTCTGGTTGGCTGTAAAGGGAAAAGACCTACATTGGGCAGGATTGAATGCATGGGACAAATATAGACTTTCAGTTGGAGATAGTAGGCTATGCAGCCGTGGAGAGAACTTCCTCCTACAAATCTCAACTTATGTTTTTCTTACTCTTCTTATAAACTGCCTCGTGTTCTTTCCGTAAAAGATTTTAATGTTTTATACTTCAGCAGCTATGTAGGCCTAATTAAATAAAGTAAATGCTAGTTACCTTCCTCTCACAGTGAACTTGAGAGTTTTCTTGTAGAGCATGATCTCTGTATACTTTAACTCTGAAACGATTGAAAATTGCCTACATACAAATGCATCATGAATGTTTGCATCTGTGTATGCATGTTTAAATATCGATGTATTTATGTAGGCCTAAGTATGCACAAATTCTGCATAACTGCAGCAGCATTAGCGTGTTTTGTTCAGGACGTACAGCAGCCGTTTCTTTGTAGGCCTATTGCACAGTTTCTTTAGGCGAATAGTTTATCCCAATTTCTGTAAACATTTTAATTCTTTAATAATAATAGAGATTTGAGTGCCGTAGTTCGTAAGCAGTCGATGACTCGAAAGCAACGATTCAGAAGCACTTAACAACGATTCAGAAGCACTTTCTTAATTTCATATTTTGGTGTTACTACTTATACTAGGCAGTGTTTAATCTAGACGTCTCTGGGGGGGATAAAGTTCCCCCCCAGGATCGAGTTTTCCCCCCCAGAAAAATTAAAGAGATGAAATTTTTGCCTGAAGAGAAAAATTAAAGATATGTAATTTTGTAGAATATTGTGTTGGAAAACTCTCGATACTACCCCCTTCGAAAATTCTTGGAAAAGTCTTGTTACTACCCCCTCTCGAATATTGTTGGAAAATTGTTGTTATTACCCCTTGAAAATCCTTGGAAAACTGTCGTTACTACCCCCCTCGAAAATCCTTGGAAAACTCTTGTTCTTGGTAACACTCGTCACTACCCCCCGGCCGTCAACTTTTATAATAAGCTGGATACCCAGAACCCTCAATTCCCCCGACAGCAAGGGGACTAGATTAAACACTGACTATAGGTCTTTATTTCCATCGAAATAAACCAAAGTAACTTCGATGATCAGCTCTAACAATATCGTCGTAAATTACCGTCAATTTTTATCAGCTCATTTTTTCGAATAATTTATTCGATAACAAAAGAGTTAATTAATACCTTTAACATCGATCACCTTATTTCTGAACATCGGGCGTGTAATTTCTGCCAAAAATACGCCGAAAAGAAATCTAAAATCGGCCTTTTCGAATGAACATTTCAGAATAAACCTTTAGCTTCAAACAAACGCATAGGCCTACAGCCCTACATGTCTACTTTCAACAGAAGACCTACGAATGTTACCATGGCAACGGTTATTACGTCATTAGTCCTCTTTGTTTAACAAATGACGTCATTAATCATATCCAATCACGGAACCAATATTGATCACATGCATTCTTTGTCCAATCATTTTCAGGCATTGAGTCCATTTTCCAGGTAATTATATATGTAGGCCTATTATAGGCCTACATTGCCGCTTGTTCAACCACGACATTGATGAAATCCAATAGGCCTAGGCCTAATTATGTACACAAAGCTTAGGCCTAATTGAAATAATTTCTAACGAACGTCAAATAGGATATATCTCTGCACCTCACGGAGAATTGCATTGAAAAATTTATGAGTTTTTTTTATAAATGTGCAATTGTGATTCTGACTGATTAATATAGTAGGCCTATAGTGGGGTCCCAGATCGAGCTGCCAATAAACCAAAATATTTCACATCTGGTAACCAACGTGCATCTCTGGTCTAAAACCTCTCCACAGCTTCAATTATATCTTCAAATATGCTGATGATTGCTATCTTTTGATCTTCGCTTGAAATATCTCCACCACGGACGCAGAATTAGGCCTATAGATCACATTAGATAACATCTGCGTCAAAGGTTATGAATATTAATAAGATATTATAAGATGCGGTCTTGGGTCAGCTACATGCTAACGACCAGTGGTTAAATTGCTCATCCAGAGGTGCCGGGTCTCCAAGTCTTTACAAATTTAAAACTTAAGCATATATAGTGCTAACTGCCCAATCTATAACCAATATATTTATGTGTGTATGTTTGTTAGTAGTCTGGTTATCGATACCTATAATATAGGTATCGATAACCTTTTTGTATTTTATCCGAGTCTCTCTACACTCGAAAAGGCCATATTATGGCCTCTTCGAGTGTAGAAAGACTCGGATAAAATACAAAATGCGTGAAGCACGCGCATCATTGATTATTGCAACCACAAACATTAACTTCAATGAAATAAACATTATTTAACAGAACATTATTACAGAGGACTATAGGCTTTGATCAACATGTCAATGCAATAACATGCAAAACACTTGGCAACAAATACCAAAAATTAATACGCAGAATACTTTCACATTGAAGAGCTCAGTAAATAAAAATTGACCAAAACAGTCTGACTACACTTAGATCATAGATGTTGTACATCAATCCATTTACAATTACAAATATAAGCCCAGTGAAAAGCTGAAAATTAAGCAAGAGTTTGCGAATACTGTCTTTTTGTCAATGCCACAACATGAGAACTTAGAAACATGAGAACTTAGAAACATTTCCATACTGCTCTGCGTGCTTCTGTGGCTTTGCATTTTTCGGTGCATTGCACTTGCCTAAATCTGTTTCAGCATGACGACCCTTAGCAATCCATGACTGCACGTACGAAAGTGGATTCCACTCATGCAAAGGCGGCCCAACAATGGAACATCTTTGAGGAAATAATGTTCTACACTTATAAACGTGACCTTAGAGGTGTGCAAATTAAGTTAATTTTGCTAAATCCACGTTCACGTTCAGCAGTGCTAACAGGCTGTGTGTGAATTGCACTAATAAGTCTTTTAAATTTATTCCCTGAAGCCTCAGCTCCCTTCACATCTTTGAAATTTCTGTATTTCTGCTATTTTCGAAGTGAAGACAAAATTATTTGCGCAGATATAATTTTCCGGGATATTTTCAGATATATAGGCTTAATATTCAGGAAATGTTACGACTAGTCCATACTAGTTTTCTGGATTTAGAACGCTTGGTTGCAACTGTTTTTCAGGGACTGGGAAGAACATTTTGTGTTGCATCAGCAGTTCACCTCAGTGGCCCGGGAAGTGTTTGAAAGTTCTGTGAGCCATCTCTGCTGTACATGCCTAAAGGCTAAAGTGGATAAAATTATACTTTATATTATATCCAATGGCGTAGCTAGACAGAGAGAGGGAGAGAGACAGACAGAGACAGCGAGAGACAGAGAGACAGAGAGAGACAGAGAGAGACAGAGAGAGACAGACAGACAGACAGAGACGGAGACGGAGATAGAGATCGACTCCGCAACGGTTCAACTGATTTGAACAAAGATAGGCCAGTAACATTATTATACACAAAGTCAGTGCATCGTTTCTGTCCCAGACAGCAATATTTTAGGGGGATTGAAAGGGCCCGTTTGTCAAACCCAATTCGGGGAGAGCTTGGTTATGCTCATTGGCCCCAGTTGTGCGCCCAATTTAGGGCCCACTAGGGTACCAAATTTGGGGCCCGTTTGGGCAAACAAGGTTTGCCCAATTTGGGACCCTCTTGGGCAAACCTTGTTTGCCCAAACAGGCCCCAAATTTGGTACCCTGTTGGGCAAACCTTGTTTGCCCAAACGGGTCCCAAATTAGTAGCCCTTTCCAGTTTCATATTGTGTGCCCAAAAGGGCTGCTTATAATCTTTCCGTAAAAGAACTTAAATTGAAGAAATGCGTAATAAATGCGTACAGTCTGTCCATGCCCATAGAAAACAAAATCAATATATCAGGTTTCTAAGTAAAGAGCGACAGAATGAAAAATGTACAGTTTTTATCACAATTCAAATCTGCATGTAATAAAATTTTCCTCTACCTATAAGCAGTTACAATGTGGCCAGTGAAATATAAGAGATAAGAAAAAGTTACTGCTTCCTGTTTTAGGCTGTTTAAAGCCATTTTATTAAGCAAAAAGTAAGCCATTACGGCTTACTTTGTTTAAGCCATTTTACTAAGGCTTACCCCTCAAATGCTAGTTTGTGAGGCGCCCTTGTAGTGGTATGGCCGTGGTACGGCGCCATATAAATTGTTATTATTATTATTATTATTATTATTATTTTATATTACCCCATACATTTCTTTAATATCTCAAGAGTATCATCATGTTTTTAACACACACAATCTCATTAAACAAGCATACAAAAATACTGCAATAGGCCTACTCTTAATTTCGGTATATTCTTACACTTGAGTAACTGCTACTCAAGTTTACGAATATACCAAAATTAAGAGAAATAAAGTAACAGAAATTACTCAACCGCATCAAAATAACAAGTTATTTACAATGATACAAAAAGTGTTAACCAAGTTTCATTGTTGAATTCCCAATTTAAAAGTTCATGTTCAAACAAAATTGAAAGGTGTAAAAATTGACACCATTGGTCCTTCTGCTGTTAAGTGCAAGAAAATGAAAATAACGACTAATGCAATAAATTTTAAAAATGACTAGTACAACAAAATAAAAATAATGACTCAATTAAAGTGCAACATAGTAAAAGTAAATGACTCAAGTGCAGCAAAGTAAAAATTACCTGTTATTAATAATATCATGCTATAATAGAAATACTTCAAAAACACCTAATTTGTATGGCCAAACTTGAATGTAGCAGAAAATGCGAACACGGCAAAATTTCAATTCCACAAATGCTGATTAGATTTTAAAAACACTGTCTGAGAAACTTAATGTCATAAAACATACACTAAAATCATTATGTTTTGGCTCCTAGTTTGGCAGGTGCTGGTGCACCTGACGACAGGTACTATTCTTTCTGTAGGCCTATATTCTATTCTTTTTCACTGAAAGCTTTGCTCTTGCCGAACGTCCGCCTTGACGATCCCTAATTGCAATGTAAAACCAAGAGCTTATTGCCATCGTATTGTGGAATCTGTTGAAAACTCCGGCTTGAACAAAGCATTCCTTCTGACTCCATCTGAAAATGGAAAACCAAAATTGAAACAAAATAAAAAAAAGCCTTTGTATGCCTTTCTTAATGCCAAAATAACACATTTCACCTCCTGTGTCCAGACTACGAATGGGGTACGTAAGTCTTTGGTGTCCTGAGCAAAGTTCAATTCCAATGGCCATTCAGGATTATATCTATTGAGAACAGATAACAATGAACCAAGTGAAGTATTGGTAGGCCTAATGTTAAATGAAGTTGCCCAATCAGCCAGTTTGGTTCCTAAACCTGTTTCAAAAGATTCCGCATCAGATAAGACATCTGACTCCTCAGATGAAGTGATCTGATTGTCAAAGTTATCGTCACTATCATTTAAATAGTTCTCATTTGTTAGAACTTCCAAGGTCAAGCATTTCAGCATTTGGTGATTCATCTAAAACATTGACTAATTCATCAATGGTTGAATTATTTTCTGAATTGATCTCCGCACGTATGTGTCTACGGATCCCCCAGTACGACTCCATGCGCACCTCTTGATCCAAATGCATTGGCCATTGCCGGTATTCAATATCCAGTTTCAAATAATTAAAACAATCGCATAGACCTATATGGTCCACACCAATAAATAATATTAGGCCTACTTATTTTGGTTAATGTTGTTAGACAACTAAAAATTAATGTACACCGACGGTAGGCTATACACAGTATAAGCTTACAGTTTGATTTCTTTTTAAATAAAAATTATGCTTCAACGTTTATGTTTAGTATTATTTGCCCTAAAACCTAAAATACCAGTGCTATGTTCAACGAAGCGCCCTACAGCTGTAGGCCTACACTCCAGAAATACTATTAAACTCGGATGAGATGAGAAAATTAAAAAAATCCAAACTATGAAGTAATAGACACAAATAAACAAACTGGATCTAGTTACAATTAACCTACTCCTGGAAAATCAGATTAGCAAAAATAATAGGCCTACACATAATCACTCCCCTTTATTTCAAGCTTCTCCGCAACACTTGCTCGAGTGACAGCCGACCTCCACAGCGCTCGGTCGGTCCAACATCGTTCGTCCGTTGCAGCAATTATCTTTTCGCGCGCATTCGTATACAGACAATCGTTGAATTTTCTTCGGTCAACTCCGTGCATATTCGTTCGATGCTATCAACTGAAGACCAGCACGAGAGTCAAAGTCCAAACGCGAGAGAGCTGTACGTGTCTGTGCACACTCTGTCGTGTATGTATTTTCCCTCGGCTTCTACTCATCTAGGCTGCAAATTAAGCCTTCGCGTGCCTTTCCCCTCCTCCCTTCCTGCTATCAACATCTAAAAAGTCGCGCCCACATACCGACAGTGTTTTTGGGAAACCCAATATCGTCTCTCTCTGACTCAGTTACTCGCCAATATACTTGCAGAAGCCAGCACCAGCTAGGTCCCGTCTGTATCTGGGGCAAGGTGGCAGATTGGTTAGAGCGCTCGGCCTGTACCGGGGTAACGCGGAGAGTACGGGTTAGAACCTCGCCAGAGGCAGTAACTGTGTAGAGATTTTCAGCAAGTCCTTAGCCCACAATTGCCTTGCAATAGCCTATAGGCCTAATTGTATCTGCGACCACAGGCGTAGCTACATGGAGGCACGAGGAGGCAGTTGCCTCCTCTTGCTTTCTTTATATACTGGAACTTCTATTGACCAATGACCCCAATAACCAGAATTTTGCCAATGGTCTGTGAAGTTCCCTCCTCTTGAATCTAAGTCTGGCTACGTTCCTTGTAGGCCTATGCGACATTGTCGTGTGTGCACTTCTAAGCTTTGGAAGGAGGGCAATATATCAAAGTACAGTTGTATTGTATATGTATTGTATTGTATTGTATTGTATAACTGTGTCTACGTCTCTGTCGCACGCAGTATCGGCGCGTGTCGTCGACTGGAGGGCCTTTCGTATGAGTTAGAAAACTATTCACGCCTATCGCCTCTCGGCAACTGGATGCGAGCGAGGCAAACTAAATAGGCCTAATATAATAGTCAGTTCAGTTAGAATCAAATATGTCAGAATTAAGCCATAAACTATTAAGTCAATACGAAATAATTAAGTCGGAAGTCAAGTCATAAGAAGTCAAGAAGGCTATAGTCATTTAAGCTACAATTAAGTCAGAATTGGGCAGAAATAAGTCGATCAGAATTAACTGAGTCAGAATTAAGTCAAATCAGAAATGAAGTCAATTAAGTAGGCTAATAGTCATGTTAGCATCGAGTCATCGACGTATATACGTCGATGCATTTTGGTCAGAATTAAGTCATAAATAAGTAATTCAGAATTAATTAAATAAGAATTAGGCCTAATATGTCACAATTAAGTCACGTCAGAAGTCAAGTCAGAATAGACAAGTCAGAATATTCAAATCAGAAGCCAATTAGCCTAAGTCAGGGTTAAGTCAAAGCAGATAAAGTCAGAAGATATCGGATCGATCGATTTAAAAAAATTATAGAATATATATATATATAAATATATATAAATTCCATAGATATATATATACTTATGGGCATACATAGGCCTACACATATCGTTACCACACAATTAGGGGTAATATTGTACGAGCATTAGGGTCCCTTTAGGGCAGAGGAAAATCCGCCGAAGCCCAGGTCATACCCAAAACGCCCATTAGGGGAACGACTGGGGCCAATATCCAATGCTGACTGGGGTGGCTCTGATTCTCAAAGGCAATACTAATCACTATGTGCCTGTAACCACATAATATAAACACGATTTAGAATAGGTCTTACACAAAGACATCTTACGCAAGTAGACTGTCAAACTGATCTCAGTTACCTTGCTAATGCCCTAATAGTAGAACACAAAACTCACCTCATTCAGGACCTTTTGTGTGAAAAGAAATCATTCCTCTTTCGTTGTGCCACTTCTGATGGCTGATGCAAACTTTCATTTCGACATTTTGCTACATGCGCTATAACTGTTAATCAAAAGACTAGCTAGCCTAGTTCAGATTTCCACACCAATTCCATTAAGCAAACGAGTCGTTACAAACTACTGGCATCCTTGTATACTCAGAGCGGGAAACAGGCTGACCGCGGGAAGGGATTATAAAACATTAATTTGAACTCGAGAGCCAGCCAGACATACAGACTTTTTGTTTTTGAGAGACAGACAGACAGACAGACAGAGACAGTGAGAGAGAGAGAGTAAGAGACAGAGACTGTCTGTCTCTTACTCTGTCTCTGTCTCTTACTCGATCTCTCTCGCGCAAATGATACTTTTTAATGTTAATATAAATGTTCCCATAGATGATAGACATATTCTCTCTGTCTGCCTCTCTCCTCTAGAGAGGAGAGGAGAGGAGAGGAGAGGAGAAAAGAGGAGAGGAGAGAGAGAGAGAGAGAGAGAGAGAGAGAGAGAGAGAGAGAGAGAGAGAGAGAGAGAGAGAGCGCGGGCGGGCGGGCGGCTAAAGTAAACACGTAGGCCAAGTAGTTTTCTATGATGCTAGTGAATATTGATTGAATAGCACTGTGAGGTTGACAAATACGTTAATCTGATTTTGGGTGGCGGATATCAAATCAGAGGTGCCGGTTCTCACAATGCAGGTGGCGGCTCTCAAATCAGAGGTGCCGGTTCTCACAATGCAGGTGGCGGCTCTCAAATCAGAGGTGCCGGTTCTGAAATCCGAGGTGCCGGATCTCAGACCCGGCAAGACCCGGCTGAATTTAACCACTGCTAACGACGTATACAGGCCTACAGACGTACGTACATATAAGCACTGCCTGTCATCAAACGCCATCTCAGCGGTCCGGAACATGACGTGGGACCTTAATGGCCCGAGATCATAGATGCATGGATGTCGTCTAACCGACTGCGCCAAAACCCAGCTAAGACTAAATTTATCTGGCTAGGCAACTGGAAGCAAATTGCTAAACTGGACCTCGCACTTGTACTTGTAACTGAATCCTCTGGTTATACACTCTCAACTACGGTCGGCGACCTAGCTTAATTGGTGTCCTGTTGAACCAGAAGCTAACTCTTGCTCCGCACATTAACCGCCTTGCCCGGGACTGCTACTCTCAGCCAGTGTGATTCTCGTTAACGATAACGATAACGAAAATGTTCGTTAACGAAAATTAAATGACTTCGTTAACGATAACTATAACTATAACTAAAAAATATTTATAACTATAACTATAACGAAAATAACACTAACGAAGATTCATCTTTATTTTCGTTAATGCAAGATATAAAAATAGGAAGTGCAATATGGACGATTCGACATAAATGAGAACGAATAAAATACAGCCCGTAAAACAAAGTTTTTTACTATATCCATCTAGTATCCTATAATGCGTCTTACGAAGCAGTTACCTCTACAAATATATAGTCCGCGTACATTTTACGTCATAGCGTGCGTTTAATCAGGCAGCGCGCCCGTTTTTGTTGCGTCCAATGGCAACGCTTCGTATCGGAAAAGGGGATTCCCCGATTCGAAAAGTTGAGTCCCCGATTCTATAAGCTTGCCTTTTTGGGGAGCTGAAATTTTTATAGAATGAAGTGTCTGCGAGGGCGAGTCTATCTGCAAAGTTTCATGGCGATTGAATGATTGTAAGTGATCGAATTAGTCGTCGCAAGATTTGACTTTTTAGCCTGTGGCTCAAGCAAGCAAGATTTCCGTAAGTTAAACTAGATGGATAAAAAATGCGATATTTTTATTATGCAATTTGTCGTTACTTTGGAAACTCTTGTTTTCATGAAGATGAATGCATCCATGCTTCAAAGGCTTTCAAAGCTCTGAGCAAATAAATTGTGAAACAGCATGTTATTAGGTATACGCACAATCTTGCTTATTGCCTTAATTGTTTTAACTATAAGTAGTAACTAAAATTAACTAAAATAAAAATCCATTAACTATAACTATATAACTATAACTAAAAAATAATACTAACTATAACTATAACTATAACTAAAATAAAAAACCATTAACTATAACTGTAACTATAATTAAAATAAACTCTGTAAGGCAGTAGTGTAGTCCTAAAAAATGAAGTGGGGAACGCCTGCATATTGAAGTAAGCAAAAGTGCAATCTTGCAAGAATTTTGCATAGTGTGAGAAAAAAAGTGGGGAACGGCGTTCCCCCACGTTCCCCCCCCCACTACACCACTGCTGTAAGGAGAATCACACTGCTCTCAGCCGCGTCAACTTCGCACCATTTGCCGTTCGCTTACCCCTATAGTGCCACGGTGCCACCACCACCCTAGTGCATTCTTTCATTACAGCCCGCCTTGACTACGGTGCTCGTCACTCTACTCTGGCCTCCTATGAGTCCTATCCAATCGACTAGTGTGCCTGGACCGAGTCTTGCGCTCTGCAGCGTCTTATTGGGAGAATCCCCAAATAATTATATGGTCATGTCTCCAGCTATATGCTGGAGACTTTAAACTGGCTCCCTACCCGGCAGCGCATTGAGTACAGAATTACTGCCTTATTGGTACGACCATGCACGTACAGTAGGCCTACAAATAATTATTTATACTGTGGTACAACGATGTCAGCTGGGTCAAACCTCTGACTTTCTGCAGGAGCTTTGTTGCCCCTCGGATATTCATGGTCGCCGCCCCTCCGCTCTTAGTCCCATTTTCACGAACTGCAACTATGCAGAATCGAGCCTTTTCCGTGGTACGTGGGCCCAGTGGTCTGGAACGGGCTCCCTCAGGAGATACGCCTGCTCAGTGCTCTCTGGGACTTTTAATGAAGCATTCTTTATTAAACTCAAAACTGTACTTTTTGGCCGTGCTGGAGTCGGGAGCGCCTCTGAGTAGTCCTCTTGAAGGAGCCCTATATAAATTTATGAATGAATGAATGAATGAATAATTAATTAATTAAGTCACGTGCTATATGCTTCTCGAAACTATAGGCCTATATAGCCCCGCCCATGACTTTTCGAACCAATGACGGCGTCGTTAAATAAACGAATTTAAGTAAGTAACTTCTCGAACCACTTAGACAGAGGCGGCGCTGGCCGGGGGGGTCCAGGGGTCCGGACCCCCCCAGCTGTCGTTCAGACCATTTCTCCAATTCCTGTAAATCCGAGTAGATTTTTTTGGTGGGGGGGTATGGTTTCGCTGACAGCCTTGCAACTAATGTCATGACTTTGTAACTCTTTCCAATATATTAAATTAATATTATGATCATCACTATTTATTAGGTCTACTCAAATTCTTTAAATTATATTTAACTTACTTACTAAACCTCTCTGCACTGCGTGCTTATGATTGGTGCGTCATTGGTCCGTGTGTACAGTGTTGACTCTTAGTGAAAATAATAGCAATAATAATTTTTATGGCATCATTAAATTACATATTGATGTTTGATGTTTTCTTCTGTTTCAATGTTTTAACTGGATGTTTACAAAATCAAATTAATTAAGATAAAATAGTAATTACAATGTTACATGTTTGCAAATTTTTGACCAAGTCAACGTAGCAACTAACAAATCAAGTTCATTTTTAAGCTATAAATGTTTAGTTCAGAGTGGCTCAAATGAGCTCCATATGGCAACATTATACTCCAAAAAGCGTTGGCGCTGGGGGAGCTTACGACGCTCCCCCAGACCCCTAATCGTGGGCAGCTTCGCGCCTTCGGCGCTCGCAGTGCCTCGCACTCGGGCGCCTGCCACGCAGCTTCCAAGTTAATTTCATTTTCGTGGACCCCCCCAGAACTGAAAACCCAGCGCCGCCCCTGCACTTAGAGCGTACGTCCCATGCACCCTTGTGCGTGAGACCCGGTTCGCTTACCGATGGTAATGTAATGTAATTGAACATTTACATTTATATAGCGCTCCTTCAATATATCTATTCACAGGCGCTCGAGATCTCTACTCTAGCCTATACGATGCTAAGTGTAATTGCAAACGAAAATATTACGTCAGTTAGCAAGGAGATGCACACTTTGAAGTTTGGGGCCGTCCATAAATGACGTCACGCACCTAGGGGGAGGGGGTCGGAAATTTGTGACGATGTGTGACATGGGGGTGGGGGGGGGTCTGAGTAGTGTGACGTCACACCAGGTCTATGTTATTAAATTTAACAATTAACAACAATTTAATTCTAATAATAACAGCCCTAATTTTGAGGATTAAATTTTCATTATTTTTTAAATTATTTTAATGTATACGAGCACCATTATTAATAATTTTCTAATTATTTCAATATTTGGTCACCGTTACATTTTAAAATATTCATGCTTTCGCTAAATTTGCTCCATGAAGGAGCATTTTGGTTCGCCATGGAAATTGGTTTTAGGGGGTCAGCGCTTTGTGACGTCATTTTCAGAGGGGGTCTTACTTTTTGTGACGAAGTGTGACGAGGGGGGAGGGGGGTTAAAAATCGGCCAAAATAGCGTGACGTCATTTATGGACGGCCCCTTTGCACAGCAAGCTGGAAGAGTCACCAGTGGCTGGCCCACGCACACACGCTAACAGATTCCCGTTGACAGAAGACAATTAAATTAGTTCAGAGTCAGAGTCTATGGACCAGTTGCGTCGCTAGGGTAAATCTCGGGCTACCACAGTCGGTACAAGGGGACCATAAATAAATGTATATGTAGCCTACACGCTTTTCTATATCGGCCGTATGGTCTTGATCGCCACTGTCTATTTTTAAATGAATCCTTTACCGCTGCTGCCCCCTCCCTATGAATGGGCTTGGCCAGGGGCGTAGCCAGGAAACAATTTCGGGGGGGTTTTCCAAAGTTTAGGAGGGACCGCCGAGGCGCGCAGCGCCGAGCAGGGGGAGGGGTTTGGGGAGGGGGATGTGCCCCTCCCCACTGAAATTTTTGAATTTCCACACTGTAATGGTAGCAATTTAAGCTGTCATCTGAACAAAATTGCTCTATTATTTCAGTGCTGATAGGAACCAGCTGTTACTCGTAGCTACGATGTAGTTTGAGTCGTGTTTTAGTTTGACTGCAGACAATACTTGCAAAAAAATATAAAAAAGTAAGTAAAAGTTTCGAAGTTTCACGTACAAGCAATGTCATCCAAAGATTTAATTTCGCAGTTGGAAAATATGACTAAAAAATTTTTTGCAATTAGTTATTTCGGGGGGGTTTGAACCCGTAAAACCCCCCCCCTAAATACGCCCATGGGCTTGGCGGTAAAGGATCTCACGCGAATGACGCGATCAGTTAATTAAAAAATGAGCAGGGTCGAGCTAGACCCTACTGTCGCTATACGCTGGTTTCACTAATATTTAATTAATTTCACTGAACTTTTCATTTGATTTACATCTTTAATTACTAATGATTACTTTTAGGTATTATAACAATGTTCGTTAATGTATGTTCCATTGTGCGTTCGCAAGTGGAGTAATAAAGAATATACTTACTTACTTTTGCTATAAACTTACTCACTTGAAGCTGTACTTTGCGCTATATAAAAATAAACATGCTTCTGATGCGATTTCTGTTGTTTCGTCTGCAGTGTTTGCCATCGTTTCGTTGGATTGACTTATATTAAATGAGACAGGAGTTAATCAATGTAGTTTCTTATTAATCTTATTGTCATATAGAATTTGGTGCAGTTAGGTGTCATTGACCCTGCATGACGCCTGTTACTCAGTTACTGACCTTTCGATCAGAGTCGGTCGGTGCTAATCTTTGAGCTCTACTTTCTGACCGAACGAAATCCGCCGAACGTACTTTGCTGTTAGGTGATTATGTGGATCAATCGTTTCGACCCCTAATATTACACCGATAAAGAACGAATCGACGACTATTTGGTTCGCAGTCATCGTTGAAGGGAATTGCGCTTGTGGTCTCCTATTGCAACCATGCCTCGATTCGTAAAAGAAAATATTAACCCAGAGTTACGGAAAGAAAGGGCCAAAGCCAACTTCGATCCAGAGCAGATTACTTACGTGCTCGATGGAGGCGATTATCTGACGACAAAACGAAGGGAAATGGGTAAGAACTTAGAAGCTTTCTTTTTAATGACTATCAGTCTAAAAGAGTAGTGCTATGCCTCTGCTGCAACGCGTAAAACTACAATTGATTGATATGGAAAATTCAAGGGTTACCTAGGACTATTATTAATGAAAGGGATATGTTGCGGCAACGTGTCAGCCAATCAGACATCGTCTTTTCTGAAACATTGCGGGCGATGTCTGTGGCCATCTAGTTTTAGATTACACTGTCATCCGGGCACTCAGCAGGGAAAGAACTCTCGACAGAGCAAACGCAAACAAAGCGAAATGAATCATTCTCGACGTTGATTTTAGTCATTTACAAGATACATACATTGCAAATTATTTTTATTGAATTAAGTCGCTTTCGTTCCGTTACGACAATCGTCCGCAAAAGAAACGGGACTAAAACTGATCTGACCTGTAAAAGTTCGGGTGTAAAATCAGAGCCACAGACATGATCTTGGTCAATGACCCAATTTTCGTCGGCAACATATCTCTTCGTTATTATCGTCTTAGCCTCTTAGGGGTTACTGCAAAGACCACAGTTTAACAGAATTTGCTTCTAAAGACATTTTCCGTTGTCATATGGGTAAGATGCATGTTTTGTGAAGGACTTTGGTGTGTTTAAGGTATGAATATGTCACTGTTGCTTGTGAACTTGCAATATTTGTCTTTTCACAGCATTGACATGGGAAATTTCATGAGTTGTTGCAAAGACGTTAGTTGGTCTGATGGAAGTCTGTTAGGTGGTTTGAGTAGTTGTTTATGTTTTGTAAAGCATGTTGGTTTCTTAAAGGGATGACAGTGTCATTGTTGCTTGCGAGCCTGCAGGGGAGACATTTGTTAGTGAAATGGAAATCGGTTATGCATTTTGGGTATTTTTGTCTGCGTAATGTGTATGTGACGTGAAGCAATTTGGTTTTTTAAAATCTTTTGAGGCTAAGCAATTGTTAAAAATTTGAACTGTAGGCTAAATATTTTTGTAAAAGTCTTTTTCTTCTAAAAGATGTCAAAATTGCTTTTTTCTCTGATCATCTAAAAACATATCTAGCAAAAAATTTGACAATGTATGCATACCGGATATCACTATACTCGATAATTTTAAACTGTTCAAGGCAATCAATTGCATGCATCGGTAAGTAACACTGCAACATGTGTTAATGTGTCACTGTCACAGATCGACTTGTATTTCAGATCCTCATATCTAGCTGGAAAATGATAATTATTCATCTAGTACTTTGTTGACATGTGGTGTTCCACAGGGTTCTGTGTCTTGGATATCTTTTGTTTACATTATATACCACACCATTAGAAACACTGCTGGATAATCATTTGCTGGGAAATCAGTTCTATGCTGATGATACTAAATTCTGCATTTCATTCAACAGTATATCATGCGACTTGTGTCTCCAGCAGTTGTCTGCTGCCTTTGATGAGGTACAGTCTTGCATGGTGACCAATAAACTCCTCTGTAACCCATCTAAGACTGAATTGCTGCTACTAGGCACTCCAAAGCAACTTAAAAAATTTGATCAGCTCGGTGACTCAACTGTTGAGCTGGCAGACGCTGCTCATAGGTTAGGCATTGTTTCAAATTCTGTCATGTCTCTCACTGGCCATGTAAACAGTATTTGTAAGTCTAAATATATTTCATTCGTGACATGCACAGAATTAGGCATTATATGCCCATGTCTGCAAGGATATCTCTGGCAAATGCACTGGTTTCCAGTCACCTAGATTACTGTAACTCATTTCTTTCTGGTGTCAATAAGTCAAACATGCCAATGTGACAGAGAATTCAAAATTCTTTGGTTAGAACTATAACTATAACTAATAATAAGGATCCTGAGTGGCCGAGTGGGTTGGTAACCTGCTCGTCACGCCGGCGCCCCGGGTTCGCTTCCCGGTCGGGTCGGTTTATCAGAGATTAATTTCTCGGATCTTTACTGCGGGTGGCTCGGTCGCATTATAAACGTGGAGTACAATACAACACACAATACAACACATCACAATACAACTGGGGCGTGGTGGTTTAGGGGTATGTTCGGTGCCTTGCAGCTGGAGGGTTGCGGGTTCGAATCCACCTCAAAGTCGCCGCGTAGGGACCCTGGGCAAGTCCTTCACTCGCAATTGCTCATGCGCTTCGGCGTGAAACTCCGATTCAGCGTTCGCGCAGTAGTCGGGAGCACCTCTGAATGGGAAATCTGGTAGGGGCGCTATAACAAGTGTTCAAATACAATACAATACAATAACTAATACATCCAAATATGAACATATAACCCCTGTGCTTAAATCTTTGCATTGGCTTCCTGTTCAGCAAAGAATTCGTTTCAAATTGTGGCTTATAGTTTATAAAACTTTGAACTCCGGCCTGCCATAATACTAAAAATCAGTTCTTATTTCTCAGGCTTATCATTATTCAATGAGGTCATCTGATTATCTTTGTCTGATCATACCTAAATCTTGGTGAATGAACTTCTTCTGTTGCTGGACGTATGTTTTGGGATTCTCTCTCTGTGTCTGTCTGCTCTGCTCAGTCGTTTTTGTCATTTCATCCTCAACTTAAAGCTTGCCTTTTTCAAATTGCTTATCCACGATTGGCTTCCTGAGCCTTCCTCTATGTCTTATATGATGGAAGGCTGATAGTCTGGGCTGTGAAGGTCAAGCTGCAGTTTAAACGTAATGAATGATTCAGCAGGAACCCAGTTAAGCTCATGAAGACTATCTAATACATGTATTTGACAACGAAGAATAACCCTGTCAATAGAGTTTGAATATAGTGACGTAACGAGTAGTCATTAGGATGTTAACTGTGAGTGACTAAGGTTGAGCCATCTGCTGGCTCAATTAGAGAATGACCCTGGGACCAAATTTGTTTCCATTCCCACCCCATCGCCACCAGATCGGTCCCCATCTCCATTCCATACCCATTAGGTCTATCTCCATCCCCACCTTTTTCTAATTAGGTGTGTTGCCATAGAAATTCCCATCACAGTGAAGCAAAAGCATTGCTCCTGCACATTAGACAGTTATGTTAAATGCTTAAGTATTAAAATTAGGGCTGGGCATTAAACGCATTATTAACGCGATTATTGGGTTAATTAATTAACTAGATTAAATTTTTTAACGCAGTTAATGCGAATGTCACTGCGCCCAATTATTTCCAGAAATGTGCTACAACAATTCTTGATAAAACCGCTCAGTTTAAACTTTAAACTTTAAAGTTAAAACTAAAATGTAAAAACAAGTAGTAAAAGCATGTTTGCTTTTTGTTTATTGATTGCAAGCATTTATATAGCGCAAATTCAACATAACTACTAAGGGTCGGTAAAGTAGTTGTACTTGTTATCTATTGTGACATGCGTTAAAAATTAATCACGTTATTAAAACTTTAATCGTGTGATTAATTTCGATTAAAATTTTTAATCGTTGCCCACCCCCTAATTAAAATACAGAATCCTTAACTGAAGTTGAAAAGATGTCAAATATTCAGGGATTTCAATTATATAGTGCGATAACTTAACACTGAAGGCGTACCTGGTTAGCTTAACAAATAGTTAATTACTACAAGGGACAAAGTCACAACTGTAAATACTATGCGTATTTCCATCCCCAAGGTAATACCACAGGCCTTGCTACCATCGCTATGGTATTATCATCGCTTTTATCACCATTACCGTAGATTTTACCGCTTTCCCCATTTACGGTGTCGCTCTCTATGCTGAAAATTTCTCTCCATTAAATATGCCACTGGTGCTGACTGTTGGCTGATATTAGATGGTTTCAGCAGCAGCTGTTTGGACTCCAGGGTCAATTTATATTTAGCTGCTTCAAGATGGCCCTATTATTGGTGTGCTGTATGCTAGCCTAGGCAATATTAAATGACATGAAGAGCAGAAAGTTCATCAGTTAGCAATGCTCACATTACTAAGTCACTAGTGGCTGACTCTCCCCCACCCTCCCCTTTCCTACAGGTGGAGCCCATCAAAGGGATTCCCATCCGGAGTTGATTGTTGAATGTTCAGATTAATTTGGATATTTCATTAGCTGGCCGAAATTCCTGCTTCAAATTTGTCAGAGGATCAAAACATGCACAGAAACAGTTGTGCATGAGGACACTTAAAGTTCATGTAATGCATAAGGACACTTAAGTTCATGTAATGCATAAGGACACTTAAAGTTCATGTAATGCATAAGGACACTTAAAGTTCATGTAATGCATAAGGACACTTAAAGTTCATGTAATGCATAAGGACACTTAAAGTTCATGTAATGCATAAGGACACTTAAAGTTCATGTAATGCATAAGGACACTTAAAGTTCATGTAATGCATAAGGACACTTAAGTTCATGTAATGCATAAGGACACTTAAAGTTCATGTAATGCATAAGGACACTTAAAGTTCATGTAATGCATAAGGACACTTAAAGTTCATGTAATGCATAAGGACACTTAAAGTTCATGTAATGCATAAGGACACTTAAAGTTCATGTAATGCATAAGGACACTTAAAGTTCATGTAATGCATAAGGACACTTAAAGTTCATGTAATGCATAAGGACACTTAAAGTTCATGTAATGCATAAGGACACTTAAAGTTCATGTAATGCATAAGGACACTTAAAGTTCATGTAATGCATAAGGACACTTAAAGTTCATGTAATGCATAAGGACACTTAAAGTTCATGTAATGCATAAGGACACTTAAAGTTCATGTAATGCATAAGGACACTTAAAGTTCATGTAATGCATAAGGACACTTAAAGTTCATGTAATGCATAAGGACACTTAAAGTTCATGTAATGCATAAGGACACTTAAAGTTCATGTAATGCATAAGGACACTTAAAGTTCATGTAATGCATAAGGACACTTAAAGTTCATGTAATGTAACGGAGCATTTATATAATGGCGTAGGCCTTCCAAATAGCAGTTTGCACGCCTTACACTGAAGTTACACAACTATCTAACCTATTGAAACAGGTGCAACTTTAGGTGAACAGAGAATGTATGTTGAGTGAATTATGTGAAACTGTAGGTAAAGTTGATGGAAGATTGTTCCTAGATGAAGGTTTAACACTTCAGAAGGCCTAATGAGTCTGAGAGGTGAGGAACCTGTTAATCCCCACAGGCAGCTGAGTACAGTGATCAGCAACCATACTGATTTAGTACTGGAAGTTTTGTGATATATGCCTGAGTGTGCCAGCTAATGTGAATCATCTTAGCAGAATTGAATCTGTTCCTGCACAGGAAGCCAGTGCAGCCTATCACTAGTTGGGTGGTACATTGAGGACCTGCTGAAGCTGATGTAGTCTGAACTTTTGTGGTCCTTCTAAGATGGAGTTATATTTAGTCAATCCATGTCAGTGTGAATGAATGATCTAGGTTCGTGGCAGTATTAAATGAAAAATACTGTATCTGATGCATTTGGTAGAAGGCACATGGTAGGCGGCACAATAGAGTTTATGTGGTTGGCTGCATTGTCCAACATGGAAATTCTAATGCTAGTATTGTTTTGTTTATCTTTAATTGTGTGTGGTGCATGCCATGCTACATGTACCACATTCTAGCCTTTTTCAGCTGAAGATGATTTGACGATATCTGTGCCTGCACTTCCCAAATAATGGATCAAGTCTATATTCTACACACAGACATTTGTGTAAGATGGAAAGTAGGTTGAACGCATTTGAGCATCACAGGAATACTGGTAACTCCATGCTTTGAGGGCAACGATGAGCTGGGGCAAATTAGCTATGGAGAGAATTGCCTGAGGATGAAGTGTGTGGAAGTATTAAATGGGACTGGCATGCAAGCTCAAGACCCATCCAGAAAGTGTCTATCCAGAGTTGAACCACAGATTCCATAATACATGAACATGAGGCATGTACATTCTTTTGTGCAGCGTAGAGGGAACAATGAAGCCAATAGTTCTTATGTTGTTCTCTTGTGTAATGCTCATCGACATCATGCTATCCCCATTTATGTACATTGTAGCTCTATTAAAAGGTTCAGTCTGAGCATTTCTGGAAACTATGATATACTTTGTCCTTGACTCCTTTCTACTAACATTCTTGATCTAGTGTTTGTTGCAGCTGGTCAGACTATAAGAAATTCTCCTACCTCTGCCTCTCAAAACTTGCTTTCGTATTCTGCCCATGGTCCTTGCATAATTTTCAATAATTTTATTAGATGAAGTTCTGTACTACTGCCACCCAACAAATGGGTCTTACGCTTACAACTTTTCTATGATAAGGTTCATGCCGTACATTTGCAATTTATAGATTTTATTGTACAACCTCTAACACTAGATTGTGGCTGTTGCTCTTGTTGTTGCTAATCAGACAGTTGTATTAAATTTTCTCTTTTCAGAGGCATTGGCATATGAGGATAAAGCCCTCACTGAGGCTCCAGACTATAATTTCTTGTCACGTCCTGAGAAATACAATGAGGCCGTGCGCAAAGCTGGACATTACATTCGAACACTGAAAGGGAAGAAAGTGATTGACAGAGCGGATTCATATTTCTACGGAAAGTAAGTGCCACACGTACAAACTTGCCGCTATTGGCATACACTTGATTTAAATCAACTAAAGCATGATAACCTGACATCACTTGTGTTCTGATCTGCAGCACACATGACTGACCTGTCTGTGCAGTTTCAGTGCTCTTTAACCGAGTTCCTTTATGGGCAAATTCCTTTCAAATGTAAGAAATTCTAGAGTGCATATACGACACTCATGGTTTAACCATGCCACTTCTGAAGCTGGGCAATGCAGAAGGCAGTTCAGATGTTGGCTTCCCTCTCATTCCACACACTGAGAAGGCTTCAGTAATGCAAAAATGTGTATGAAAACTTGTTTCAGCTGCAAAATCGGCATATTTAAGTAATTTGATTGCTGTAAGTTTTGCATCACCAAAACTATATGATTTGGGATGAATAAATTATGACATTTTGGAAAATTAAATTCACATCCAGCTGTGTAGTCAGCAACTCAGAGTCAAACCATGAACATGAATGGTGGCAGGTGGTTGATGATAGATATGAACACAGTTTCATACAGGTCAAACAGTTCTAGACAGGAGGCCATGTTCAGACACTGATGGAGGTTCAGGGTCTACTGTGACCAGGCTGCAGTCATCTTCCGAAAATGATGACCATATCTATAGAGTGTATACATAGGCACAGTGATGTGCTGCTTCATGCGGAAGCTGGCAATGAGCTGTCTCAGCAGCTGGGTCCAAGGGCTTCCCAGATCCTTTACAGCGATGTTAATGTCTCCTATCACTACCAGGTGGCTGTTATAGGTTTCCAGGTTTTTAAGGATAACTGTTGAAGATAGTAGTTGAGATCGAGTTCAAGACTTAGACAATTTTTCCTATCTGTTACCTGTAACAAGTTGCGACCTGTCAGCTTGGTGTTGTGAATAAACGAAATTGATTGATTGATTGATTCAGTTTTTACCAAAAACATCTCATGAAACTTTTCCAGTCCCCTTAAGTTGAGCGTTGTTAGATCTGTTAGATAGTCTTGTTAAAGCACCTTTGAAAAGGGGTTTCTAAAACTTCTAAAGATGAAAAATGCTTAGGAAAGATAATAATTCATGCTTACAAAGTAATGTATGTGGCTTGTTTTGGAGGTTTATAAAACTTGTAAAAGGTGCTGAAAAAATTGTAGGAAAAATACTGCAATCATACAAATTGACGTAATTTGTTTTTGTTGTTCGATAGCTTGGTATTCCCAAATGAGATTTCCCCAATAGGTCTACATTCCGGAATGTTTATTCCAACACTGGAGTCTCAAGGCACTCAGGAGCAGAAGGACAAATGGCTACCAAAGGCTTATAACTATGAAATGATTGGAACGTATGCACAGACAGAATTGGGCCATGGTGAGGACCTTTTTCATATTTTCAGATGATTTCTGCTAAATGACTTCGCATTTTACTCGTGCAGTCAGTTACATCACCCATACCACGTAATCACTCCAGTTCAGGTTTCTTGAAGGAAAGGTTTGAGCGGAGGCTGATAGGTTTTAGAGCTTGGAGCAATGGATTTGTGGAATTATATAATTATGTCTGTTGATTTTGTTTCTGTGCTGTAGCTTTAAAGTACTTATTAAGAATCAGAATTGCGAACTGAATAGATTGAATGTGCCTTTAATTGTGTTTGATTGTATTTTGAGGGAATTTGGTGTTACATTTGACTGATGTATTGTAATTGTAAACTATAAAATGTTCAAATATTACTTGAAAGGTAAGGTCTTAATGCTAATGTAGGATACCTACCGTAGGTTATTGCAAAGAAAAGGTGTGCAGGTTACAATCATGATTATGATTTAGTGAAAGTGATTGGCTTGAACTTTTGTTGCTGAGAGCTTGGTAATCCTGTCAGCCTCAGAGAATAATGGATTTGTGTAAAGTTCTTTGTTGACTTTTTCTGCCTTTAATTGATGATTACGCCTTTCTAGGGACCAACGTCAGAGGTCTTGAGACAACCGCCACTTATGATCCAAGAACCGAACAGTTCGTTCTTCACTCTCCGACTCTGACGGCATCAAAATGGTGGCCAGGAGGACGTAAGTTACTGCACTTGAGAGGACTGTCAGTTGCTGATTATGCAATAGGGCGATATAGTGAAGGCTTAGAGTACTGACTTATTATTTGCATCAGGGCCAGACAGTTGATGTACACCATCTGGGTATTGGCCTCCCATGGACTAACCGGACCATCACTGTTGAGGATGCTTCACGCAACCCCTGCTTGGTTGGGATTCATTGGTTGGGAGGGTTGTAAAAGACTCCAGGCAGTATTGAGGAGATTGGTCAGAGCGCAGTACCTTCCCTACTCTAAGCAAAGCTATAAACAGCATTGTCAATGCATCAACTCCTGTCTGTTCTCATTGATGACCCAGCGCATTGTGCACAAACTGTTACCTCCCATAAAACTGACAAGCTATGTCCTGCGACTTTGTGCACACAATAGAATAACCCCAGCAGCAGATACCTTAGCACAGAAAACCTTTATAATCAGGAGGATTTATTATAATAAGGATTATTCATTCACAATTTCTTGAAACTTTCATGTACACCAAAATGTGGTTAACAGTTGGTTTAATAAAGGATATACTTGCTTACTAACTTACTTAAGTTACTAATCTGTTGATTATTACATTTGTATGCTTAAAATGATAGAGCCACACCTCCTACATGATCTGTCTGTACATAGTCCTGTAGCCTGGATGCATAAGTGCTTATTGAGTGACCAGGAGACAAGACTATTTTTTAGGTCATGGCAAGTAGGTCAAGGAGGAGATACGACCCTATTATTTGATGAGAATGTTGATTGTGAAGGACCTCATATCTCTCTCAAATCTTGTTGAATTTGAGCATCTCTTTTAACTGCAAAAAGTAATATCAGGCAGATATTACTTTGGGTATTGTTTACTGGCTTCGAAATAACTCACTAATAAGTGAATGTTGCTTGTAAATGAGAGTAATATGTATCTGTTTGTATTTAGTTGGCAAGACCTGCAATCATGCAATCGTTATGGCTCTGCTCTTCACTAAGGGAGTGTGTCACGGAATTCACGGTTTTCTTGTTCAGTTGCGAGACTTCAAAACCCATCAACCTCTTCAAGGCTAGAATTATTTTTTATGTAGTGCTTGACTTGTTTTTTATTTATGTTATATCATGGGTTATGCAGTTGAGAATCCGTTTGCATAAACTATAATGTCAACCCCACATAACAAACCGTCGCCAATCTTGTTTCTATTATATCACATAATGTCTGCTCTCGCCTCATTTATGCCATCTCGGTTTTCACTGGTTTCTTGGATCTTGTGCATCTTCTTGTACAATCTCCCTAATCATACTTGATCAGCTGCTTTGGCTTCCTACCTAATTCAGAATAACCAGAATAGACTGGACCTGTCTGTCAGACCAATAAAATCCTTATGACCACTTCTACCTACAACCACTGGTATCTCTATATGTCTCTTCCAACAGCCTATGATCTTTGGGTATGGTAACTGCGATGCATTGGCTCTTGCACATTCCTTGTTGCTGCCTTAATGACTAACCGACTCCCAGTGTTTCTCCGATGCTTAACGCTGCTGATTTTGAGCGGCGCTGTATAAATGTTCAATTACTATATAAATGTTTGATGCTCAAACTCATTCTATTCCTTCAAAAAATGCCTCCAAACTCACTATTTCTCACTGGCTATCAAACTTCTGGATGTCTAACTGTTCTTCACCTGGTGACTGACTAACATAGTCTAACAATGCCTCAGTTTCGCATTTCTGTGTGACCTTGGCGCGTGGTAAACATTTTCATAGCGATAGTTGTTAGAGTAATAATCCAAAGCAGTCATTAGATTAATTAGATTAGAATTTGGTTAAACCAGAGCAACAGTTGTCCACTGCATACAGTAATGGACACAGAAGTTTATGAGGGGCAGGGCAAGGTGATATTTTGTATGACCTTTTTATTTCCTCAACCAGTTTTTCATGACCTTGTTTGACATGACCAAGTTTAGCAGACAGCTTGAGCCCAGACCCTAAGTCTGACCAGTTTGGCTTGGGGAATCCATTGGCTTGCCCCTTGAGCTCAGATTAGGGCATGGCTGGCTTGTCCATCTGGTTCCAAAGAATTATTATGTATATGTGTGTATAATTTACATAGGGGACTGTGTATGAAATATATGCTACACTTCTTCTTTCTAGATTAAAAAATATATAAAAACAGAGATAATATTTGCTATCTCAACCCATTTAATAACTAACAGTCAGAGCTTAGACAATTTTTCCTATCTGTTACCTGTTACAAGTTGCGACCTGTCAGCTTGGTGTTGTGAATAAACGACATTGATTGATTGATATAAATAATAAATATATATAAATATATATATTACTTTTATATGTAGATGGATAACCTATCTAACAGCAGGTCTTTGAACATCTTTGTGCACCTGTTCTCAGTAATGTGTCATCATTGATCATCCTACTGCTGTGTTGTTCTGGGTCTGCTGCTACCATCCTGGACTTCTTTACTGAACCTTCATGCTGTAAAGCCTAGCAGTTTTGACAGACTCTGTGGTCATGGCAGTGATATCAACATCCACCTTATTCACCCATTCAGTTTACTAACGTTATAGATTCATTTGGTTTCACAAAGCATGTAACCAACTCATGACCAGGGATGCATTCTAGTGCTGTTAGAACTAGGAGCAACCTTCCGGCTCTGACTGTTGTTGTGAAAGAGTAACTGCCTGAGCAGTAAATGGTCCACAGATCACCACCACAACTCTACATCACCAAACACGCCACTCTTGGAAGCATTTTCAAGTTGATGAGTTCAGCTCAGCTCTCCAGGTGTCAGTTTAATTCGACATGGGTTACATACACTTTTTTTCATTCATTTCATATTATGGTCTTTATGATGTCTGATTAGTGTCAATGTATGATTTCCAGTTAATTCAACAACATGCTTAGAGTGTGGGAGATAGGCATGGGTGTCCGCAGGGGGGTGCACGGGGGCGCAGCCCCCTGGATTTTGCGCATATTTGCAGAGAAAGTTTGATTATTGCTTATTACGATTATTACAACACGATTTTCAACGTGATTATCGGAAAAACACTAAATTCTTTAGGTAATTATCTAAAATTAACACTGGAAGCGTAAGATTAATTAGTAAGGTAGTAGTGTACCGACCGTTAAAATACGGTAAGCTCTCCTGGTTGCACCTAAATCTCTGTTTAGACGTAATTTTGAAAATTTAACGTATAGAGTTCTCTCTTGGAAATATGTAAATTCATATCAACCCGAAGACGGCGAAATGCTTAACAGTCGTGTCGGCTAATTGGTATCATATTTCCTTGATCTTTGTTGTCGCTGAAACTGAAACTTAATTCTACACTTTGTGAGTCAGCCGGGCAGTAGGGCCTATCACAGAAACGGAGAAGACGAACACTTCTGAGTAGGACAATTTCGTAGGAACTGTGAGGGTCGACTGCGTTGAGGGTCGAGAAACCTTGGTAGGAACGGAATAGACATGTCAAAAGTCGTTTGTTTTTTGCTCGAACAGGCGTTCTATAGGTCAGATTTCAGTCATAAAATTTTTTATTATCATAATTGTTTTTGACAATGAACGTCTATGAATATTTCGAATGTTGGGCTCCGCGCCAGAGGATCGAGAGGTAACCAGCGCCGAGGTGCCGTATCGAGCGTCGAAGATGGAGTGATCGGTTGCTTTCGACACCCTATTTAGTCCCTGTGACAACTGTTTTAAAGTTTGCGCCCCCCTGGAAAAATTCCTGCGGACGCCCACGGAGATAGGATGGTCTGAGCAAACTTCTTGCAGTTGGAGCCCAGCTATGTGGCACGTGATAACCCAGTTCTGGATATTTCTTAAACCAGTTTTTTATTGTAGGCGTTAGTCTTGGTGACATTGGACCCAAGTATGGTTTTGACACGATAGACAATGGATTTCTGCGACTTAACCATGTCAGAATTCCTCGTGATAATATGCTGATGAAAAGTGCACAGGTCAGATTGCCTTTTTGCTCTATTGACTTGTTACCTTGAAATTATTTTCCATTGGAAGTCGATTTGTTCAGCTAAAGCTATGTGTGTTTACCTTGATATTAACCTTTTCCTTGCCAGATTTGTTAGCCCTTTTTCTGATCCAAGCCAGTCTGTTTCACCCCTTGATGGTAAAACATTATATCTTATCACCCACTAAAGATAAAGTGTGATGATGAAACTTGTTTCAGAAATGAATTTTCAACAAGCCTATCGTTTCATTGTTTGTATTTGCAAGTATTATTATTATTAATTCAATTTGTAACGCGTTCAAAGTCACACCAAAATGTGAATTTACTTGTCATATCTTGTAGACATGATGTGATGCTGTGACATATGTGTCTCATCTGATTTGTTTTGCACTTTGAACAGTGCTATATAAATGTTCAATTACAAATTACAATACATTTTAAACTTATTACTGTTTGTTGTGGCTTCTTATTAAAGGAAATGACAAGAGAACAGATTGTTGAGTGTTTAGTTGGAGGTTTTGCTGTTAAGTGAATAAAATACTGGAAAACTGCTACGAATTTCTCAGGTTTATGCCTAAATTATAGTTTTTTTTAGGTTTTTAGAAGCTTTGTTATTAGAATTTTTTAAACTGACCTCCATTTTAAACAAGTTGCTTTTAAATGATTGAATTTTGTGATGTCATATTAGGTTCTTAAGGACGGCACTTACATGAAACCAAAGTCAGATAAGCACGCGTATGGTCCAATGATATTTGTCCGAGCAATGATTGTCTTGGATCAGGCGGCCAGAGGTATTGCACAGGCAGCAACGATTGCTATCAGATACAGCTGCATACGGCGACAGTCAGAGCTCAAACCGGGGTCTGTTTCTATCAGTGGTTGTGGACAATCACAATTGTATCTAACAGTGATTTATTTTCAGTTTTTATTTGGTGGTGGTAATGTTGATGATGGTAATGTTGATGATGGTAATGTGAGCAATAGTGATGGTGGAAATGGCAGTAATGGTGTTGTAAGCAGCATATTTTACTATGTAAGTAAGTAAGTAAGTATATACTTTATTGAGAAGCACTAGCAAACGCACAGTAAATACATAATTTACATTATGCCTCTTCAAGATGTGTTGGTGGTAATGATGATGGTGATGTGGGTAGACTAATAGTAGTGATGGTCGTGATGCTGTATGAATGTTAAGTGAATAAAATCTGGACATTTGTGTCATGACGAAATTGCCAAAGCTGTGGTTATCACATCTTCCATATCACATGATACACTCATATCTGTCATCACTTGCATGATCAGTTTCTGTAGTTGCCTTCAGGAGTGGTCAGGTCCCATGCTACCATTGTAATTTCTTTCTCTTTGTGATCTTTGTAATAATAAAATAACAATGATGATAGTAATGACAAGCATCAGACTTGAATCAGATGCACCAAACAAGAGGACACCAGGTTTGGACTTACATCGTACAGTTTGGGGCTTTCATCTGCCTTTTGTAATGTAATGTAATTAGCAACTTCTATTGCGTCGGTGTCTAATGCACAAGGCATCAACCGATGGCACACCAAAACCAAGCCGTAATCAGGTCAACATCCAGATCAGTCCGTAAGAGACAGAGAGACAGCCTACGGTGGATAAGCATTTTGAAAGAGGTAAGTTTTCAGCCGCGAACGAAATGACCCAAGCGACTGAGCACAGCGTACAGACACAGGAAGAGAGTTCCAAAAAGTAGGTCCAGATACTGAAAAAGCTCGTTTGCCAAAAACAGTTCTTGATTTTGGTATGACCAGACAAAGATGATCAGATGACCTCATTGAGTAATGATAAGTGTGGGTAATAAGAACTGATTTTAAATATTGTGGTTGGCCAGAATTTACAGTTTTATATACTATGAGCCCCAGTTTGAAACGAATTCTCTGCTGAACAGGAAGCGAATGCAAAGATTTAAGCACAGGGGTTATATGTTCATATTTGGATGTATTAGTTATGGGATGATGGTATGATGATCATGCTCTGGTTACTGCAGTAGGTAGACATTTACTAATACAATATTATGCTGGTGATCATTTCTGACTATAGCATTCGATGATGATGATGATGATGATGATGATGATGATGACAACAACGATGATGATGATGATGATGATGGCTTTAATGTGATACTGTTTCAGTGACTTGGAGCCCCAGATTCTAGATTTTCAGACACAGCAGTTCAAGTTGTTTCCTTTGCTTGCATCTGCATATGCATATTGGTTTGCTGGACTGAAGATGAGAGAGACCTATTTCATGTTGAATTACGAGATTCAGCAAGGCAACATTGAATCCCTGCCAGAGGTAGAATCGTCTTATCTGACTCTTAGTATGTTACATGTATGCCTCAATCAGTTGCTTGATATCTCTCATCTGAGTCTATATAAGATTAGGTCCTGTATGCATTAGTCAGGTGACATTACATGGGATGGGGTTCAGTGCAGAAGACATGGGAGCAGAAAAAGATGCCACAGTAGTATTTAAAAGGTTAAATATGTAAGCTTACATGTATCTTTAAATACTTTAAAAGTAATGGTTGCTATTTTAAAAAAAATTATGTACATTCATGATGGCTTAGTATAAATGACCGAATAGCTGAAACTAAAACGAAAACTAAAAGTGAAAGTAGGAAGTTTCACTTTTTGTTAACTAAAACTGAAACTTGATGCAAAAAGGAAAACTAATAAAAAAACACCTAGCATAGTATAAGTGACCGAATAACTAAAACTAAAAGTGAAAGTAGGAGGTTTCAGTTTTTGTTAACTAAAAGTAAAGCTAAAACCTGATGCAAAAATGGAAACTTATAATAACTAAAGCACCTAGCTTATGAAAGCTTAATAACTTAAATTAAAACTCTATGCAAAACTAAAACAACACTATAGCTGAGTTGGTCTAAATGACAGGCACTGAACTGAGCACTTGATAAAACTATTTGAATATAACATTGTCATTGACTGCCAGTGTCTGTTGCTTGGTGTAATTGTGAACGGTGTTTTAAAAGGGTTAGCATCGGTTCTCCTGTGCCTAAGGAACAGCTGCAGAACTTTGCGAATATTGTTCAACAGTTGTGACTGAGAGGGTGTATTGGCTGTTGTTGCAGCTTCATGCTTCGTCGTCTGGCTTGAAAGCGTTTACGTCAAATGGTGCAATGAGTGGCATAGAGCAGTGTCGCTTGGCCTGTGGTGGTCATGGCTACTCTCATGCCAGTGGCATTCCCAAGATCTATGTCCAGACAACGGCTGCATGCACTTATGAAGGAGAGAACACTGTGCTTTACCTGCAGACAGCAAGGTCAGATTTACTACAACCAACTGGCCAGTTATTACTGGGTTGCATTCTCATTATTGCCATGACTTATACTGTGGAAAGAAATAATTAATTGCCCTGATCTAAACTACTTCTATCATAATTGCCATGAATGGTACTGCTTTCATAGCAAATTTTCCAGATGCACTTATTTGTGGGCCATCAAATAAGTTGTTGTTGCTCCACGTGAAGTAACAACTGCACTTGCAGTTGTCTTAATTGTTAAGTCGGCCAGATAAGTTTGTCTTTTGTTCAGTTTGCTGGATAGATCTTGTGTATTCAAACTGTTTCTGTGCTTGTTGATGCATTCAAGAGATAGTTCTTGTCTATCTAGGTCTAGGGTTGAGGTTTTTGGCTGTGTGTCAGTCAGAAATCTCAGCCCTTCGGTACCAGCCAACATTTTGAATATAAAATGACTGAGAAGGGTACAATAAAGGCAGAAGATGTGACCAGAAAGTGGCAGAAACAGATCAAGACTTCTTTTGTGTATTTGGTTCTCTGTCATAGTACAGTGCTAATGAGTTGATCTTAGAAGTTGCTCTACAAATATCCAAATACTTTCTTTGATGAACTGTTTTGTTTTTGTCGCATGGTCCAGTCAATCTGGTTTCATCTGTTTTATTGGCAGTGACCAAAAACTGCAAATATCAACTTGTGGCTTTTGGTCAATCTGTAATATTAGGTATGCATATTAGCCTCACTTATCAAGTTTTGCCTTTTACACGATAGGTATTTGGTGAAGGCTTATCAGCAGTCTCAACGGCAGCAGTCGCTGTCAGGCGGTGTTTCATACCTATCTGAGAGACGGAATAAGAAGTCTGCAATTGAAGCAGGTCGACTGACAGTGGATGCCCTAGTGGATGCTTACAAACATCGAGCTACTGGGTATGGAGGTTGTCTTCAGGGTATTTTTATCTAGATGTAAAAGAGGTGCTTAGAAGCTTTATGACTCCACTTCTTCTTGCAGTCAGCCATAAATTTACTTTCACACCAGTTTTATAGACTAAAGCATTTAATTTCTATAGTAATTTTGTGTATATTTTTAAGGACACAAATTGTAATCATAAACCCACGTATTTATATAGCGCCTTGTCAACAGAAACTCGTCAGAGACGCAGCTCTCGACCTAATGATGAAATAGAGATAAAGAAAGACCAAAGAGCTCCTGTCGTAGGATGCTAGGCAACCTATTCCAGAAAGTTGGACCGACCACATTTAAGCTTCTGTGCTGTACTGTGGAAGTTCTGGTTGGGAGAAGAACCAGGTCACCCTGGATGAGACGGAGATGCACAACTCCATAAGGCAAGATGGAGCACAGCCCAAAAATAACTCAGTAGGTTTTACTCACATCACAATTTTTGGTTCTGATTGTTAGGTTCTGTTTACTTTGAGTTGTGACATGGCATTAGAAAAGGATTCAGATCTTCGTCGTATCATAAAGTGGAAATCAGTTAAGGACATGGTTACACTGGAACCTTCAATGGAGTTTAACCAAATTATGAACAGTTTCATGTAGTGTAGGTATGTGTGTTTCTGTGCTTTAGGTTGATTGCCAGTGCATGTCAGAAATACACAAAACTTCAAGCTGAAGGAAAAGAGTCGTATCAGGCATGGAACTTGACTTCCGTTGAACTTGCAGCAGCAGCTCAGGTGTGCATCACTATTGTAATTTCCTCTTTGTTGGCCTCCATAAAGTGCACCTCTCCCCTCTGCAATCGGTTCTTAATGCAGCTGCCAGACTTATTGCCCGTCTCCCATGATTCTCCCATATCTCTACATTCATGTTTAAACAACTACATTGGCTTCCTCTTGCTGCACGCATCCAGTTAAAGGTACTTGTCCTCATTTGCCGATCCTACCTAGGTCTTTCCCCTATATACCTCTGTGACTACATACGTCGGCCTACCTCGGCTGTTTCCCTTCGCCCGCTCCGCTCTTCGGATTGTCTGGGCCTTTTTGTTCCTCGTGTGAGAACGGCCAAAGCCCAGTCCCGTGCTTTTGCCTGCATTGGCCCTTTGCTATGGAATAGAGAGTGACATGGGGAATTTCCCCGCGGGGAAACCGCGGTAACCGCGGTAAATCTCGCGGTAATGGGGACAACAATTGCGGTAATACCGCGGTAATGGGGACAAAAATTGCGGCAATACCGCGGTAATGGGGTTTACTCTCGCGGTAATACCGCGGTAATGGGGAATGAGCCGGCAATAAACCCGGGTGATGTTGAGAACTTGAGAACTGATAAGGAGAGTTTATTAGTTTCTGAAGCCTACTAGTCAGAAATAGTCAGGACTTGGTTAATGCAAACTGTCCATAAGATAATAACAGACTAATGCAGTCAACAATACAAATAGTTTTGTAAGCTAAAAACTGTTATTTTTTAATTTGAATTTGTGTAAACTTTTTGCGGGAATGTGATGTCGTCCTGCGGGGATGGGGTGGGGATGGGGAGCAAACCTGCGGGGATGGGGGTGGGGATGGGGAGCAAACCTGCGGGGATGGGGCGGGGATGGGGACAAACCCTGCGGGGATGGGGTGGGGATGGGGACGACTAACTTGGTGCGGTAATAGCCCAGTTTCTGTGCCTTTGCCTGCATTGACCCTTCACTATGGAATCAACTTCCCCCTTTGTTCGCACCACCATACTATCCGGTGGCCCTGCTACATCTTTTCGCTACCTCAAAACTTGTCTTTATTCTCGGGGTCTTTCGCACTGGGAGCGACTCTGATTGATGTGCACTGTGAGAGGCGCTTTATAAATTTTTAAATACAATACAATACTACAATCTAAGTGCTTTATTGAAAAGGATGTACATGTACTGAACCATGTCTAGACTGGATCTATACTGGTTCTTCTGATGCTTATGACTTTCTCTGTGTATTTGCTTTGGAATGTACTATTGTGAAGTGATGATCGTATTTGTCTGAGTTATTGTACTTAGCAAATTATTATTACTTTTTTTAATTATTATTGTACTTGTTTGTCTGCTGTGAACTAACTTTGTTACAGGCAGCCAGTGTATTTGGGGTTTTGATTTGGAAAGCCATGTACATTGTACTCATAATCATAGTCATAATTGTAAGACCTGATAACAGCAGACCACAATCAAACAATCGGTGGCAAAATACAGAGAGAGAGAGAGAAGGAGCAAGAAGCATTTGTGGTTGAATGACAGTGTGCTCAAAAGATGGTGAAGCTACCATGTTGCCCTACGGATGTAAGATACGGAGAGACGGCCAGTACACCTTGTGCTGGAGAGTGAAGAGATCCTTGGCTATGGACAGATGACATTGAGATACACAGTTTCATAAGATAGGATGGAGTACAACCGGCCAGGTAGTTGCTCATCAGCAAGAGGGTCTTGACATCTGTGCACTTTTGCACAGGCAACCGGTGCAACTCATCCCATACACCAGCAGGAATATGCTTGATCTTTGGAATCCTACTGATTATTAACTCAGCTGCAGCATTAAATCAGACTGAATTTGGCTAATGTGGAAAGAGATGGGCTGCATGGATGGCATTACCATATTCGATCCTAGTGCATATGAATACATGCATCAGGGTAGAAGCAGCATTGGGAGAGAGCAAGTGGTGTGTAGTGTGGATCTGGTGCAGACGATAAAAGCATTTTATTGTTATTGATACCTCTGTTTATTATGATTTTGATGCTCTAGAAGTTTAGGATTAGCTGAGATTAGCAAATAGAAACAGTATAAATCTGTTGCCATCAGAGCTACAATTTGAATATTGTGTAGGTTTCATTGTAATGTGGATTGTAGTAGTTTCTTGTGTGTTTATGTTTTGTTTGTAGGCACACTGCCATCTGTATGTGATTGAAGCATTTATTGAAAAAATATCCAATCTTTCGGATGCCAAAGTGTCTGCTGTGCTGGATCTGCTGTTTGAACTGTATGCTGCCTTTGGAATATCAAACAATGCAGCAGAATTGCTGTCTGTGAGTTTCTTAATTTTGGACTGTCTAATCATTCTTACTTTTGGATTGGACTATTTTATCTTCTACTATTGCATTTCTGCTAGTATAATTCTTCAATTCTGAGGGGCACCAGGTGGTCAGTGGTCACTGGTACAAATTTTCAAGGATCTGGTGTATTTGCATTGTATCTTTTAGAGGTACACCAAATATGACATTTATCAGCTGTTGTAATGCATAGATTATTTCGCGCATCATCTTGGAACAGTCTCCAAGTGCAGCACACGTTTTCAATTTACTGCTGTGATTTTGAGAGGTCATGTAAAAGTGTCTTGATGCTTATATGCATACATACTGATATACAGGTACATATTTAATCAGTGACCTCTACATATAGTGAAGTTGTGAAAAATCATGCCTGGGAAAAGCCCTAGGTGAAGCTAGGTAAAAACGCTAGTTTATATACAAATCAGAGATTGACAGAATTATTGGCATAACTGTGATAAGGTGGCCAGTTGCTTGAGCATTCACTTTGTTTTAAAGCATTCCATGAGATGGTCATTGTAAGAACCTTGAGCAAGTTTTTTCTGCACAGTGGCTTTGCACAATTGATTTGAGAGTTCTATAAAATACAGACAGAATAGTAATGCAGTACATAACTGCATGTTAATTATGTGTGTGCATGTGCTGGGATATTTTAATACAGGAAGAATGATGAAGTGAATATATGTGGCGGTCCAGACCGAAATCTGTATTATTTCGAAAATTACACAATGTTCAGAGTAATAGGCCAGAAACACATTTTTTTGTTTTTCGGTTTTTTGCAGAATCTAATATAAAAATATGTTGAAAATAGTTATTTCTTATATTTTGTTAAAAACCGAGCTTTAAAGCTGTTTTTAATGCTTTTAATATGCCTATTCTTTTGTTTTAATTAAGTTAATTAAGCTAATTAAGTAATTAATTTTGATCACTTTTGCCCTATATCTTCAGTTAGAATAAAGCTAGACTGCTAGAGCAATAATTTTTGTGTCATTTTGAAGCCTGATGCAAGACCTTTAAAATGATGTATCAAACTCAATATGTTGCAAAATCACCTTAATACTGGTTCTGGTGTGTGGAGCCACATATGTCTGTGCATATAATGTATCTGGATGTTGTTATTGTTGTAGTTTTGTTAAAACTGTTTTCTGCATAGGATGGTTATCTGAGTTCTCGGCAGTTGGACATTGTCAATGAGAGGATTCTCAGTCTGCTGGCTGAAATTCGTCCAAATGCCGTTGGCCTTGTCGATTCATTTGACTTTACTGACCGCCTGCTTGGCAGCATCCTCGGCCGATATGATGGAAACGTCTACGAAAACCTGTATAAATGGGCAAAAGACTCGCCACTGAACAAGTCTGAGGCAAGTAACCAACTATTCTGGGACAGCCAGCCTTGGTGATAGGGTCAAGTTTTTAAATCAAATGATTCAATGAAATGTAATATAATAGTTTCTTTTACACTGCTACTTGTTAAACTTTTATTATCTAATCTAATATGAAAACTTCTGTAGTGCTAATATAATATGCACAACGCATCAATGAATCTGAGGAATGAGCAAGATGAAAGATATGTTGGTTGGCCAATATGTAATATCTTGTATATTGTCAGACATATTTAAGTGATATTTGTTGGCTGTGCAACCAAGAAGTAATGAAGCACTGCATATGTGGTCAACAGTTGTGATCTTTTGTGAACCAGGTGGTAGCAGCATGTGCTCTCACAGCTAAGTTTGTGTTCAATTTTGCTTTGTTTTCATTTATGGAACAATATACTTGAATTCAGGCAAAATTTTATCTCTTGAAGATATTTATTTAGGTCCATGACTCGTTTAAGTACCTGAAACCGCATCTGCAACAGTCCAAGCTGTAAAAAGAAAGCAGAAAACAACTTCGACAACAGACACTTGATGTAAAGGGTGCCAGCAAAATTCTTTGAAGATCAAACTGATATTCAAGAAGATTCCAGTGACTTGTGATTTTAATACGTAGATATTCAATCATTAGTCTCTTTAGGAAATAGATGTAATTTCTTCTGTATCGGAAAAATCGTCTCAAGATTAGCAGTGCCGCAAACTAGGAGTAAATTTTGATACCTAGCCTAAGGCAATCTTACTGGTTTATCTGGCCAATAGTTGTTTATTTTGTTGATATTTCGTTCAAAGTGCCTTTCTATGGATTTGCAATTGTACATTTTTCTCTGATAAATATGCTGTATTACTGCTAGCCTTCTTGTAGGAAATTTTCATGGAACACTTTTACTTTCTAAACATTTTACATCAGTGGATGACTCAAAACAGATACTGGGAGCAAGTTATGTAATGCATTGCATAAATTATGTAGCACCTCTTCAAGATATCTCATCAGAGGCTGTCATGACAACCAGTCGTGACAAAACAAAGAAGTCCGATTTAATGCTTCAATCATAAAGGCAGCTCAAGGGAAAGAAGATCTTTCCAAATTTATGATTTGCAAAGCTGGTTCTCTGCTGTTGGTTGCCAGAATATAGTGCAAATTGGTTAAGACAAAAGACAGGAACCAGATTTAAAAAACAGTAAATGAAGCATGCCAGTTAGAAACACCTTATGGCTGTATGACCTTCAAGCAGCAAATGATGCTTACACATGTTTGCGTGTATGTATGATTACAGTAGGCTGCTTGCACAGTGAAATTCCATTTAAACTGTTGGCAAGGTTTTTAAATACGTATTACATGTGACAGGCTGTATTGAACGTTGCCGTGTGAGCACCCATTAACTGCACCAAATATATGACATATTATTTAACACAACTTTTCATTCTTGTACATCGGCCTTCTTCAACTTTTTCGAGTTTTTGGGTTATATAAACAGTCACAATCTTCTTTTTTCTGCTATTCTTTTTGCACTGCTCCAGAGATTTTTTCCGTTTGAAAAATGTTGCATTTTATTTACGGATTTATACATCTACTTCCTGTCTGGCTAATGCTCAAAACATATTTTGAAATTCTTGTGTATTATTATTGTTGTAGCTTTTGTGTAATTTAAATTTTCGTAAAGAATTAGTATTTGGCGTAAATCACTTGGATGACAGAACTATCAAAGTTAATTCTTGTTCTTTATTCAATTCAAAAAAGTAGACTATGCAGTTATACACCTATCAGCATAACAAAACAGCTGGCCAACAGATAACTTGTGATTCTGTACAACATGTGTATCATTAATCGTGCCTCTTCCATCTGTTGGAGAAACTGGCTGATCAACTAACTGCATAAAAGTCTACTTCCTGTACATAGGCCTCACTGTGGTAAACGCGTGTACTGTATCGTCTTGAGCACCACCATGTTGATTGCGTTGCTTCTGTTTTGTGACTTCTCCAAATTTCATTGGGAAAGTTCAGTGAAGAGTAAAGTACCTTTTGTAGACTATGATGAATTTGATTCATACTTTTTCACCCATATATGGACATGTGTGCTCTCTTATTATTCGAGTTGCAACATATTATCAAAGACCGACAGTGTCAAGCTATAGTAGGCGTACACGAAGTGTGAAGTCAAAACCTTACCACAACCTGTACAACTGTTGTGTGTTAGTCAAAATTTCTTCTTAGCAGGACTTTGCATTGAGTTATGTTCACAGGACCGAAAATCCTTTTGTAAGAACCGATGTTTTCACCTTATCAGTTTCTTCATAAGAGAATAATTTAACAGTAAAATTCATTGACATCAGAATGGACCAAGCTTTTGTTTCATATTAAAGGATATTTTGTCCTATTCAAGTGGTTTGTGCTGTTGACTCAAATTGAGTGTGGCTGTATGAAGGCTAGGAAGTTTTTTGAGATATTGCAAAACTTCTGCACAAATGTTGGCACGCTGATTATTAATTATTTGTTTGTCTATAGCAGCATTTGACTTCTGATTCAAAATGGCATCATGAATGTATGAATAATTTAATAGTGTTGAAATGAACAATGAAATTTCCTGAGAGCATGATTTTCATTTAATAATTACTATTGCTAAACTATCAGCAATGAATTTTGAGACTTGTTGCATTGTTTCTCGCTAGCTCGAAATACATTGAGATTTTCTGTTGATTGTTTAGGTAGATAACTCACGACAGGAACAATAAAAAATTAGTTGGACCAATTATGTGATACTTGTAGTAAGAAAATGTGTCAAAATAGTGTTTCTTCATGTTTGGGCCCCTTTTGGGACCCCTTGTACACTATTATAAAATGAGTCTGTGATTTTTTGGTAATTGCGTAAGTGAATAACTCATGATAGGAACAATAAAAACCTTAGTTGGACCGGTTATGTGAACTTGTATCTGAGAAAGCGTGTGAAAATAGCACTTCTTCATGTTTGGGCTGTTTTGGGACCCCTTGCTCACTACATGTATATTCTATTCTATATTCTATTCTATTTACGGATTTATAAAGCGCCTCTCGCATTACAACCTAATCAGAGGCGCTACCAGTGCGCTTCCAGTGCGAAGGTATATGGTAGGCCATACGTTTATCTATTTTTAGATTTCATGTCGTGTATGTATGCTTGCTGGTCCAGTTAGATAATTGGTTAGTGTAGGCTGCGTCCCATGTGCCTCGGGCTCTGTGTTAGAGTGCATGCAGATTGCGGTTTGCCTCCTGCAGGTGGCTTATTTCAGAGATTTAAATCCCAGGTTAGCACAGTCTGTACGTGGGTCCTTAAATGGTGTGATGCCCATTCAAATGGGTAGTGGTAGTGAGGATCTCACCCGATCAATTCATTGAAATATGAGCTGGGTTGAGGCCATATGGTTGCTATATAAAAACATGTACACTTTAATATGTATGTAACTGGACTTGTGTACAGCACATTTTACGAACACCTCAAAAGCACTGTGTACATGACTGTGTAAAGGATCTAAACAAGTGTGTCGTAACATAGCTACAAAATCCACTGAGCAAAGTTTAAAGGGACAGTTCCAGTTTCCATAGGATGATTGTTCCAAAGGGATTTCTGGAAGAGATTAACGCACGATGGTGAATCGGATTGCCCTAGAGTAGGCCTATATAGAGACGGCATATTAAAATGCATTGCTCTGTGTACATGTGTTACAACACTGCAATGACTTATGGCCTATGGGTACAATAGGAGCATAGCCTATTGGTCCCCGGAGCCGTCGGCAGCGCTGTATGCCCTCCAGTTGAAACCAGTCACCAAGGTACCGACTGATATACATACTTATTCTGACGACTTCTTCTTATCACTATAGCACAGAATCTAATCGGCTTGCAGGGTTTTACGCCAGGCCATCGACTGGCTACGACTAACCACATAAACACAAGCAAGGGACAGAAAAGAGAGACAGGTAGGCGGAAGGAGGCACCATGGATGCAGATACGCCAATTTCGGAACTCGTCTCGGTCAAATCGTTTGCATCAGCAAAGTATCGAGTGAATGAATTCACTAGGCCTATACGTGGTGACGCTATATCATAAAAATGCCATAGTCCGTGAACTCCAAACATGATGTCTACGTTCTGTGCACTCTGAATGGAAAATCCGTTGGTTGGACTTGTGTGTCTGTGGAGCTTGCCAATGGAATAGGCGCGTAACTTTGTATTGTGATGATGGTGAATAAGGTAGGACTAAAAAGTGTTGGTGACTGTCCCCACCACTTTTAAAAGTAGTGGTGACAGTCGCTAACTCATTAAGTCAGTTAGCAATTCCTTAGAGACTGACTCTAGGTACTACCTCTGCCACCAGGTTTGTGGAGGACGATGTTCTTCGGCAGCTGGTATTTTTTTTATCATTGAGAACAGTGTTGTGCACAAGACCAAAACTCCGAAACGAAGACCAAAACCAAGACCCATGTGGTCCAAGATCAAGACCAAGACAGTATGCTGCAACACCGAGACCAAGACCATGTAGTCAAGACCAAGATTACATTGTCCAAGACAACAGTCTCAAGATCATAAATGCAATTCTCAATTGAAGTGTTACATAATCCCATCATTCAAGTCAAATGTTTATTACATTTTACAAGTACTACATTGCACAAGGTTTTGTCCCTAAGTCTTGCGCTGTGAGGTCTCATGAAAACTCCACAGCAGTTTAAACACTCTCTCAAAACTTTTCCAGTTGGGGAAAAAGTCCAACAAATCCCTGATCTGCAACGCTTGCCAAACTACGGATTTTGCCATGAGAAACTGCATCAATGTAACTAGTCACTAAAGCACTAGCAGTCAGGGTTAATTGTGTCTCGTTTTCATGTCACTTCTGATAAGAAGCGAACAACGAGGTTCTCTCTCGCTTTATCCTTGGCGGATCGTCGTATAAATTCGAAGCTAACTCAGGAGTCCCTGAATTACCACCACTTCCAATAATATCAACAACAACATTTAACAAATACTCCACCGAGACCAGACACCCAAGACCAAGACCGCATCTTTAAGATCGCACCTTTAAAGACCGGTACATTCAAGACGAACACCAAGACTGCATTTTTTCGGTCTCACGACGGTCTCTAGACCAAGACCACGGTCTCGAGACAACATCACTGGTTGAGAATCACCACAGTTTTGTCTTTCCAAATGGAGCTCAACACAGTTCAGCTGGCAACCAGAAACCCCTTCGGGCAGACAGTTCACCAGTAACGTACGAAACCTCAATAACAAACTTTCGGACTCCGTCCAAAACACTCGGAGACAACGGCAAGAGAAATAAATGCAAGAATGCATACTAGGTCGCATGCTGTCATGCTGTCTTTGTTAAATGTAAATTGCTTAAAAGCAGTTTTGTTAATCGATGCATCTTTAGTTATATTTAGCTGTGCAAGTGTGACTTTATTATGTGACTTTATGTCCTGTTTGTTTTAAAAATGTAAGTAATCGTTGTATAGTACAGTAATGCATGTGCCCTTGTCAGACACAAATAAAGGCTACTTACTTACCTACTTAGAAAGCCAACTAAACCATCAAAAATAACATACTAGAGAAACACACAGCACCTTGCCCAGTGGCCCTGTAACAACGTACATTGTAATGTACATTATTTGGACAGTGTTTAGGATGGCGTACTTGTAAGGAGACATTACTTGCTCTACATGAATTAAGACACTCCTTGTCTGGAAATACTCTAAAACGAAAGAATCAGTTGTTAAAAAAGAAGATATTATTATATTACTTACTTATTATTTATTTATTATTATACTATTTTAATTATTTTTTTATTACAGGTTTTCAGAGTTTGTTGAGTCTGATGTAAGAATCCTGCTGGATTGTTGATAAATAGCTGAATGGTGAATAAATATGAAACAATGCCAAAAATGTTGTGAACAGTTACCTCTGGAGATCACAACATAAATTATATTAAAACAAAAACATATATGCATGTAAACTGTAGGCAGTTCATAAATATATATAACTATATATTATATTATAAATATATAAATATATATAACTATATATTATATTATAGTTTTCTTTAAGAGAAGCAACAAAGTGGTGAAATCTAAAACACAATAAGCACCATTAATAATCATCCCACTACATTACACTAGTTTTCAAGCCTGAAGCAATTTTGATCCTACTTTTGAAGTCCTTCCATTAGTTGCTCCTCTTTTCTACATGTGCTCCTGTAATACAAATGCCATGCCTGATTCCAATACACCCTAGTCCACCACAATCAACAAAGAACTCTAGGAAGCATTGTGAGAAAGTCAATGTCTGGTAATCCGATGTTTGATTCTTAAACACTTTAACGAGGAGCTGCACTGGTTTCCCAGTCCCTTTTACTACACTCTTGTTAATGTGCTTCACTACCTACACAGTTACGAGTTGGGTTTGGTCGTTGTTCAGGGTCTTTGGGTAACTGTCCCCTGTGAGCCACAACCGTGGAAAACATTTGATGACCTTGATTTTCTTCTAGCGTCTATGTATGGTTGACAGACAAGTGAGGCTGGAATGAAGAATCTGTTGAATCCAGATGACGGTGATGACCTTTACGTGGAAAGGTGATTGGTGAAACAGAACCAAACCGAAAAGCCAATGACGAAGGATTCTGGCAGTGCAGCAGTGTGGCACTCCCATAGTTTGTGCTTTCTAATTGGCCCAGATGACACTCGGGTCTTTGGAACCGAAATCTCTCCAGTTGGGGTTCGGGTCTATTGAAGAGCTGCAGCTGAGGCAACTGCTGTCTTGGAGAAGGTTTGCTCGTTGAATTCAACTCACTCAGATGAAATGGCCGTTGAAGAGGTAGCCTGCTGCTGCTGCTGCTCATCCGATATGGATGGGAGGATCTCGACGTATGCCGCTGGTTCAGTGCATGATCATGAGATGCATTGCCTATGTCTAGTGCGAGTGGCATCAGTGAATTGTTCATGGAGTCATCTTCTAAAACATGAGGATAGTTCTTTTCAGAAGGAGCAATATCCGTTATATGATTATTATAACTGTTTCCCAAATAAAATTCACTGGTCCTAGAATGTGGCAAGGAGGTTGAGATGTCCCAAGGTGAAGAGGAGAATGTGGTATAATCAGAACAGAGACTGTGACCGTAGGTTGGCAGATGAGGATGGTCAATTGACTCCAGATTGCCATTTATCTGCGAGTCCACAGCATCTGCCAATATGAAATTGCCCGTCATATGCAGAACAGACTCATCGGGTACTACAGAATGTACATCAGCTGAGGCATCCACATCGGCTTCAGTGCTTAACGATGACACAAGCAATCCCTCTATATCTGCTGAGAAATTCGAGTCCACTGACATCCTTTGATGAGATATTTCCAACAACGATGATGATGGTTCTGGCTGCGATGATATACCTAATGTCTTCACATTGTTCTTATCCTCATCTGTCGACACACTTAGAGCTGCAGACAGTGGTGGCCGGGTGGCTGACCTATTGATAAGTTGTGATAGGAACTCCATTGGATTATCAAATGGCAAAGGCTCATCTGGTTCTTCATCCTGTACTGGAGTGGAATCTCCCTCAGCCACAGAAGCAGCAGGCAATGATGCTTCAGCTGCCACACTAGCTGCATACTGTGAACCAAGGCTGGGAATCCTCTTTGGCAGGAAAGTCATAAAACCTCTCTCCAGCTTTGGAAGAATAGTTTCAAGACCTAGATATACATCAAAAGAACCACTATTAATTTGAAGAACATTCAGGAACAAACAAAGACTGTAAATATTAAAAGTCACATAGATAGACAATTTAAAGACAGTTTAAAAGACAGTTCAAAGTAACCTGTTGAAAAATAGTAACTTTTTGTTTCACTTGGGGTAGGTAAGATACAATGTCCGGAGATGGTAAAATCACTTTTGGAATGGCTATAACTTGTCAAGTTCAAGCTGAGTAAAAGTGCGATGGTTTTAAAACGCTGGATGGTAACTGAAAGAGTGGAAGACGTTGGACGAGGTAGCTACTCTCTGTCAGGACTTCAGAATTTGAGTTAGACAGCATCCCAAGTCTGTAATGAAGCCCAGCCCAATGCTATTAATGAGAACAACGGTCTCGAATGCCAGCAGTACAAAGTGATATGTTGACAGGAGTTCATTATACTTGGTATTTTATTATTATTATTAATCACTTTCTTGTATCATACTTCACCTGAAAAGCACACGCAGCTGTTAAAAGAGAACTGTTCAATTGTTTGCAAAATAAGATAACAGAAAGAGTAGGTTACCATTAACTGGTGACAGTGAATTCCATACATGAGAATAGTGGGTGAAAAGGCATGGAATCACAAGCCCTTTTATGGCAAGTTGGGACAGACAGGTGGTCAGAGAAGGTGGATCTTAATTTAAGTTTGTCCTGGTGGGATTAAGCATACACAGCATGCACAAGTCAGTCAGCAAGGTATCTCAGTGTTAGACCATCAAGTGACACTTTGTTATGACGTGGTATTGTCTATGGTCTCCGTATTCCATGTTACAACATGTATATTATCCATCCAGACAACAAAAGACATGGATGGATAATATACGAGAGGATCTGGAGAGAATGAAGATGAACATTGCAGAAGCAAAGGAAAAAATCAAGGATAGAGAACTCTCGTGACGACAAGTTGAGGACTCATCGTTGGCCTTGGCCTGACGGAGGAGAAAGAAAGAAGAAGAATTGTCTATGGTCTCCGTATTCCATGTTACAACATGTCTATGACTCAAGTGTTTATCAGGTCTCCTAAAATCAAAATTTGACAGTTATTAGGACATACCATTAGTGTCGGTGCAATCATTCTTTGAAGACGTTAAAGCATCCGAGGTTTTCATTACTTTTTCAACAGCAGAAAGGCTACCAGTGCTCGCTCTGGCATTGGTTGTTGAAGGTGATGGAGGTCGAGGGTCAGGCAAAAGTTTCTGATATTCCATCAGCTTCAGTTTCAAGTTACTTATACGATTACCAAAGTTCTTGTACGCCTATAATTCATTATGAAAGCATGTCAACAATGCAAGGCGTTCATTCCTATTCCCAAGTTTACCATCCGTAACTATAAATACTGTCCAGTGGCAAAGCATACACATGTGCAGGACAGTAGTGCTAAAATCCTCACAGGTTTTATTACTCTTGTCATGCAGCTTGGAATGGTCTGCAGCCAAATTCAAGAGCAAGACATTGTCAGTGTCGAGCACTGTCAAAGTTTCAAAGCAACAATTAAAAGCTACCTGTTTACAAGAAATGTATAGTCCTTGGAGTTTTATTTTTCTCACCTTACACTACATCATGTACACTTCTCGTGAGCAAAACCAAAGCTTTGAGCAATACCATTGCTTTGAGCCTTCTCAGATTTTGATAATTTTTGGCCAGCATGTAGACAAACGTATCTCATGAAAGCCTGCAAAGTTTCAGACTTTAAAACCTAGTACTTGTAGTTCTTGAGATACGAGGCTTAAAATACACCTGGGTTGCCCAATTTTCGTAGCCACGGCCAATTCAGTGAAAATTTACGTTTTTCTAGCAATTTATTACCTGTATTTAGTGTACAAGTGAGAAACTTTCCATTGACTCCAGTTATTGTGTAGTTTCAGCAAATGTAAAATATTTAGCTTAATATGTGTACATGGTGTGTCAAACAAGCTACTTGGTAAATATTTCACAAACGGTAAACCCTAATTCAGAACAATATAATCAAACTATTGCATAAATTCTTCCATAATGCTAAACTAAATGGGTACTCAGAATTCAATTTGTGTTTTTTATACAAAAGCAATTTTCTTCAAGGTTAGGTTCAAAGTCCTAAAGTGTAACTTTGGACACAACTTTATGTTACTTTCCATAGACAGGAACAGCAAGTTGATCTTCAAATTTACCACACTAAGCACATTATTCAGGAACTTGAAGTTCTTCTCATGTGTGTGTGTGTATAAATACTTTAGTTGAATGAAGTTTGAAAATATTTATCAAATTGGTTTATGCTATCATCCCCTTAGCCACACCTGTCTCGTATGTTGTGTGCCAAGGAAAATGCATTACATTTTCATAGTCCTGACTCAACTTCAGTTGACTTGATGTCTGCACTTGAGCAACGATATTCTGTGCTTTTGAGACACAAACGAGTGCACATATCGATGACATGTCAGCTACAACTGGACCTCATCATCTGTGTATTGATGAATCTGAGCTTCAAGACTGATGATCAGCTGGTCAAAAGGGCTACGTAGGGTATGTACAGAAGAGGCCAAAAAACAGAGCCCTGAAGAACACCAACTGGAACTGGTGCCCAAACCGAGTTATCCAAGACAAAAGCCAACCGTCATCCCTTGCTCATCCAGGAAGGAGGCAAACACTGCAGAGGTACAGTTCAAGTCAAATTTGAACTGCATTAAGTCAAAAACAGAACAAAACTTTAAACAAAACTTTGTTGATTACTAAATTGTTCCAGGCACTGAAAGGGAGAACTGCAAAGGCACCAAACTGGTCCCACTGTTTAGGGTGCCCATTACAAAATCACAATGTATTCGTTACGTCGGTCACATGCTCGTTAACGTTATTTGATAAGCAAATATTTAAACATGCGATTACATATTTTCCATACAAGTCAATTTCTGTTTCAACAGATACTTTTTAACAATTTATATACAAGCCTGTTAATAATTCAATAATAATTGATCTTAATCAAGTGTTTGCTTCAATTAAATGCTTCTTAATGCATGCCTTAAACTGGTACAGAGTGGGTACATTTATAAAACGGAGACATAGGAATTCCAGTCACAATAATAGAATAATCCTTCCATTTATATAAGCAAATTCTGGGCAACAGTTATAGAAATACCTAAGATAATGGTTGTGAATTTCTGAAACTGTTCTAAATTAACCAAGAAACTCTGATTGTAAAAAAATATATATTTTTATAAAAAATATATATTTTAAATATATTTTTATAGTGGTACATGAACAAACTAATTTGAAATTTTGTTATACTGTTAAACGTCATAATGCCTAGGTCATAAGGCATATTTGGTAGACGCTCTCCAGCACAATTTACATATTGTAGGACCAGCGCATTTCTGTAGAATTACCAGGTCATATAGACAACAGGGATAAGTACAGGCCCACATAATGTTGCAAAAGAATAAGTACGGATATAGTAAAGCACAATAGTGATTGGCATATAGACTATTATCACAGCAGTCACAAACTGCATGAAGTGGCACGAATAATGTGAAGAGCTATATAATGGTCCTGATGACATCCCATTCCCAAAAGACAGAGGCGAGACAGTAGTGGACATGATACATAGTATCTCTGTGGTAGTGTGGGAAGCCATAAATTCTATTCAGGATCATGCTTATGTTAATATCAGTATACTCAACGTAATGTAACTTATTCCAATCAACAAAGTTCGATGAGACAATTTGAAACCCTACATTGTACTTGTAATTGATTAGTGAAGCCATTAATTATATGAAATTGTAAAATTGAAATAATTGTAATATCAATTATCATTCTGTAATTGATACCTGACAATAACTGAAAACCAAACCATGATCATTTAGTGAGTGTCTTCAATGGTGCTATCTCTCAGTTTTTGAATGTCACTTGGGTCAAAACACTTACGACTCATCTGTTTCAACTTCACAGAGCTGAGTCTTAATTATCATAATAAATTTGTAACTTCTGAAGCATTCGTATCTTGTAATTGTAATCTTCAAATTTCCAAAGTGCTACTCTAGAGCTAAGTGCAAAGCACCAGCTTATTCATGAGTGCTGACTCACAGATACTTAAAGTATCTAAGAGCACAAGTGTTATGTTGAGAATGAACTCACATAAGTGACTGAGCAGAAGAAACTGATACAGCAGAAGAGATTTCCAAAATCTACAGCAAGTGAAAAGGCTTATTCACCAAGAATAGTTCAAGGTATGAACAGAGAAAGAAAATCCGATGACCTGGTTGAAAAATGACAAGTCTGGAGAATAAGCACTTACAGCGCTTGTCGCTATGCAATATTTAGCATGATGATTTGTTTTCTTGACAGTCTGATCCAGCAATTCTTGCTGTAAAACTATGAAAATATGTCAGATGTTGATGAATATATAGTAACAGTGACTGGGCCAACTCTTTTCTTAGTTTTACAACCAGTCCTTATGGGAGACTGATGACACCCTAGTCTAGCGAAAACCCTTGTCTTGTAGGCGCTGTGTCACATCAAAAGCACTGCCTCCATTGTCACTTGAAAGTTCTATATATATATTGATAGCATTTTACAGTACTGTTGGTTCTGCCACTTGTAAATACGTAAATCCTTCAAATTTGCTCTCCTACAGACTGAATTATGGAAAATCATACGTGCATTTTTGTCTTTGTTTGCTATCGTGGTTGTAAATGTGATCATAAAACTAAACAGATAGCCAACTTCAGGTTTTTTGACATATGAGCTATGGCTCTAGCCAAAGTGTTCTGAATTTAGCTGTGGCATTGAAAGCTGGGCAATGGGTTGCCACCCTTGTATTTTAGGAACTACTGTATGTTAAGGTCTGAAATTTTACAGGCATTCATGAAATGATCATATCTGAGGTTAATGGAAATTGAGAGGAGGGAGCATTTACCAAAACTTGATGAACTGACCACGATTGACTCATCAATAACAATAAAAAACAATATTCCTTCAGGAATGCTTAGTAACTGTGGCCATCCAGCAATTCCGTATAATCACTTTTCAAAGCAACAAGCATGACATAAAAAAACCAAGCAGAAGACATCCCAATTGTTATAATCATGAGAAGTCATGACCACCTCAGGAAAAAAATAATAATACATCTACATCTTCAACTGATCTGTTTAAACAGGTACTTTCTGTGGGGTCTAAATGAACCAGCATACCTAGTCTTAGTACAACATCAGAGTTATTTTAGATTTCTAACTGGCATAAATGTCAAAGAAATTCAGTAAAATTTAAGATAAAGAAAGAGACTAAATGACCTGGGCAACCACCAAAGCATCACTGTACTGGTCATCATAGTACATCTCACTCAGCTCCAACAGTTGCAGCATCAGTCTTCTCTGAGTCAGCTCAGAATCCAGACTAAAAATGTACTCATTCAGACAGCGACTCATCTGCTCCAAACTGTTTGAATATTCCTCTTCACTAATGTCATGGTCTAAAACAATGACGACAATAATATTAACAACATCATCCTAATCTATTAAATTTATTTTGTTACTTGGCTTAGTAGACTTTCTTCTACCTTCAGTGGGCTTGCCAAATGCAAAAGGTCTGTTACTGGTATATCCTGATATGTTCATATTCATAACTCAAATAATTCATCATTAGCTGAAGTCTTCTGCTTGCTGTGTGTGCATGTGTGCTATGTGTGGCATTAACCCGGTTGCAACTTCAAGTCTGCCAAGTAGCTTCCATGTAATCACCATGGACAAGTCTTCTGCTCACATTTGTCGTACCGGTAGATATGAAAGCGGTAAAATTGGTATCAATGTTAGCTTGGAAGTAAATAGCTCTTGTGATGTACTGGCCCCGATTTTGGAATGTATGGGTTGTTAAGAGGCCTAAGAATAGCAACTGAGTGATTCCCTATGTTCCATTCCTGGGCATGGGAGCTCAATTGAACTCTGCTTTACTTGCTTGCTGTGTAATTCATAACTGACTACTTGATTTGCTTACAAAATGTCACACTTAGTGTAATAACACCATCGGATAGCCATCAATATCTTTTAAGATGACTTTCACATTCATCAGAATTTTTTACAGCATGATTTGACCCATTACTTATATGGCTCAAATTACAAGAAAGACGATGTTGACTGGAGGTTGGACTGATCTGGTTTTAATTTCAGTGATTTAAATTGGCTACTAAATATATTTTCAAATTAATTTAAATTTATAACTTCTTAGACATCAGTTGCTTGTTCAGCATTTTACCAAGAGAAGCATCAATTTTTGAACGTTGTCTACTCATACTAGTTAGTATCTTATCAACTAATTTGGTAATTAACCTATGTTCATTCATTTATTCATTACGAGAATTTGAATAGCGGCTTTTCTAGGGGACTATTAAGGTGCGTAATGTATTTTTTGTATTTTAAAAACTTGGTTATTAATCACACTGAAGTGTGTCTTTCTAATAGTGGTAAGTTTGCTAAGTCTGCATTTGCCACTGGGACAGCATAGATATATTGAGTGAGCAAAAATTCCAACAGTGCCAAAAATAACACAGAGCTAAATGCCAGTCCTTGGCACCTTGAAATAGAGAGTGACGCGGGGAGACAATCTCGTCCCCATCCCCGCAACAAGTAAGTCTTCCCCATCCCCACATGGTTTGTTGCTATCCCCGCAGGACGACATCACATTCCCCGCAAAAGGTTTACACCAATTCAAATTTAAAAATAACATTTTTAGCTTACAAAGCTATTTGTATTGCTGACTGCATTAGTCTGCCATTATCTTATTGCCAGTTTGCATTAACCAAGTCCTGACTATTTCTGACTAGTAGGCTTCAGGAAATAAAAAATCTCCTTATCAGTCCTCGAAGTTCTTAACATCACCCGGGTTAATTGCCGGCTCATTCCCCATTTTCGCAGTATTACCGCGAGAGTAAACCCCATTACCGCGGTATTACCGCAATTGTTGTCCCCATTACCGCAGTATTACCGCAATCGTCGTCTCCGTTACCTCAGGATTTACCACGGTTTTCCTGAAGGGAAATTCCCCATGTCACTCTCTACCTTGAACCCAACAACCTTACCCTATCCAATAAAATTTCCATGTCCACTCAAAGAAATCTTAATATTTCTACTGAATATGAACTGTATGGCTACTATGTTACTATTGTATGTAATTTATTAAAAAATTAATGTTATAATCAAATTTTTCTAAATTGTTTTGACAATAACTGAAAGTAACTTACAGGTCATTTTGTCACAGAATAAGACTTAATTTATAAGTTTTGATATTTTTTTGTAATCCACCTTGGTGTGATAGATTTCAAAACCTTTGTTTGGATGTAATCCAGGCTTTCGGGAGCAAGTCTTACAGTGGTAAACTGTCTTTCTCCTTTCCCAGTTCATGAGATGGTATTTTGTCTCCACTTACTTGAATTCCAAGACTTATAACTCTAAAAGGCAGTCTGCTGAAATTACAAGACTGGGTTGCAAGTTTCTTCCAGACATTTAATAATTCTGGTTTGTTGTCATCTTCAGAACAGTCTTGTTCCTCTTCTTCATCAACAAACGTTTGGTCCATCATTTCAGATTCATAATTATTTGTGTTCGCTTCATCACTCATATTTAAATCTTAAATAATTTGTAAACATTCCGTTTTTGGTGAGCAATACATTTTTACCATGATTTAATTTAAAGCGATCATCAATTGATGCTTTATGCATTATGATAAGAGTGCTATAGAAGTCAATAGATCAGACTAGAAATGCTCACTTCTAAGCCTCAGCTGAAAGCCTTCAGTTTCATCAACACTGAAAGATATGAATTCAAGTGACTTCTTTCTCTTCATCTCAACTTCTTGTGATATTCTTGTGAGAATTGTAATTGCATCCAACAACTTTTCTGGCTACAAAATAAACAATTATTTCTCATAAAAATTAAGCTTTGTGCATAAGTAGAAGTTGTCTTAGAAAACATTAAAATCCTAATCAAAGTGATTGACATTAAGCAAACACAAGTGAAGTGATCTAACTTCAGACACACAACTAAAAGACAAAAGACAGAGCGCTCAGGTAGAAGACGCTACTCTGAGTCATTCCTTTGGATGTGATGAAGATTGTGATACAACCAGCTTCAGCTCTTGTCAACAAAGGGACCAAAACTATTGCAAGCACTGTATACAAAGACCTTCAAGCACTAGCTCCAAATAGAATTGAAATAATCATCAAAAAATATGTTATAGAAAACGATGTACCTACTACAGTTTGTGTTTCCCTCACCAATAAAATGAAAATATTTGTAGTGTTATTAACAAGAAATAACTAGCTAAGAAAAGAAACTGATCAATACCTTGAACTCAGCTAACAGTTTTGCCTCTGGAGATTTTGGTTGATCGTTATCTGTTAGACAGACACATACAAAAATACATTTAAAAAGACAAAAATAAATATCATATTTTCATGCATCTGCAGCTTATACAAGATCTTACAAACCCCATGTACTCCTGTGGTCATCTCAGAGTGTAGTCATCTCAGAGTGTGGTCATCTCAGAGTGTGGTCATCTCAGAGTGTGGGTTATGCTAGTTTGCTTTATACAGATGGTTGCCATGAGCTTACTGCATTTTCCAGATCGTACCAAACAATAGTTCTGCAAGTTTCAAACACCAATAAATGAATATTTGACATGTCTGCTAAAGATCATATCTGTTCTGACTAAACTTACTTTTACACTTGCCAAATTAAAGATTTGTTAATTTCTGTGTGCATCTAATTAATTTCATTTTTTAACAATGCTTTCAGATCAATTTCACAGTGATAATTTACAATAACAATCAGCTCATGGAATATAAATATAGCAACCAAAGATGCTATATACAATGCATTGCAAATTATTAAGAAAAAGTCTTATTAACCTCCTTAGCGTTAACCCCGAACGTTACTCGGGCCGGGAATTCTATGCAAAAGCGGTTAACCCCGAGTCACGTTCGGGTTCATACATACATACATACATACATACATACATACATACATACATACATACATACATACATACATACATAATTATATATAATTATACCTACACATGTATATATTTACACACATAGATGGCAATGTAAATATATATATATATACATACATACATACATACATACATACATACATACATATACATATATAAATACATATATACCTACATAATTATATATAATTATACCTACACATGTATATATTTACACACATAGATGGCAATGTAAATATATATATATATGTATATATACATACATACATACATACATACATACATACATACATACATACATACATACATATATATATATATAAATACATATATACCTACATAATTATATATAATTATACCTACACATGTATATATACATTTACACACATAGATGGCAATGTAAATATATATATATACATACATACATACATACATACATACATACATACATACATACATACATATACATATATAAATACATATATATATACATCATTATATATAATTATACCTACGCATGTATATATTTACACACATAGATGGCAATGTAAATATATATATATATATATATACATACATACATACATACATACATACATACATACATACATACATATACATATATAAATACATATATACCTACATAATTATATATAATTATACCTACACATGTATATATATATATATATAATAGCTATGCATGTTTACATATACACATAATTATATACATACACATGTATATTCATGCATATACATGCATACGTAAAACAATGCAACGTTTTTGGCTCGTTTTTCTGGGAGAAAATGAAACGCTAAGGAGGTTAAAGCATGAATGTAGGGAAGACTTAAATACTCTAAGTCAAGTATACAATTACGGAAACAATTTTAAGCAGATGTAGGCTAATGTTCAGGCATTATTGCCACTTTACATTACACCACAATGAGTAGAGCAGGGGTGCGCAACCTGCGGCCGTACGGCCGCATGCGGCCGTGAGAGGGAGATTTGGCGGCCGTGGACGTATGACTAATTGTAATGTATTGGCGGCCGTGTGTATATTAATTCATAAATATTTTTATTCCATTGTTGTAAAACTGAGGTGGTGTGAATCACACATGCACACACCACACACACAAACACTTGCACACTGACACCCTTTAAGAATGCACCATCTGAATATGCATCCCTGCAGAGGTAGCTCAAAGAGGCAGGCAGACTAATAATATCCAAATCAAGTATTGGACAGCCAACCACTGCATATATTGTTCGAGCAGAGGTGCAGAGAGAGAGATAGTGGTCAATGAAAGTTACAGTGTACAAAATGCAACTGGACGGCATTCCTACTGCGTCCTTTACCGCCGTCCTTGATGCCCTGCTGCAAGAATTCACTGAACGATTCAATGACTTTAAAGATTTGCCAGCACTACGAATTGTTACTACGACTTATCTGGTGGAGACAGAGCATGCTCCCTTGGACCGCCAAATGGAGTTGAAGAATGACCAACAACTTCTAAAGTAGTTCGAGGATAAAAACAATTTACTAGAGGTATGAAAATTTGCGGTGGAATACCTTAAACTTCGAGAACTCATTTCAAGAAAATCTCTGGTCCTCTTCGGAGGCATGGGCGTAGTTTTACGTGGTTTTACGGGTTCAACCTACCGCCTCCAAAATAAATGCGTGACTGTTATTAAAAACTAAAAATGGAGAAAAATAGGACAATTTGCAATGGTAACCCCCAAAAACTTAAACCACCCTTCAGAAATATTTTTCATGGCTACGCCACTGTAAAATCGGAGGCATCTATATATACGTCCGTGAGACAGTCTTCTCTCGGAAGAATTGTTTGACAAACAAGTACAGAACTCGATTAATGAACAACAACTTGGAGTTTGGAATAAGACTTAAGTTTAAGGTATTATACCTACGCATGTATATATTTACACACATAGATGGCAATGTAAATATATATATATATATATACATACATACATACATACATACATACATACATACATACATACATATACATATATAAATACATATATACCTACATACCTACAGACCAAATTAAGGTCTCCAGCCTTCTCATGCCCTCGGTCAATATCCAAGAAAGCAGCCATTAATTTGGAATATTGTTAGCTACAAATTTGAGTAGGATTGAGGATGTAGATAAAATTGATTGTGTTTTTTTATTATTCTTTATTTAATTTTTGTGATGGAAAAGACTTGGCAGGTCTACTGAAGTTCGTGGAGAAGGAATAGATGTCAGTAAACATACTTGTAACGGTTAACACAGTAAACGTCCCCACACATGTATTTATTACATATATCCTAATAGCAGATATCTTGGCGGCCGTGGTGAGAATATGAGCCTTTAATTCGGCCGACATTGACGAAAAGGTTGCGCACCCCTGGAGTAGAGTATGGACCATTACCAACAGAAAATCTGGAAATCCAAAGTTCCATTCAATTTTATGAAAATGTAGTACAATAAAATTGCATGTACAACTAGATTAAAAAATAGATTAGTGCTTAAGGCATACATATTCCTCATTTTTAAGGTCTGTACACAGAGCCAACTTTAGGCATAGGTGATATAGGCGTAGTGATGTGAGCGTGAAATATTTCATTTGAAATATTTCATTTCTGACAGTTTTTTTTGAAATATTTCAATGACCAAAAAAAACAACATGTTTTTTTTAAAGTAATGGATGCACACAAATTGATGATAATGATAATGACAAAGACGGTGACAATGTCGATGATGAAGGCCATGAAAACTATGATGACAGTGAAGATGCCAGTGATGATGATGACAGTGACAGTTATGATGATAGCGACAATGATGATGTTGACGATGACAACAAAGATGATGACATGGACGATGATGAATAACAATGAGGAAATCTTGTAACTGACAGATTTTAGCAGTATAATTACTATTAATGATGGTTTACTCTGTCTGACTGATAGTACTATTTATGTTTGTGTTCTAAGTTCTATTCTTAGAACTTTTTGTAAAATTTTGTTCGCCGGATTATTATTGAGTCTAGTTGACATAGTATTTGTGATTTATAATTTGTCTTGTAAAGTCACTAAAGTGTTTCGAATTCTATACGATTGACTGTGTCCTAGGCTAGCAGAATTTAGCTAAAATCACATTTATTTCATTTATGACAAAACAAGTGATTAATAATAAATGTTAAGCATAACAATGAACAATAACATCTACTTTATTAGATCAAACTGTAATTTGTGACATTTGGTGAATAAAATATGTTTTTCAACATATAATGTAACTCTCATAAAAGTCATTCTTAAAAACAGGTAATTAGAAATAAATTGAGTATCTCGAGGATGGTCATCACTAACACAATAATGCATATAATATGTAATATGAGAGAAATAAATAAACTGTTATTATGGTTGTAATTAGTTGTAAAATGTAAAGAAAAAAATAATTTCAAATGTTTCAAAGAAAACTGAAATATTTCAAATAAAACTGAAATATTTCATTGAAATATTTCAACGCCAAAAAAAACATGTTTTTTTACATCTCTATATAGGCGGCTGCCTAGAGTGGCACTTTTCAAGGGCCGCAAATTCCGACAAATACATGATGAATGCTTCCATTAAAAAAAAGTCATTTATGAGTAAGGGGACTCATTTTGTCATCGCCTATAGCACAAAATCGTCAAAGACTGTCAAAGGCCGCCTCTGTCTGTACACTATACAGGTTATGCCAAACCATTTTACATGTTTAGCTAATTGCTTCAGCACATCATCGAACTGTGGAAACTCAGTTGATTTATGTCTACTTCCGAAGACAGCATATTGAACTATCTTTCACGGAATTGAAAAATGAACGTACTCAGACAGTGAAACAATACAAAGGAAGTGCAGTCAGATGCTAACACAACAAGGTGTGCAAATATGCAAAGAACTCATTTTGACCAATTTTATGGGCTTCTTGCCTTCCGAATGCATTTATATATTATATATAATATATATATGTACACATATGTATACGATGTACGGTTTATAGTCACAGATTATAATTGTGATTAATTGCAATATTAACCCACTCCCAAGGGAGTACAGATAAGTTTGGGTTAGATCAGTTAGATCAGAGATAGAGGCATGACCAGACTACCCCGCCTTCCCCTCTGATCTGCCACTGTATGAAAAGCAAATTCACTGTAATGAAAGAACATTCATTTAGTTCCTTACGTAAAATTGTCATGAGTTCATCAACATAATCTGCCTCATACACGTTTCTCTCAATCCAGATTCGGAATATTCGTTCAATGTTAGACCTCACAGGAGAATCTCTGTCAACACAGAAACCATGGCATTTGTCACTCTCAATTACATGGCTAGAAGGATTCTACTGTACAGTTCTGAGCATAGTTTTCATAATTTTACAGCCAGAATTGCTGGGTCAGACTGTCGACAAAACTAATCATCATGCTAATGATTGCATAGCTATCTTACATCTTGTCTTTTCTCTCAGGGTCCTTCGCACTCGGAGCACCGCTCTGATTGGTCTGCACTGAGAGGTGCTTTAGAAATTCTTAAATACAATTCAAATACAATAGCAACAAACTTTTGACAGGTTCTGTGTATTTGACAGATTTCTGTGCATTTGACAGGTGCTGAGCTTTTGACAGATCTGTGCAGGACAGGAAGCCCTGTTTTGAAGAGCTGTACAAATGAAAGTCACTATGTAGCCAGAGCTGAGCTTCATTTATGTGATGAGCCAAAATGTGATCACCTAAAACATTATTGCACATCTGTTTTTCAACGCAAGTATTAAAAGACGTCTTAGCGGCCTCAGTCAGCCTTTTCGTAGAACAAACGAGTGTACTTAGAGAAATTTTGATTTTTGTACAGTCAAAGACTTTCCCTGCAGAATATCAGTCATCTGACTCCCAATAAATTACTTGTGTTTACAATAAAAGCTCTGGCTAGCATTTTAACAGCAGTCAGAGGAAGTTTGCATAAATTCATATTATAGTACAGATTCATTTATATCCTAAATACATATAACTTCACATATGACAAATTGTCCAATGTATTCCATCTAAAGAATACAAATCTAATATCTAATGAAACATTAAAGAAAATAAGTCTCACCTACCTCACAAAAACAACTGCTTCTCCAAGAACTCCTTTAAATGAATCTTTAAATAAATCTGCATTTCGCTTCTTACACGTCTGCACCATTTCATTGCAGAGATAGAATAAGTTCAATCGAAGATTCAACGTCGCTACAAAAAACCAGCAGATGCATTCACTACTACTACAATGTTACAGTCTTTCATTACCCGCTACAATAGTCCCATTTACGTGTAACCAGTTTATGCACAGATTTACACATTTAGTTTTTAATGAGGTTATTTATATAATAATGTGCTCCTGAGAAGATAGCGCTTTAGCGCTTCCTAGTAGAAAACCTTGAAGGGCGCTATATAAATCTCTGAAGAGTCAATGAAAAATGAATGTCTTTTCAGCTCATGAGATTACTGTATACCATGAAGTATGATGCCATTTTCTGAGAAGCTGTTAACAGCTCTTTCCTAGGGGCCAATCTGATTACAAAATTCATGCACTATATGAATGCACAGTTCACGTGTAATTAATCGGACAGCTGGTGAGAGGTTGTGGCCTTTGCATCAGTTACCTGTGCATTCATTATTTCAGCTGGTCACCACACTATACACTATGATGCAATTATGTTGTAGGTTTCAAGGACTGTCGTGTAAATGCAATAATGTGAAACAGATTAATTGATGGAGTTTTGCGTAGTTGTAAAGATGGAGTGTAGGCCCGGTTAGCTACATTGGCAAGAGCATCGGCTGCGTCCCGTGCACCTCTGTGAAAGAGAGAGCATGCGGATCGCGGTTTCCTTGCCAAAGGTGCAGGGCCGGCCTTAGGCACAGGCAAAGCAGGCAGTTGCCTGGGGCGCCAAAACCTAGGGGGCGCCATTTTCATAAAAATGTGTTTTAACCCTTTCCCGACCGGAAGGTAGTGAATGGTACAAGACAGGCATCCGACCAGAAGGTACCGAATGGTACTGGGCGGTTCTCGTCATTTTTAGCCTTATATCGTTTCGCGGTCGATATAAATTTATGAATACTTATTAGTTTTGGATCCTACGTATAATTTCGAGCCACATGACGTCTTGGGATCCCCGGAAAAACACCTCAGTATATTAAAAACAGCCAATCAAAACTGGCATTTCAATCACGCGAATTTGTGCGACTATGGTATAAATACTAAAGAAATTGTATCTCCTTCAGTTTTCTAAATATTTGAAAGATTTTTTCTTCATGCTCTCTGGAAACAATTTCTGCACATTTTATGTGCTGACATAACATATGTTGTCGCTGAAAATTTTGTTGTAGACTGTCTTGAAGATGAAAATATGTCAGATTTTGGGGGAGGTTCGGTTTGGGGTAACTTTGGGTACCTCAACAAATATTTTGTCCAAAACCTAGACATAGGTATGGAAAGAGGAGATAAAATCCTAAAGAATGGTGTTTACCGTATGTCTATATGTTAAAAACTGACAGAGATAGAGCAAGTTCAAATTTTTTTATTCTTTGGCCATTTTTGCAGAAAATGTGTGGTCGTCAGGGGGGTAGCTGGAAAAAATTGTGTGGTCGTTAAAGGGTTAACAGTTTTATGTTTTTCACTTTTTAGCCATTTTTCAATTCCAATGATTATTTTCATTTGAATTCAAAACTTTCGCCTATGGAACAAATTTTAAGTAATTATTTTTTTTCATTGCACCTTGTCAAGTAATTTAATTTAATCACCAAAGAAATTTTATTTTAATCATTAAAATTCAATTATTTCTGGAGTGTCCATACTCTGCCATTTATGCCTTTAGACTAATAGACCTGACTGTCCGTAATTCTGATGCTGACATACTGACGGCTTTCGACTGAAAATGCCAACAATTCAAGAAATATTGTAGTAGCCTATATCTTAATTTGCTGATGGCCGAGCAGACATCGCAGTTGCGTTAATTAAGTTAAATATCTGTAAAAAATCTGTTCATTTTAATAACAGTTTTCTTAATCATCTAAATCTTGTCAAATTTTAATTTTAAAAATTATGTCACACCCTAACAAGCGTCAGAAGTTATCGGGTTGTTCAAAATTGTAAGAAAAATAAGAAACAGAAGTTAGCATCAAAAAGCAAAAAGGATGGCTTTCCAACTATTTCGACAAAACTGAAACTACTTCAACTGTTAGTGTTAGTGTCCAGTCATCAGCCATTAATTCATTTGTAGTATATCCAAATATTGCAGTATTTGCTTAAAATTCTTTCAGTTTCATTGTGTTTAATATACTGAAATTTGATGGAGAAAGAAGATGTCTGAATACCACAAAAATATTTTGTTTAATAATTTTTTTTTCTTTTTCGGTAATTCTAATTTTTCTGTATTTTAAAGTGCTTTTGCTTCTTACTATTCCCAAAAATTCAAATAATCCAGAGGTTAGTGCAATAATAAATAATAATAGTTATTATAGTGATAATATTAATAATAATAGAAACTTTAACTCTTATCGCCCCATATACGCACACACCAATACTCGCTTATTCTCCATAAAATCTGTTGGCTCCACAACCTGGAACATGCTTCCCTCTCACATACGTTGTGCCCTCCACCTACGGCACTTTAAAAATATGCTGCATGCCTACCTGATTAATGGAAATTAGCTATAACCTACCCTGCCGGATATTCTTTTTTCACTGTTAGTTAAGGTTTTCGGTTTTTCTTTATATTTTCATAGTGTTTTGAATCGAGTTAATCATTTACTTTGTAATATGTACTATACTGTTTGCATTGCTGTACGAAACTTGATGTTGCACTGTTTATCAAGGATTTAGCTAATTCATATTTCTGAAATGTTGTTCTAGGTGTCCCTAGTTAGTGGGATCTTGATCCCTTTTGGGACTCCTCTTGCGGCCAATCCTGATACTTTATGTTGAAATGTTATGTGTTTTTCATTTGGCTTCAATAAAAGAGATTTGATTGATTGATTGATTTTGATAATGATAAATAACTCAGTTGAGCGTAATGTTCAACATTGGGTTGTGACGTGGGGTGGACCGTGGAGTGAGGATCAGAGGGCGCCAAATATATACTTTGCCTGGGGCGCCATTTGGGCTAAGGCCGGCCCTGCAAAGGTGGCTTATAATATTTCAAAGATCTAAATCTCAGGCTAGCATGGTCCTTGAATCCAGATGTTTGAAAGCCAATGAGAAATACAGCAAACTTCGGTAGTACCGTTGCGAGGGGTGTTCCAGTGGCGCCATGAAACAGGGCGCAACTCAAGAGAGGGGCGCAAATTTTGGGAATGATTTAATTATTAAACTAGTTATTTATCTTGAAATGTGAAATATCCACCATAAATTAAATAAATGTAATAAAATTAAATAACAACAAATAAAAGTGTATATATAATTAATAGATATCTGTGCAGGCTTATTTAAAAATTGTTGTTGACTCGTTTGAACATATTAGTAAATAGCCTTTCAGAACTTTTACACTACATTACAATGCATCATATATCTATATATTTTCTTTTGTTTTATAACATCTATGTTTTCACAATTTGCATAATTTATAACATCACAAGTTGTCAGCTTTCAATAAAAATATTATTTACTTTTAAATTGAAATGTGGCAAAGGAAATAGTAAATATCATTTAATAAATTTAGTTCTATAAATTCTTTTAACTTTCTTTGAACAATAAGTTCTTCGAAAAACTATCAGATGCAGCATTAACAAATTAAGAACGCAGCGTGATAAAAATCAAAGGCAATCAAAATGTTCAGCAATGGAAAACTGGCTGGCTCAGACACCTCTTATATGTCACTGGAAATGCTGGTGTTCAGTGAAATAAAAATTTAAAATGTCGACGACAATATACAACTCCTAATATAACGGTCTCACTTGCACTGAACTTGAATGAATCAGCAGTTGAAACAAATACAAATTAAACAAGAATTGACTTTCTTGAAACAGAGGTCAATAATGAATCAGAAAAAGACGCACATGCTGCATATTTGAATTATATCAAAATCAAGTAATGAAGCAAGTGCAGATGTTGTTTGCAGTGCCAAACACATTGATGTCACCAACCATATAGATTCAGATCAAGCTGAAATACAGAACACTTTTCAGTCTCACGATCCGCCCACATCACCCCCAATAAACTCATAAAATAAAGTGTCATTTAACAGAACACGGAAAAGAACAAAAGAAATTAGACATTTTAAGTTCAACTTGGTTTGAAAAATGTCTACCAAAATGGTGAAAGAGTTACTATTGGTCATTGGTCAATGGATGTTGTACAGTGCCTCAACAAAAGAATTATACTGTTTTCCTTGTATGTTGCTTTCTATTGTCAAAAATTGTAAATTTTCTGATCCCATGACCGGATTTCGTCGTGAATGGTGGCATCTTAGTACAAAAGTACCTGAACACAAAAACCGACCTGTACACCAAAAGAGTTATATGTCCTGGAACGTTTTGGAAACAAGTTTGAAATAAGTTAGAACAATTGACAAGAACATTACCAGAATTGGTAGAACAATTTCCTAAGACAATTATGTTTGAGAAGGAAAAATGGCAAAATTGGTAAATGTGATCTTTGGGAGGGGGGACGCTAGATTTACACTTGGCGCAGGGTGCAAAAATATCTTGCTATGGTCCTGAACTTCAGTATTTCAAAATTCCAGTTACATCAAATAGAAGTAAATGAAGCGGCCACAACCAGTGCAAACACATACAAAAATAGCTCTCTTTTCTCAAACCTGCACTTATATCGAAGTATTTTGTAGTTTGAATGCTCTTTTCTGTCCTTCTCAAACAGTGGGCTGGCAGACAGTATATCAAATTACAGTGCCACTGCAACTCGATACTGTTGGCCTAGTAATAGTTGTCTGATGAATAATTAACTGATGCTTTGTTTTCCGACTGGCTCCAGCCAAGAGACAAGACTGATTGGCATGTACATCTGGTCACTGGGGGTTCAGATGTTTACACCTGTACGCTAATTGTGTGACATTTATCAAAACTTAAGCCTCGTAATATTACGGACTTCAGAAAATGAAATACATATGTGGGCATTTCACAGAAACTAGATATTCTTAGTATTGATCTAATGTGAACTCTGTTCCCAGTTTAGCTACCAGTCTATTTTTAGCAACTTTTCTAAGATCTTCAGCTTCAGGTTTGGGCAAGCATTTAGTATCGGGGTGCGTGTATTTTCTCCCGTCATTTTAGGCGTCGTGAAAGTCGGTTAGGGTAATGTTACGCGTCGTGAGGGTCAGTTAGGGTTAGTATCGTCTTTAGAAAACATTGTACCTTCTGCGCAGCACGCCAAAAGATACCGTACGACGCCCGTAAACTTAAGCACCCCGATACTAATTGTTCGCCCTGGTTTGTTATCATTGCGAATGTTTCAGAGTATCTTTCACTCGTAATCGTAAACCCCAAACTTCTAAAGCGCCACTCGAAAGCCAAGCGTAGGCACCAGCTATTCACAGGCTGTCATAAATTGTATACATGTAGACATGTTGTAAACTATTGGTTAAAACTAACTAACACAGCAATAGCTCAGAGAAGTGAATAATGACTAAAATTACCTGATTTCAGAAGCTGCAGCCAGCTGTTGACGATCTGTTTGTGTTGTGCCTTGTGGTGTAGAGCCCATAGAGACAGGCTCTGGATGCTCTCTTGCGTGTTAGCAACGCTTGACAGTCTCTTCTCGATGTATACATCATCGAGAGATGCCATTCTCCAGCATTATCAATTTCTACGATCCCATTTCAGGATTTCTCGCCTCCTTCACCCATTCACCCATCCATTAGACTCTCTTTCCCAATCGCCAAAACAGCTGAACGACGACAGAGCCAGATGTGAGACAACCGATCTCTCACATTAGAATAGAAAGACAATTACGTCACTTCCGATATTATCAGAGGATCGCTGTGGTCCGGAAGAGATTTTCAGAAGTTCCCTTATTAAATTCTTCGTGGTCCGTTAAATAATGCTCTTCGTTTAATATTTTCAAACTGACAATTACGCAGAATGATTACAAATCAGGGCAGGCTTATAGTATCGTGGGCTGAAGGATTTACACAGTATCAAACCGGACTCGGACCTCCCTCGGACTACTCTTTTGGACAACCCCTTTGACTAGACGCAGCGCTCGTGAATAAGCTGGTGCCCTGCGCTTGGCTTTCGAGTGGCGCTTTAGAAGTTTGGAGATTACGATTACGATTACGATCTTTGGGCATACTGCCCGGTCGCCGGACGGTACCAGGTTTTCTAATGACGACACTAACCCTGACCCTGATCCTAAACGACCCTCACGACGTCTAACCTGACCCTAACCGACACTCACGACGCCAGTAAACTTATGCACTAAGTCCTTCAGCCCTCGATTCCATAAGCATTCCCAAATAAGTATGAACGGATTATCGCAAGTTATTACAGGAGTCGAATTTAACTGTAGCAGGGCATATTTTAACTGTTTAAGTGGTGGGACAAATGTCCCACCACTGCTCGGATATGTCCCACCACTGATTTGTGTCCCACCACTGTCCCACCACTCATTTTGTGAGGTATTAATATAAATTGTAATTTTAAAATATTTATTTGGAAGCTAAGTAGAATGTGCTTTACTGATCTTGAAGTTGCCACTTGTAACTGCAGAGTCTACGGAGAATATGTGAAGCTGCCTTAAGTTACCATGTCAGGCTGTTATTCATTCTCTTGTTACAAACAACCGTGCTCACAACTTCCATCAATGATGCTTATTGCTGCACCAATTAATTATCCAGCTGAGCGTTTGTTGTTAGAGCAAGACCATATTATAATGATGGCTACATTCAAAGGCATACTAAAAAGGCTTAGCCATGCCACAAAATGATAATAGAAAGAACTCCATTGGTTCAACGGACAGCTGTTCCCTGGTGAACTTTAAGCAAATTTACAGATTGTGTGTGTGAGTGTTCAGAACTCTTTGGCTAAATCCATAACTAATACATCCAAATATGAACATATAACCCCTCTGCTAAAATCTCTGCATTGGCTTCCTGTTCAGCAAAGAATTCGTTTCAAACTGGGGCTCATAGTTTATAAAACTTTGAACTCTGGCCAACCACAATATTTAAAATCTGTTCTTATTCCTCTGACTTATCATTATTCAATGAGGTCATCTGATTGTCTTTGTCTGGTCATACCTAAATCAAGAACTGTTCTCGGTGAACGAGCTTTTTCGGTTGCTGGGCCTGCCTTTTGGAACTCTCTTCCTGTATCTGTGCGCTGTGCTCAGTCGCTTGTGTCGTTTCGTTCTCGGCTGAAAACTTACCTCTTTCAAATTGCTTATCCACCTTAGGCTGCCTCTCTGTCTCTTACGGACTGATCTTCTGGATGTTGACCTGATTACGGATTGTTTTGATGCGCCATCGGTTGATGCCTTGTGCATTAGACACCGGCGCAATAGAAGTTGCTAATTACATTACATTACGTTACATTACATTCGGTTTCAAATATTCCACATCTACATGAAGGGTGTGATACCGGTTGTGCATTGTCAACTAGATCAGTGCTTCCCAAACTTTTCAGTGTCACGGACCGGCAGGAATTAACTCTCAGTGTCACGGACCGGCAGAACTTAAATTTAGCCTATGAGGGTAGCCTAGTTATGACTGCCTTCTATTAGGATTGCCACCTCTCCCGGATTGGGCGGGAGTCTCCCGTATTTCGATATGATCTCCTATGCGTTAAACACCACCACAATTGCAAATGTTAAAAAAATTCCTTGAATCTCCCGGATTCGTATCCCTAGGAGGTGGCAACCCTACCTTCTATACATTTTAACACACAAAATAATTGCTTAAGGGGCCGTCCATAAAGTACGTCACGCTCCAGGGGGAGGGGGGTCTAAGAAAGTGTGACAGTTTGTGACAGGGGAGGGGGTCAGGCCATGTGTGACGTCACACATTTATTTATTTATTATTTTATTTATAATTTATTTTATATTTTTTAGTAGAATTTCATAGCTTTACAAATAATTTTAAAAATTTTCTGAAACATTTTAATTAGTTTTATGTCAAAATAGCATGAAATGCATATCACCTGAATGTGTTTTTCACGATTCCTCTCGCTAGGAGCGCTAGTAATAATGCTGTTGCGAAGCCTTGTTTATGTATTAGCCTTGCTTTCGGAAGTATTATTATTTCTATGTTGAAAGTGTGACGTACTTTAGGGGGGTCCGAGTTTTGTGACAGTTTGTGACAGGGGGAGGGGGGTAAAATGGTCAAAAATAGCGTGACGTACTTTATGGACGGCCCCTAATAAGGATAGACCTGCTATACATGTAAATGACATTGAGAAATACCATAAGGTTATCGTTTTGAACACATGAAAAGTCGACGCACATAATCCTACTATTGCTACTGTCTCTAGTCTGAAGAAAAGAACTACTGAAGAATCAGTATCATTCTGTAAATTTCAGTGAATATTGGTACTGCTCTAGTCTGAGTGAAACAAATTTATACTTTTCATTAGCCAATAGTTTCTCTTTTGTGTAAAATGATGAAAAAAGGGCCAACAAAATTTTTTGCGCTCACGCGTGATTATTTTTTTTTACTCTCACCAGGTTTTTGTCCCACCACTGACAATTCCTTAAAATATGCCCTGAACTGTAGTCGTAATCTCGAGATTTCTAGAGCGCCCACAAAAGCGAAGTCGCGGGAACCAGCTTATTCACAGGCGCTTAATCAAAACAGAATCGATAGGCAGAGGTCAAAATCCAGAGAGTCAGGCAGGCAGACAGCTAAGGGGGATGATGCTTAGAGTTGAAATGGCGAGGGAGGTGAGGGGAGAAGGAATCGGGATAGGATTTGTGAAAAAGCAGTGTTTTCAGTTTTGAGTGGAAGATCGGATATTTGTTGTAGCACTGGTGGGAGTTTGTTCCAAAGAGGCGGTACAGCTATGGATATATGGATTGATTTGCAAATTTAAGTGATGAGGTGACGGAAGGGCGGAGCAGTGTGAGGGTGGAAGAGGAATGGGTTGAACGAAGAGGCTGGGCCGTGAACAGCTGGCAGTGGCGGATTTAGGATAGCTGTATATGGCAGCCATGCAAGGCGCCCATCACGTCCTACATCTCATTTTGCAAACGCACCATCTCGCAAACGATAGACTGAGTGGACCTTTGGGAGGGTACGGCAAGTAATCCCGCTACCTACTGCTCTTCACGCCAGTGATGTTAGTAATAGGGAATGTAATCCCGGAGCATTTTGTCAATCCCGGGATTACGGGATTACAAATGAATCAATCCCGGGATCCCGGGATTGACGTTTGCAAGGAAAATTCGTCTTGACTAGAATAATATAGGTCCCTATATTTAATGCTATAACGCAGTTGTGTACTAAAGGTAATGATTTTTAGAACATTGTGGCTTTGTATTGTTAACTTGTTACTTAAAATGAAAAGTTAAAAGTTCAATTTCCATGTATTATTAAAAATTATTTACGATACAATGATCGCAAGAAACGTAAAAGTGTCAACAGTAGAATGTACTAGCCTTGAGCTTATCTTATAGCATAGAACACCTACCGTGGTACCGCCGAAAATGCACGTTCCGCCTCAACTTACGTTTATTATTTATGAAACCTATGAAATATATTTAACTAAATTAGTTTTTAAACGCTATTCTATATGACTGTCATCGTCTTAGACGTAGTATAGTAGTAGGTCAAATAACAGTATAATGCAATACGCCTTGTCTACTTCGACCGCGAATTGAGCTCGAGCTATGACTCATTAGGTAGTGACACTTGGCAGCAGCAGGGATGGATTGATTACTTAATAGTTGATAGTGATACCACGGCCCGAAATCAGGTCGAGAATACCAGATGACCACCGCACTGACCGACCACAACGCGAGGAACCCAGGCAGTAGCAGGCCAGCCTAGCAGCAGTACGGCAGCAGGGTGCACCGCTGCAGCTCCCTGATATTAAGGCAGCAATTAAGGGTTCGTCTGCACTCTGTAGTCTTACTAGGGCCTCTGCTAATTATCTGTCGTATTAGCGTCTATCGCCCAAGGAAGAATTAGGCTGTGCATCATGTAATTTTAACCAAAAATCCAATTTTTGTAATCCCGTAATCCCGGGATTCCAAGTTCGTCAATCCCGGGATTACGGGATTTGAAAATGTTCCGGGATCCCGGGATCCCGAGATTCGGGATCCCGGGATTACATTCCCTAGTTAGTAACATGTTACCACTACACTATGGACCCCAGGTTTCATTACGTTTATAAGCTAGGTTAATTGGCAGAAGCCCAGGTAGAGATTATAAAAGCAGTGCAGATGAAATAATAGTATGAGCTAAGGAGGTAAAGTGTCATGAAATGGATAATAGGCCTACGTCCCTGTTCCAGTGATGTGGTCTCAAGATCAAAAAAAATGCGGTCTTGGTCTCGAATGTACCGGTCTTGGTCTTTAAAGGTGCGGTCTTGGTCTTAAAGGTGTGGTCTTGGTCGTTGACTTGTCTGGTCTCGGTCATTCGCCTTTGGTTTGGGAACTAGAGTGGATTATTTGTTAAACGTGGTCGATATTTTCTGTTATTCAGGGACTTCTGAGATAGTTTCGAATTCATGTGACGATCCGCCAAGGACCAAGCTTCTTATCAGAAGCGACAACAAAACGTTGAGGCACAGTTAACTCTGACTTCTGGTGCTTTAGTGAGTTAGGCTTACACTGATGCAGTTCTCGAGGCAAAATCTGTAGTCGGATAAGCGATGCAGATCAGGTATTTGGTGGGGAATTTTTCTCTACTGGCAAAGTTTTTGTATTCCGCAACATCTGCGCCTGTTGAAAGTGTGTTTAGCTGTAGTGTGCTCTTTGTGAGACCTCGCAGACTTGGGGACAAAACTAGAACTATTAATATAATAAGCATCTTGTCTGAATTATGGTAACACAACAACTGAGAATTGCGTTTATGGTCTTGAGGCTTAGGTCCTGGATAATACGGTCTTGGTCTTGGACCATGCTGTCGTGGTCCTGGACCATGCGGTCTTGGAATTTTGGTCTCGTGCACAACACTGCTCTGTTCACATAGGCCTACGGTATGTGAACCAGCAATAGCACGCAGACTCATGGGGCGTATAATTATGCTCTAACCAATGTAGCTAACCGAGATGACTATAGCAGTAGGCCCTACAGTCCGCGCCACTTAGTGCATAAAGTACATGTATAGGCCTAAGTCCATAATTCGCTCAAGTGCATAGAAGTTGGCCGTTTTAATATGGGGCATTTCAATGGATAACAACCTCGGGTATAGCCTATGCATATCGCACATGAGCATAATTCGGTCATGCATGCACATAGCCGACTACAGGCCCGTTATGCATTGCTCTGTGTATATCTACGCCGCTTAATTGCAGACAGCTTGTCGGCCCATTGTGAATCCCTTGTTTGCAGTTGTCTTTACCGAGTCATATCAAAAACATCTGCAGATTCATTCTCATCTCAACCACTGTCATTTTGTTCAACAGCTTCTAGTCTCCAGGGTAGACTACTGCAACAGCCTACTGGCATGTCTGTCAACTTGTCAGCTAGATCGAATAGTCGGTATTTAACTTGCTGCCCATCTCATCTTTGGTTGGACACCATCTGATCATGTCACTAATATGCTGTGCAACAACCTACACTGGCTGCATGTTCCCAGCAAATCACCTACAAACTGTGCTTGATAATTTACAAAGCACTGAATGATCTTATGCCACACCACATCTCTGACTTCTGCATTCGAATAGCAGACAACCGTTACAGATGTCGGCTAAGATCCTCATCGAAAATCAACTACAAGTCCTGAGGTCTTCTAAGAGATTTGGTGACTGTTCCTTCTCTGTTGCTGGATCCACCGCATGGAACAGTCTTCCTGACCATGTGAAGAATGTGCCATCTCTGGAGACATTTAAATCACAGCTCAATACTTATCTTATTAAACAATCATATGACTGTCATTGACTTTTGTAACTCAGATACAGGGCCCTTTACTTCAGCCTTGGCTGAGTTACAGCGCTACATAGATGGTCTTGTTATTCTAGAAAATCGTGTACTTTATATTTAGCCCTCGCAGACACACAGGATGCCACAGTCAATTATAGTCAATTAAGGTGCATGCACCCTGATTTTTTGCGAACATCACGTAATATCACATAAAAGAGCCGTTATACATAAATTTTGAGCATGATCAGAAAATTTCATGTAAGAGTTGAATCTAACGCCTGAACTGTCGGCCGAGCCACTGCAGCCAACAACCAATTTCCGTACCTCGATGGAATCCAGTCAAATTTGTTTAATACCCAAAAGACAAAACTAAATGTGTTAACATAGAGCTGTGTGATTGAGGAGTTGAGGCAAAAAGAAGAGGCTTTTAATCAGAAGTAATTCATACAATAACAAATTCAAATGACGATAGTAAAATAAAATTTTATAACTTTTTTTGAATGTAAAGAAAGCACTTTGCCACCATTTGCAATGTTAACAGTTTCCTTTTCTTTCGTTTCAAGTTTTCAATACAATTGGGGCTTCTATATTTGTGTTACAAAACTTTTGTCGAAGTCTGACCACTGTGATAACGCTTAACAAATACAAATAAGATAAAACTGCAGATATTTATGTAGCATAAAATCAAGAAATTGTCACGATAAAAGTCTACATAACTGGATTATTTATCGTTTAATTGCAGCTCGTGCTTCTTCAAGGATGACTTTGGCTGTTTGATACTCAGCACAATCTTTCAGATCTTCCTCAGATTCCTAAAAAATAATATGATTCTCTTACATGTATATCTGACTGTTGCATCTGGCTACTTTAGGAGGATGTTTTGTTCTGTTATCATATTCATCTTTGTTCTCTCCCCTCATTTTGTCAACTCTTTCTTGCTCTCTCACCACTTCTTTTTCATATGAAATTTTCTCCTTGGCCATCCTGAAAAAAAAAACAAATTCAGCATGTTAAAAATAAACTGAGTGCAATAACCGACTTAAAATGTCTTTCCCACAGCATCCATAAGTCAGCCTTTGATATCAAAGTTGGAAAACAGAAGATCTAAGCAAGAACAATGAAGCTTGTTACTGTGAGCTTGGGTGCGGTGTGTCATCCTTGCGTTTGAATTTATAATAAAACGAATATATATATATAGAAAGACTATGAAGACTGGGGTTTCACAACCCTATATCGCTTATGGTATTGTAATTGTAATTGTAATTGAACATTTGTATAGCGCCACTCAGAGATTCGGAGGCGCTCCCGACCCAGGGCTCTAACAAATAAGATAGTCTTCAGGCGTTTCCGAAACAGAGGAAGAGAAAGGCTGAGGAGCTCAAGACGCAATTCATGCGGAAGATGGTTCCAAGTAGAGGGGCCGACATAGGCAAAGCTTCTGGATTGAGCAGTTGCACCACGCATGCGAGGGACAACCAGAAGGCCTCTGGCGGCAGAGCGCAGAGCAGAGCGACCAGGAAGTGTAGAAACCGATGTGCATAAGGCCTGAAGGTATGAAGGAGCTACCCCGAAGAGAGTTATAAGTGTAAGAATTTTGAATTACCCCGAGCAGCATTTTAGAAGTATAATGCACTTAGCTGTTCAAATTCATATACTTGACAGTCAGAAGGCTAAGGTGTGGCGTTTAGGGTAAAAGTGCATTTTAGCGTATTTTATTGATAGTGGAGGTAGGCTGGTATTTTAGCGTATTTAATTATTTCAATGATCTTTATGATAACTGTAATGAATCCAGCTTCTATTTAAGCAATATTCTTTTCATCAATCCCACTTCTATTTCAGGTAAAATTATTTTCATCAATCCCACTTCTATTTAGCAAGAATTCTTTTCGTCAATCCAACTTGTATTCGATAAGGATAAATCTTCTGCGGCGGAAGATACCGCCGCAATATAAAGAAAATTTAGCTTTTGCGGAAAAATATTTTGCGGAAAATTTTCCGGAAATTTTCCGCAGAACCGGAAAAATACATTTAATTCATAATGTCAGATTTTCAGTATGAGACGACACTAGAAAATTTCTCTTTTTGTCAAAGTTCCTTTTATTTACAGTATTTCTGTCAATTCAGGCAACGTTCACCTTAAAAGAATTAAAATAAACATTAAAGACGGTTCATTAGCGGTTCAGGCTAGAGTAGCTTAGTTTGATATGTTGTTAGTGTTATAAACTATCAGTATATACTGTCTGGCAATTTGACATTTTGTCAGCTGCTCAGCTATTAGTCAGCTTTGCCTTATTCCATACACCACTCACTGAAGGCAACAGCTCATAGACAAACAATTAAACTAAAACACATTCTTTTGCTACTTACCAAGAAAAGCAGATTTGAAAATAGATTAGTGTCAGACTGCAATGGCAATGCCAATAACATTATATTTCAAATAATGTGAACTAATGTATTGCGCTGTCGGCTAGCGGCGTTTGGCCTAAAGTAGCCTAAACTTTGGCTGACGATAGATTCTCTACACGTGCAGTTAGCGCGCCAAACTTAGAAATTGCTGATGAAAGTGAATTTGAACTATACAGTGTAGTAGATGTTTTAATGCAGTAGAGAGCTGTATGTTAGAAGTTACAGTTGAGCTGTATTGATAAGAACTTTGATTGTACGTTTGAAATAACTGTGTTAAAAGAAAGGAGAAACATTCAAAGAACTGTGTCAATTTAATTCTTAAACAGTTAGAAGTCGTTGAGCAATTTATATGTAGAGATAAGGAAAGTTCTTGAGGTAGGTCACAACTAAGAAAGAAAAGAGTTGGTGACATATTTGGTGGCAGCAGCGGTAGGATTCGAAACAACGTCTGGGATTCGAAACAACGTCTGGGATTCGAAACAACGTCTGGGATTCGAAACAACGTCTGGGATTCGAAACAACGTCTGGGATTCGAAACAACGTCGACTGGTGAATACGCATTTGAATCATTGGTAAATATACGACAACGAAAGCCTCAACGACAAAGGTATACAAGTTTGTTGTTTTCAAACAAAGAACAATCCCTTGATACTTCAAACACAAAAGAAAACTCGTGTTTTCCAGAAAGGACAGCACTGAAGTAAAGAAGTAAGATGGAGAAATTAAGTGTCAAGAAACAAGCAGAATTGAAGAAGATGTCTTCTGAAAGATTAAAGCAGCGCTTGTTAAAGGCTGGTTTTGAAGAAGAGAAACTGAAAGATATGTCACGTGAAGACATGCTAGAAGCGTTAGCTGAAGTCTGGCTTAAAGAAGAAGCAGAGGAAGAAGAAGGTGCTGTCGGTGGTGCTGTGGAAAAGGTTACTGAGAAACCGCCTGGGCCTATGTCTATGGAGATGATGATGCAATGGATGATGATGACAAGACAAGAAGAGAAAGAAAGAGAGGAGAAACGAAGACAAGAAGAGAAAGAAATGCGACAGGAAGAATTACGTCTTCAGAGAGAAAAAGAAGAGAAAGCAGAAAATGTAAGACAGGAAGAATTACGTCTTCAAAGAGAAAAGGAAGAGAAGGCAGAACGACTTCAAAGAGAAAAGGAAGAGAAGGCAGAACGTCTTCAGAGAGAGAAAGAAGAGAAAGCAGAGAATGTAAGACTGGAAGAATTACGTCTTCAAAGAGAGAAAGAAGAATTGCAAAGGCAGCAATTTGAAATTCAATTAGAGCAATTGAGAAAAGATAGAGAAGATGCTGAAAGGAGAAGATTAGAGCAGATGATTGAATTTGAAAGGGCGCGGAAAAGTGACGAAGAGATACGTCAGCAACAGATTGAAGAGAAGAGACTACGTGAAGAAGAAAAGGAAAAAGTACGAATTTCAGAGTTGGAGCGAGCAGAACAGGTTAGACAAGAAGAACTGAAATTACAGAAAGAAAGCATGGAGAAGGCGGAAGCGGAAAGACAAGAACGTTTAAAGTTGGAACAACAAAAAATAGCATTAAAAGAAGCACAACTCAAAGAGGAGAAGCAAAATAGAGAAGCACAAGAACAAAGAAGGAAAGAAGAACGAGAAGAACAGAAAAGGAAACAGGAAGAAAGTGAAACGATGGTTTCGAAAATAAAGAAAATTGGTGATGCCATGAAACACGTGTTACCTAAAATGCCAAACGATATGATGGAGGTGCCATTATATTTCGAAACGGTTGAGAATGCGTTTCGTAGTTTCAACGTGCAAGAACAATTCTGGGTGAAGTTACTATTGCCATTGATGACTCCGAAAGCTAGAACTGTTCTAAACAGATTGTCATTCGATGATTTAGACGATTATCAGGTCGTGAAACAGCACTTGTTAAAAGAATTCAAGTTGACACCGAGAGAGTACAGATCGAAGTTTATTGATGCGAAGAAGACAGCTGAAGAAACATATACAATGTTTACAGCAAGGCTGAAGAACTTGTTGAACTATTATGTGAAAAGTCGCAAAGTGGATAAGAATTTTGAGAAGCTGTTTGATTTATTAGTGGCGGATAAGTTGAAAGAATCACTACCACCAGGTCCACTACAGTTTGTATTGTCGAAGGAAGGAACTGATTGTTACGAAGCTAGTGTTGTGGCAGACCTAGCAGACATTCATGTTAATAATCGAATTGGTTTGGCAATTCCGAATAAGACAAGTTTTGGTTTTGTACCCAATGTAAAAAGAAATCAACAGTTCACTCCAAATTTTGGTTTTCATTGGAAGAGCAATCAAGAAACAGGAAATCAGTTCAGAGGTGCAGAAGTGAAACCAAATTCTCCGGTTGTTCACGAGAATAGAGAGTCGATGATGGCCAGACAACGTCCGGTATATAACAAATCACCACCAAGGTTTGTCGCGAGAGAAGGCAATGCATCGTTTACTCCATATAAAAGAAAAGAAAGCATTGAACAACGAGGTGCAGTGGTGAAACGTTGTCACAACTGCGGATCAGACAGGCATTTAATGAAATTCTGTCCAGTTCCGGTTACAACCTCAAATTATGGAAAACAAGAAAATTCGAGGGTGAATCGAATTCAAGTGGTTGATAATTCTGAAAGTCAAGCCACAGAACATCGGTCTCATTATTCTGAAGAAACTGAAGTAAAGTCAGTGATGAAATGTCACCTTTCACCTGATATTCAGAAAGAAATTCTATTGCACAATGGAATGCAGAAAGAAATGGCTGGAAAAGATGAAAGTACAACATTGAAGAAAGTGTTATTACAGTACGTCGAGGTAGAAATTCGTGGAACAGCAGGAAAAGAACCAATAAAAGTAAAAGCACTGATTGATTCTGGAGCAGAGGTTCCGGTGATTAGTGAAGAATTACTGGAAGGCATGCAGGTGGAGCAGATTGGAAAAGTGAACTTACAATGCGTGGCAGGAGATGCCATTCCTGCAAAGTTGGTGAAAGTTGATGTAAGGCTGTGTTGTAACGATGTGGAAGAAGAGGTAATTCCGCATAAAGTCAAATGTTCACTTACACCGTATGTGACATTGATGTGTGCTAGTATTGCAAAAATGGGAAGCACAGAAAGATTCTTGTTGCATCCAGAAATCATTGCAGAACTTAAAGCCGTGCCACAAGTGAAAATGATACAAGGAGATGTGCAAGCGAATGTAACGACGAGATTGCAGAGTCAGCGAAAGAAAGTGGTAGAAGTCGAAGATGAAAGTGAAACTGAAAGTTCAAGTGAAGAGGAAAACGAAAGTGATGATCAACAAAGTTTAATCCAAGATGGTATAACAGCAGAGATGAGTGAACAACAGATGGCTGCATGCGAGAATGGTAATCTAAATGAAACGAAAGAGGATAATGAATGTGATGTGGAGATAGCAGATTTGTTTCAAGAAAATGAGAAAGATGAAGAACAACAGATGCAGATTGCAGACGCAAAGAAATTCGAAGAACAGCAGAGACAAGATGAATCATTGAAAGCATGGTGGAATTTAGCGCCAGATAAAGAATCTGAATTCTGCGTGGTAAATGGCTTACTGTACAAGAGATATCGAATATTAGAGCAAACGATATATCAATTGGTGTTACCAAAAGAGCGACGAATGAAAGTGATGGAGTTGGCTCACGAATCAGTATTTGGAGGACATCTTGGAGAAGAGAAAACTAGAGAACGAATAAAGTTATCTTTTACGTGGCCAAAGATGAGAAGAGATATAGTGAAATTTTGCAAATCATGTGAGAAATGTCAGTTAAAGGCAAGAAGTTTGGTGATGGACAGGGTTCCTATCACTCCAATTCCAAGAGAAGATGTGGCGTTTAGAAGAATTACGGTGGATTGTGTAGGACCAATCGAGCCAGCATCTGCTGCAGGTCACAAGTACTGTTTATGTATTGTCGATTCTTGCACCAGATGGCCTACAGTGTTTCTGTTGAAATCATTAACTGCAAAAGCTGTATGTGATGCTTTGATGGAGTTGTTCATGAACGTTGGTGTACCTTCAGTGATCACAAGTGACCAAGGAACAAATTTTACTGCGAGTCTGACAAGAGAATTTCTGAATTTAATGGGTTGTAGTCCAAGATTTGACACGCCAGGTCATCCAGAGGCAGCTGGACTAGTAGAAAGATGGAACCAAACATTCAAGAAAATGATCCATCATGTAATTGTTGACAATCCAAGGCAATGGCACAAAGTAATTCCGTTTACAGTGTGGGCATTACGAGAAGTACCGAATGCAACTACTGGAATTGCTCCTTATATGTTGGTGTATGGAAAGATTCCGCGTGGACCATTGGCAATTCTAAAAGAAAGTTGGACAAGAGAAATTAATTTACCACCTCATATTGGAATCCAACCAGAAAAGTACTTGAAAGACATGAAAGCAAATATGGAAAAAGCATTACTGTTTGCAGAATCATATTCACGAGAGAAGCAATTACAGTATACGAATCAATACAACAAAAGAGCGAAACATAAAGAATTTGAACCGGGTGAAAAAGTTATTGTGTTGTATCCGACGTCAACAAATAAACTGATTTCACGATGGCATGGTCCATGTACTGTCATACAACGAAGATCAAAGTACTCTTATTTGATTGATATGGGTGACGATTGTCGAAAGATAATTCACGCAAATAAAATCAGAAAGTACATTACAAGAGCAATGAGTTGTGGACTAATCGTTGAAGAAGATGAAGACTTTGGTTCAGTGGTTGAACTGCTGACAAAGAATGACTTGCAAGATGAAAAGAACTCACTGAATCTTGATCCCGATCAGATTAACCATTTAACATTGACTCAACAAAAACAATTACTGGAAGTACTGAACAAATATTCTGATCGATTTTCTGAAAAGCCTGGACTATGTACATTGGTTGAACATGAAATCGAACTGAAACCGGAATTTCGTGAAAAAGAATTTATGGCTTACCGTATTCCACTCATCTATCGAGCAGAAGTTGAACGACAAATTAAAGAAATGCTTCAAGCCAACATTATAAAACCATCTTCGAGCAGAATGGCAAGTCCGTTGGTAATTGTTAAAAAGAAAGACGGTTCTCTGAGACTTGCCTGCGACTACAGATACATTAACTCGTTCACTGTGGATTGTAAATATCCGATGCCGATTGTGAAAGATGTTTTGCACAAAGTTGGAAAATCAAATGTGATCTCAATTTTTGATTGTCGAAGTGCTTACTGGACTTGTCCTGTTAAGCAAACTGATCAATGGAAAACTGCTTTTGTTACTCACAATGGACTGTACGAGTTTACTCGTGTTCCTTTCGGAATGATCAACTCAGGAAGAACATTTGTTAAAGCAATTAACATGGTTTTACAGCCTATAAATGAATTTGCTGAGCCCTATGTAGATGACATTGCTGTGCATTCAGATGATTGGAAGATTCATTTACAGCATTTAGATGCATATTTAATGCAAATGAGACTGCATAACATTACTCTGAACTTAAAGAAATGTATCTTTGGTAAGAGTGAGGTAAAGTTCATCGGTCATGTGGTTGGTTCTGGAACGATTCAAATGAATCCAGATAGAATTGAAAGTTTAATTAATTTGAAAACCCCAGAAACGAAGAAACAAGTTAAGCAATTGCTGGGATTTTTTGGTTACTATAGACAGTTTATCAAAGATTTTGCACAGATTGCGAAGCCTCTATCTGATTTGACAAGCAAACATGTTCCAGATAAGATTGATTGGACTGATAGACATCAACAGGCATTTAATTTACTTAAAGATGCTGTACGCTCTAAAGTTGTTTTATATGTTTTTGATGTTGGAAAACCTTTTAATTTGTACTGTGATAGCAGTGATTTTGCAGTAGGAGCTGTTTTAACGCAGATGGATGATAAGGGAATAGAACGCCCTGTGTCATTTATAAGTCAGAAATTGACTGACACCCAGAAGAGATGGGCAACTGTAGAGAAAGAAGCCTATGCTATTGTTTGGGCTCTAAATAAGTTAAAAGAGATAATCATTGGATCTAAAGTTCACATCTTTACAGATCACAATCCTTTAACTTATCTGACTGAATCTATGTCTAAGTCTGCTAAACTGGTGCGTTGGGCTTTAGCACTGCAAACTTTTGATGTAGAAGTTAATTATAAGAAAGGACGATTAAATGTTGTAGCAGATTGTTTATCTAGATTATAAGATTGTTTATTTTACTGTATTATATAGTATTAAGTTTATTGCATAATTTAGTACATGATGATTTCGCAAATTTTTAAGTTTAATTTGCTCAATCCAAAGAAAGGGAAGGAGGTAATGTGAACTAATGTTTTGCATACATAATGAGCACAGGTGTTCTTTAGGTTGATATATATATAATGTGTATCGATTGTTAAGCGTTTTAGTCTTAGGCCTTAGTTGCGCTGTCGGCTAGCGGCGTTTGGCCTAAAGTAGCCTAAACTTTGGCTGACGATAGATTCTCTACACGTGCAGTTAGCGCGCCAAACTTAGAAATTGCTGATGAAAGTGAATTTGAACTATACAGTGTAGTAGATGTTTTAATGCAGTAGAGAGCTGTATGTTAGAAGTTACAGTTGAGCTGTATTGATAAGAACTTTGATTGTACGTTTGAAATAACTGTGTTAAAAGAAAGGAGAAACATTCAAAGAACTGTGTCAATTTAATTCTTAAACAGTTAGAAGTCGTTGAGCAATTTATATGTAGAGATAAGGAAAGTTCTTGAGGTAGGTCACAACTAAGAAAGAAAAGAGTTGGTGTTTCTAAATTAACAGTGAAGTTTAATTCCAATTAATTCTTAAATGTATTGTCGTTGTTGAGAGTGCCTTGTGAACACACTGAACAGTAAGCACTAACAGTGCCATCTATTGAATAAGCGTATCAGTTATAACTACATAAGACAGTATAGAGTGAGTGATGTTTAAACATTATTATGCATTTAAATTGTTATTTAGTAATATTATATTGATGGAAAAATATCGGAAAATTTTCCGGAAAAAAACACTGGAAATTTTCCGAAATTTTCCGGAAAAATATGAAATTTTCCGGACAATTTTTCCGCCTCACAACACTATCGCAATATAAACGAAAATTTTACTTCTGCGGCGGTAACCTTTTGAGCCTTGAAACATCTTTAAGTGGCTGAATTGTCGATTGGACAAACCTGGGACTATTATTACAGACGGGATTCGAAATGGACGAAAATTGGGTCATTGCCCTAGATTATGTCTGTGACGCTGATTTTACATCCGGGACCTTTGCAGGTCAGATCAGTTTTAGTCCCGTTTCTTTTCTGGACGATTGTCGTAACGAAACAAAAGCGACTTAATTCAATAAAAATAATTTGCAACGTATGCATCTTGTAAATTACTAAAAACAACGACGAGAATGATTCATTTGGCTTTGTTTGCGTTTGCTCCGTCGAGAGTATTTATCCTGCTGAGTGCCCGGATGACAGTGTAATCTAAAAATAGATGGTCACATACATCGCCCGCGATGTTTTAGAAAAGACGATCTCTGATTGGCTGATATCTGATTCTTGCCGCTTCGTATCCCGTCTGTAATAATCAGGGCCGCATTAAGGGGGGTGCTAAGGGTGCTGCAGCACCCGGGCCCGCAGTTTTGAGGGGCCCGCATTTTCGGAAGTGAATTTTTTTAATGTGCTTGAACCAGGGCCGATGAGAGGGGAGACCCGGGGAGTCAGTGAGGGGTTGTTACCCGGGGCCCTGTTCTATGGCAGGGGCCCCTGGCAGGGGCCTGGAAATGTCTAAAACATAGTTCAAACTGAAGAAACCTGTGGGTTTTGTTTTAGCCTAATCGCTAATGGCCTAATGTAGTATGTAGGCCCTACATATATAATTATGACGGATGCTTCATGAAACATGATACACAGTTCCACATAGGCATACATGTGTTGTGTCTATCTAGATCGCCTGGTGGGTCGAAGAATTTGACCCACAGTAGAAACGAACACAGTTGTACATGAAGATACGCGTCAATATACGGCCAAGGATGATTATCTTTTTGCGTACAGGCACAGCCACTGCATACCCTTTACTATGCCTGTACCCATCCACGGACCCCTTGATTAGCCGGTCAACAGACTCATCACTCATAAGAATGATTTTGGATTAGCTGTTGGTGCAAAGTTAACTGATGCAGACAAATTTCGATTTCTAACTGAATTCTATACTCCACCAGAATCGTATGCGTGGTTAGCACTTCGCATTAAGAACCCCTCTGGTAAAATGATAATCCTAGCTACGTCGTTATAAAGGCTGTCAGACGATTTTGATTATTTCGGTCAAAACTTCTGTGGTCATATTATAGTTGAATTACTTGAATTTGATAAAGAATGTGTCTATCAGTATTTTGAGATTCTAGAATTGACGGCCTAGAATTGATTCGGCTATTGGTTTTCTGGCAGGCATAGAATCTTTTTACTGGATGTAAATTTATTAATTGAAATTTGAGTTATTAGGCTATCAAAATGAATAATTCTTTAACTTAATGCTGGATGTAAGTTTCATAATAAAATTGATGCCAAATTAGCAATATTTGATATTATATTCCATTAAGTTGATGATGAATTAGAAGATAAATTATCATAAGAACTCTGGAGCCTAATAAGGAAAGAAAGATTAGTGAAAGTCAGGAATACAAACGAGAGACAGAAGATGCTTCTTCAAAGTCTTGCATTTTCAATTTCATAAAAAGCGAACGATGCAGCAAATCAAGTTGACAATATCTTTACTAGTATGTATACCGTACAGTAGTAGAAGTGAGTTGATGATCATGGTACAGAGCGAGATGTGCAGATAGTAATGTAACGTTAATTGTATATTGTGTCTTATAGGCAGTTAATATGGCCTACTCATTAGTAAGCATGCTATAAATATGTGCATGGTGGACCGGTTGTTGTCAGAGGGGACCTTCGTCAGAGGGGGGCCCACACTATTACCACAGCACCGGGCCCGCACTAGCCTTAATATGGCCCTGGTAATAATAGTCCCAGGGACAAACCTTTCCAAGAAGATTTATTCTTGCTCAAAATGCGTTACTTCCTATAAACTGGCGTCGTGAGGGTCGGTTAGGCCTCAGTTAAGGTCAGGTTAGGCGCTGCCACGGTCGGTTAGGGTCAGGGTTAGGGTCGTTTTTAGATCAAATGTGAAAAAATTTCCGCCACAGAATAAGTTTTTGCGGGTTGCGTGGCGGCATTCTCCGTCGCAGAAGTAAGTTTTCGCGGGTTGCGTGGCGGCATTTTCCGCCGCATAAGCACCACGCATAATATTTATTCTGATGATGGGTATGATTAAAAATTCCAAATCTTTCTAGTCATTCGGTATTTCAACTGACCACTGATCTCAAACGATTAATCCAAGATTTTTACCTTTTTACAACGCCAGCTTTTATCTTCAGTTGCCTTATGCGGTTTTGATCCAGAGATTCCGACGACATCCTTTCATAAGGATCTAGATTCTGATTATGATAAACGTCTACGATTGTCAAATCAGAACTGGAAAACCGCCGCCACTATATATAAACACTTGCCTTCGGCTCGAATCAGTCAAAATTATTACCAACTTTCCGAGCAAGGACCTCGGAGCATAGAATTAGATATATAATTATAATAGGTTCTTGTCTATGGTTCTTGTTTTCAGTCGCGAGTAGGGTTGCCAGACGTCCGGCAAAAGGAGGACATATGAAATTTTCCGGACAATTTTTCCGCCTCACAACACTATCGCAATATAAACGAAAATTTTACTTCTGCGGCGGTAACCTTTTTGAGCCTTGAAACATCTTTAAGTGGCTGAATTGTCGATTGGACAAACCTGGGACTATTATTACAGACGGGATTCGAAATGGACGAAAATTGGGTCATTGCCCTAGATTATGTCTGTGACGCTGATTTTACATCCGGGACCTTTGCAGGTCAGATAGTTTTAGTCCCGTTTCTTTTCTGGACGATTGTCGTAACGAAACAAAAGCGACTTAATTCAATAAAAATAATTTGCAACGTATGCATCTTGTAAATTACTAAAAACAACGACGAGAATGATTCATTTGGCTTTGTTTGCATTTGCTCCGTCGAGAGTATTTATCCTGCTGAGTGCCCGGATGTAATCTAAAAATAGATGGTCACATAAATCGCCCGCGATGTTTTAGAAAAGACGATATCTGATTGGCTGATATCTGATTCTTGCCGCTTCGTATCCCGTCTGTAATAATCAGGGCCGCATTAAGGGGGGTGCTAAGGGTGCTGCAGCACCCGGGCCCGCAGTTTTGAGGGGCCCGCATTTTCGGAAGTGAATTTTTTAATGTGCTTGAACCAGGGCCGATGAGAGGGGAGACCCGGGGAGTCAGTGAGGGGTTGCTACCCGGGGCCCTGTTCTATGGCAGGGGCCCCTGGCAGGGGCCTGGAAATGTCTAAAACATAGTTCAAACTGAAGAAACCTGTGGGTTTTGTTTTAGCCTAATCGCCCTAATGCAGTATGTAGGCGACAGTAGGCCCTACATATATAATTATGACGGATGCTTCATGAAACATGATACACAGTTCCACATAGGCATACATGTGTTGTGTCTATCTAGATCGCCTGGTGGGTCGAAGAATTTGACCCACAGTAGAAACGAACACAGTTGTACATGAAGATACGCGTCAATATACGGCCAAGGATGATTATCTTTTTGCGTACAGGCACAGCCACTGCATACCTTTTACTACGCCTGTACCCATCCACGGACCCCTTGATTAGCCGGTCAACAGACTCATCACTCATAAGAATGATTTTGGATTAGCTGTTGGTGCAAATTAACTGATGCAGACAAATTTCGATTTCTAACTGAATTCTATACTCCACCAGAATCGTATGCGTGGTTAGCACTTCGCATTAAGAACCCCTCTGGTAAAATGATAATCCTAGCTACGTCGTTATAAAGGCTGTCAGACGATTTTGATTATTTCGGTCAAAACTTCTGTGGTCATATTATAGTTGAATTACTTGAATTTGATAAAGAATGTGTCTATCAGTATTTTGATATTCTAGAATTGATCGGCCTAGAATTGATTCGGCTATTGGTTTTCTGGCAGGCATAGAATCTTTTTACTGGATGTAAATTTATTAGTTGAAATTCGAGTTATTAGACTATCAAAATGATTAATTCTTTAACTTAATGCTGGATGTAAGTTTCATAATAAAATTGATGCCAAATTAGCAATATTTGATATTATATTCCATTAAGTTGATGATGAATTAGAAGATAAATTATCATAAGAACTCTGGAGCCTAATAAGGAAAGAAAGATTAGTGAAAGTCAGGAATACAAACGAGAGACAGAATGATGCTTCTTCAAAGGCTTTCATTTTCAATTTCATAAAAAGCGAACGATGCAGCAAATCAAGTTGACAATATCTTTACTAGTATGTATACCGTACAGTAGTAGAAGTGAGTTGATGATCATGGTACAGAGCGAGATGTGCAGATAGTAATGTAACGTTAATTGTATATTATGTCTTTATAGGCAGTTAATATGGCCTACTCATTAGTAAGCATGCTATAAATATGTGCATGGTGGACCGGTTGTTGTCAGAGGGGACCTTCGTCAGAGGGGGGCCCACACTATTACCACAGCACCGGGCCCGCACTAGCCTTAATATGGCCCTGGTAATAATAGTCCCAGGGACAAACCTTTCCAAGAAGATTTATTCTTGCTCAAAATGCGTTACTTCCTATAAACTGGCGTCGTGAGGGTCGGTTAGGCCTCAGTTAAGGTCAGGTTAGGCGCTGCCACGGTCGGTTAGGGTCAGGGTTAGGGTCGTTTTTAGATCAAATGTGAAAAAATTTCCGCCACAGAATAAGTTTTTGCGGGTTGCGTGGCGGCATTCTCCGTCGCAGAAGTAAGTTTTCGCGGGTTGCGTGGCGGCATTTTCCGCCGCATAAGCACCACGCATAATATTTATTCTGATGATGGGTATGATTAAAAATTCCAAATCTTTCTAGTCATTCGGTATTTCAACTGACCACTGATCTCAAACGATTAATCCAAGATTTTTACCTTTTTACAACGCCAGCTTTTATCTTCAGTTGCCTTATGCGGTTTTGATCCAGAGATTCCGACGACATCCTTTCATAAGGATCTAGATTCTGATTATGATAAACGTCTACGATTGTCAAATCAGAACTGGAAAACCGCCGCCACTATATATAAACACTTGCCTTCGGCTCGAATCAGTCAAAATTATTACCAACTTTCCGAGCAAGGACCTCGGAGCATAGAATTAGATATATAATTATAATAGGTTCTTGTCTATGGTTCTTGTTTTCAGTCGCGAGTAGGGTTGCCAGACGTCCGGCAAAAGGAGGACATGTCCTCCTTTTTGGCCTCATGTCCTCCGTCCGGCAGGCAAAGCCGCAAAGCTAAAAACCCGGAAAATGTCAGGCTTTTTGTATATTTCCTGTATTGGGCTATTGGCTCTTATTTTATGGGAGTTTTTAACGACTTGACAGTTGACACGAGCATGTTATCCACAAGTCCGCCTACCAGACACTGGTAAGGGAATTTAGAAAATATGCTGACTGTGAACGGAATCATTCTTACAAAGTACAATATGAAGAACGTTTCTTGTGAGAAGTTCTATGCGTGTGTTATATGTAGGCCTAACTATGATTTGCAGCGAAGAGTTGGCTCCTCAGATATACTAATAATAGCCTAATCTTCGTTCATTATTTCAAACTGACACACCGCAGTATGATTAGGCTACAATTCATAGTGTGAATGGATGATCACAAGTTATTACTGGGGTCGAATGTAACTGTTTGGCAGTCATGAAAGGTGCCCATCACGTCCTACTGCTCATTTTACCAATGCCATCTGGCGAATGAAAGGCCGAGTCAACCTTTGGGAGGGTAGCGGGAAGCGACCCAGCGTTCGTGCCGATCTTCTGCTCTTCGCGCCAGAGTGTTACAATTACCCTAACCCCTCCCGATACTCAATAGGCCTACTGTGCGCAATCAAGAAGGTGCGATTGCTTATTATAGCCTATAAGTAGTTTGCGACATTCTGATAAAAAGTCTCAATTGATTTCCTATGCAGCTTTCTAATTTGACTTCGTTTCTTGGTTAGGCCTACTTGGGAGACCCTCTGACTCCGAAGTCCGGAGTCAAACATTCAATGCGTCCTCCTTTGTCCTCCTTTCCGACTTTCTGTGTCCTCCTTTGGATACCCATGTATCTGGCAACCCTAGTCGCGAGTGGAAAGCTGCAAGAGAGGGCAAGTGGAAGAGAGGCGAGATTGATAGACGAGAGAGATAATAGTCCCAGATATGAGCAAACTGGCTTAATCAGGAGCTCAATCCAATCTAAAAAAGCTGGTGTGGCAAAGATTAAAAAGCGGTAGCAGAATATCAGATAGAGGAGACTGTAAGCCTATGCATGGAGCTATAGAGACTGCTGTATTTCGGCTTAACGACACTGTTTCATATCGAAGATGATTAGTGTCGGAGGCAGAAAGCAACCTCGTACTCCACGTTTATATTGCGACCGAACCACCCGCAGTATATAGAGACTGCTTGGAGATTAGGCTATATATAGGCCTACACATGGTTGCAACTTGCAAGGTTCTCGTCGTTATGACGGCGTCGTTAAATAAACGTTATAAACCTGACTTGCAAGGTTAGTGAATATAGCTGGCAAATGTAAGAGGGTTCAGGATAGGCCTATGCGTACTGCATAGAAGCCGAGTTAAAGAAAGGTGTGATGAACGCCGCAGAACGCGTAAACATCCGGAGTGGCTGCAAGGTAATTTGTTGCAGGGGCGTCCACCCCCCCTTACGCCTATGAAGCATTCCCCCTCATGTCATCAGATTCCCCCTCACGACGACCGCCCCAGACGATTGGTCGACTTCGACAAAAGATAAAATCTCGATTATCATATTTGAATCACGATTTTATTGTTGAATTATTCATTGAATTCTTTATTTAATTCTTTAACTTTTAGTTCACTAATCCAGTAATCAGCAACATTATGCATTATAAAATATCAAGGCTTGTACACATACTGCCAGAGCGGCGAAACAGTAGGCCTACTGCTCAGTTTCTTCATTTAAGAAATTAATCGATGTGTTTTTCATTTGAAAAATGCATTTCTTTGTTTCAAAAATAATAAAATCATTGAGCAGACGTTTAATGGACACAAAATTTTATTTCCCCCCTGAAAAGCCAATGAAGATTTCTGCTTCATTCCCCCCATAGGATGGACGCCCCTGATTTGTTGAATAGGCCTAGGCCTATAGCCTACAGCTCGCAAATAATGTAGGCTAACATGCAGGTCTTCAGGGTTTCAGACTTCAGAGGTTTGGAAAGCGTTGGGCTCATGCATGGGCAAGAAATTTCCTAATGGGTGCGCTAATTTTCTTTTAGCCAATTAGGCCTAAGTGAATTGAGAACAGATCGAATTTCTAATAGGTAGGCCTATATAGCCTACGTGGTGGTGTGTGAGAGTTTTGGTAACAGTTACTGCATGCGTGGGCGACAGCGCGTTCTGAACTGGTTGCAGGTGTGTTATTGTGGCAAATTTTAGGGGTCATTGCCAACTCGGCCTGTGACCCGAGCTGCAACTCAGCCTATGACCTGGATACAACTCAGCCTGTAGCCCGAACACAACTTAGCCTAGCACGGACTTAGCCCGAGCTCAACTTAGCCTACGGCCTCTTGACTTGGCATGTCGCCGCCGCCGGATGATCTAGGCCGAGCTACAACCATAGAGATGTATAATATATAAATATATCACTAGAGCCCCGCATCTACCATCTATGGTGAAGCCGTGACCCTTAAGCTAGGCATAGAGACGTATCTAAGGTCGTTGAGACGTATAATATAAACCGACGTCATCATCGACGTGAAATGCGTGGACACGTCACCAGTTATGTTAATGAGCGCTGGCTAAATTTTGTAGTGTGTGGATGTAGCAACTTATTAAAGCCCGAAAACGTGGCAGCTGGAATATTATTTAATGGATAAGTTGTTATTTTGTGTCTTTTGAATTTTTTAAGGCGTAATCTTCGAAAAGAAATTAAAGTCTCGCTTAAGCTTGACTGCGTCCATGAATTTCAACCAATCAAAACGCGTCATTTCAATTTCCATTAACTGCGGAACTCTCTTTAAGGTGTTACTATATCTATGATTGTAACTTAAAAAATGTGCAAAGGGAATATGCGTCATGTTCCCTCTAGCGTTAATAATATATCTCATTGGCTACAACTCAGCCTGTAGCCCGAACCCAACTCGGCCTACCAACTCAGCCTATGGCCTGGACACAACTCGGCCTGTAGCCCGAACCCAACTCGATCGGCCTATTTACTTGCGCTCGCCTCTAGAGTGACACGCGCCTTGCCTCTCCATCCTGAGAGAAGCGGAAGACGAAGAACCCCGTTTTCTTTACATTATTTGAGAATTTAAGAGTCGATGTCGTAGAAAGGGATTCGAATTACAAATCGTAGTCGAGTAGCCTAGCTTGGACTGAACAATTGAGGTGGCTATATTGTAGGCATATACACCTATACACCCCTAATAATTATTTAATCAATAAATTGCAGATGGGGTCTTCTAATTTCCAGATGGCTCTATCTTGGACTCGCCATTTGAGAGATTCAGAAAATGCAGTAGGCTACGCCCAAGTGTAGCGGTATAAATCTACACCAAGCTATAGGCTAGCCTACGCGTGGTCAAGAAAGAAACCGCAACGTAGGCTACTCGATCATCAGCGACCGGCCTGTATCAGGGGTGCAAAAAACCAAACTTTTTTGAAAATGAAAAGTTGGTTTTTTGGTTTTTTGGTTTTATTTGGTTTTTTGGTTTTTGTTTCGGAGATTTTCCTATTTCGGATCATAAAACTCATAAAAATGGCATAATACCGTTCAAATTAATCAGATGCATATAAATGAAATTAAATAGAACAGTAGAACCGTAGAATGTCATAAAACGAAGTTAAAAAAGACCATAAAACAATTGCCAAGAGACTTGAAGAGACGACATTTTTTGGCATTTATAATTTTGAAATTTGTAAAAAACCAAAAAACCAAAATTTCCAGATTTTTTGTTTTTTTGGTTTTAAAGAAAAACCAAAAAAACCAAAAACCAAAAAACCAAGCCTTTAACAGCCCTGGCCTGTATGGCTGTGTTTCTGAACAGAGAGCTGGGAGACCTAAAAATGGAGGACCAGATGAATTTCGATCTATTAGGCCTAGGCCTAAGTTATAATTGAAAATTCTGTTTCTGCTTCAAGTTAATGGGAATGTGAGGAATACTACGCTGGCTCTCTGTTGTGGAGTTAATTATATTCAATTATCCTTAGTTTGTTGAGACGTGAAAGTCGAGACGCACCAGTACAGTCTAAAAACCGATTTTCGTTTTGGGTTTTAGACTGACCGCGTTACCTGTTAACGATGAGCGCACAGGTAAACATGAGCCGTGTAACGGGGTACAAAGCCTAGTTTTAGAAACGATTCGAATGAAAGTTGGCCAGAACCTTTATCAATTGTAAGCTTCTAGCTTAAATTTAGTCGAACTTATAGTTTTTGAAGATGAAACTGTTTGTTCTTGTACCTCTGCGATTCTTGATAATTATTTATTATGATAACCTCTTAGTGTAAAAAACTTCAAAGTTTGGGAATGGGTGTTAACGGCAATACAGTTACAATACAAGTGATGGTTGAAAACAGACAAATTTAGAGCCATCGCTTGCAACCCCGTACAGCTGGTTGTATGCCACAACAGAGTAGGCCTACGCAATTTGTGCTGTTTTACATGTGTAATTTGTCCTTTGTTGCCATTTATGCCAATTGTGAAACTGGGAAGTTGTCTTACAATATTAATCTTTGTTGTTTTTTCCTACTACAACGGAGCTCCAGATTTTCGTAAATAATCATTTAAGATATATTTTCTTACTCTGTTGATATAGAAATGTATTATTACATGCATACATACGTAAGTAGATGCTTGCCCGTCTGTCTACCGATACCCCAAAAAATTTCTGGTCGAGGCCAGAACAAGGGCTAGACATAAATGGCTTGCAGGGAGGTAACAGTTCCAAGTAAAGAAACTCATGATTCAATTCATGTAATAAAAAAGATTTACAAATTCAGCATGTTATAGGTATGGGTTTTATTGCTTACTAGTGTTTCACTGAGTTTCTGTTTTGCATTTACAGAAGTCCTTACAGGTTTTTTGGTTTCATTAAAGTGAAACACCTGGAAGTGAAGCCATGATGGAAAGAATTACTGTCTTTTCTGTGACAGCATCAATTAAACACTGATTCTGTAAAAACAAGGAGTTAATGCTGTAATTCCAATTTGTAGCTGTTTATTCCAGCTAAATTCATGTGCCTACATCTGAACACTTACCAGTTTCTGGTAAAATGAGTTATAAGAAAATTTTGCAACATTCTGTGTGGTTTTCTGTCATTGCTGTTCTCTTTCTGCGATTTCAACTGGTTGAGGCGCAACAGAACTGGGCACGTTGGCGTCGCCAGGTTCCTCCATATGAATGGAACCCTTGGCGTTCACCACTTGAACGATTTGACAAATATGTTCATTCAAAGAAGCTGGGTGCATATGGTGAATATGTAAAGGGATTCTCAGTTCCAATGTATTTGGAGGATGAGAACTGGCAGCCGGACTGGGGAGAATATCCGCAGTGGTTCCTTCGTCGGATCAACTGCTTTCTGGGTGTACCGTATGCTTCACCTCCAGTTGGAAGATTGCGCTTTCAGGTCAGTATTCTACATTTGCCTTTATACGTGTGTTACTGTTACAAAGTTACAGGACTTTCCCCAACCCCTTAGTTAGGCTGCTGGCACAGAAATTACTCTGATTGTAAAGTAATGGTGATGTTTCTGAGTCAGCAACATGTAAATGATAAGAACATTACAAGATAAAATCTGTCATTATGGACAGAGATCTGTGTTCATCTTGGGGTTCGACTGCGTTCGTCTTCGCATTTTCAGGATAAGTTGTGGTTTCTTACATGAACTTGGAGGAGTGCATCTACTTGAAGGGAGCAACTTATGTAAAAACTTAATAGAGCTGATAAGATAGATAACAAGGAAACATATAAAAGTACTGTAAATCCTCAAATGTTCATATAGTTAGCGAATTTCTTGAGTGACTAAAAATCGCAAACTGCTGGCCACCAACATTTTCCGGTATGACGCATGTCATTTAGCAACACCATAATATTTACAATTTCGCATAGTATCTGTTTGTTTCTAGTCAGTGCATGAGCTATAAGATGAATTCAAATAAGCATCTGTGTTTAATGACCAAATTCTTACAAAACAAGTGCTGTTAAGCTGGGATTATGAAACTGCAGATGATGTACCAAAAGAAATGCATGAACTAATTGAAGTTGGACACAAAGTCGTTACTGCTAGTAATAACGATTCGGAAGTGGCTGCCGCAAAATGCAGTAAAAGACGTCTGTACACTATGTACAAGCCGCTAGTGGAAAGTGCGCAGCAGAGCATGGAAATATGAAAGCGTTACAGCAGTACCATCTGCCAGGGCATCTATGTTTTACTGAACTATACTTTTACAATGCCTGTTACATAAGTATTACTGTATTAGTTTTGGGTGGTACAGTTTCTTGAGTTTTCTATTAAAACATTTATACCTACAGTATTCTATTGACTGTAGTGATTGTGTGCCAGTTGTGTTCTGTACCATAACACTAACACCTGTACTTTTGAGCGCCTCTGAGTAGTTTCCTTGAAGGGGCGCTATATAAATTCCCGAATGAATGAATGAATCTACTAGTATATTGCTAGTACACTGCAGAAAAACACTTGAATAAGCTTTAATTTTGGTACTTATTACAAGTTCTCAATTTCTGCAAAATGCAAACTTTTCTGGTGCAAATTTTGTATTCATATTTACAAACTTTAATGGCCACCAACAATTGTAGATTTACAGTATTCTCAAAGGTTTTTCTCATGGTTGTGGATGACTGGAGTATTGTCCAATTAATATTTTATGCTGAAAATGTTTGTCAGGGCTTCACACTGAAGGTAGCTGAATTCAAAGGAAACATTCCTTACCTATCATCTTAATAATAATAATCTTTTCTTTATTGAAGCGCCTGACAAATGCACTGCGCTGTACATTTACATGTTATGCAATTTAAACAATTCACAAGATCACAAGAACACAAATGACAGAAGACATAAATCTTAACTACTAACAGAACAGACAGCCTGCAATACACGGTGCTAATAGCAGCCTACAAAGCATGTCCGCCCTACGGGACTCGAACTCGGTACCTCTTGCTCTCTATGCCAGTTTATATATCTCTTATGTGGTGTTTAGATAAGAACAATCTTACTGTATTTAGAATATTATATAGCTGCAGTCAAGAACTTAATTGTTGGTCAAACTAATTGTCAAGTCATTGTTAGTGTAGATGAAATATGACAGACCTGTGGCTGCTGTGATTCTGGTGATTCTTTGTTTGCTTTACAGCGGGCGATTCCTCCGTCATGGACTGGCACTTATGATGCTACATACTTTCGACCAGCGTGTCCTCAGAAGCTCGATTACATTCAGAAAGACATTCCTACATTCACCAAAGCAAACATCAGTGAAGACTGTCTCTACATGAATATCTTTGTTCCAAATGTATGTTCATTTCTGTTTGACATCTTTCATTGCCACAGGCACATCTCAATCGCACTAGCTAATGCATTGGTTTCAAGCAGACTTCATGACTGTGGCTGCTCATTGCTATCACTAGGGAAATATGAATAAACTACAAATGGTTCAAAGGTCTCATGCAAGGGCAATGACAATGACCTCTAAATATCTGCATATTATCCCCATGTTGCATTCATTGCTCTGGCTGCCCATTCAGGGTAGAATTCATCACAAAATCTGCCTTACAGTTCACAAAGTACTACATTTTAGCTAACCAACGTATTTGTGTTCCGTGCTCACCCCTCATATAAACAGACATTTCACTCAACCGATGGACGATGGGACTCATGATGTGCCCCACACCTGAACACAGTGAACAGTGACATTGGGCTTTCAGGTTTTCTTGGTTGCATGTCCAAAGCTTTGGAATTAGCCGCCAAATTCAGTTCTTATGTCAATTCTTTGATGTCATTCAGGTGTAAAGTTAAGAGTCATCTGTTTCAACTTGCTTATCCACCGTATCCTGCTTCTGCTTCCTCTGATCACATTTTGGGTTCAACCTCATTTCTCCAGTGGATCATGATTTTTAATTGAGCTATTTGACTCAAAACAACCATCGACTGATTTCTGGGGCATCATAATATCAAAGCTTTAGGAGTCATTAGATTAGATTAGATTCTTCTTGTGGTTCTCTGCCTCTTAGGCAGGTTCGAATGTCCGACGTCGCCACTCCTCTCGTTGTTGGGCCTCTTCTTTCAGTTTCCTGTAGCCGTTTGTCATCATCCAATCCAGCATCATCTGTCTTGGTCTTCCTCTTGTCTTCCTCCCCTTCATTTTTCCTTCGATGACCGTTCTTAGTAGTGAGTCTCCTCTCAGCGTGTGCCCGATCCATTTCCTTTGCCTCTCTCTTATTGTGCGTATAAGGACTCTTTCTTCTCCAATCATTCCCAACACTTCTTCATTTGTTATATGTTCTATCCAGCTGATTTTTTCCATTCTTCTCCATGTCCACATTTCGAAAGCTTCCAGTCTTCATGTTGGTTTTGCAGGGGTTTCGCTGGTTGATGACCGAGGAGGCCCCACCCCCTCCCCTGCCGGACGCGACTCTTCCCGGTATCCAGGTTGACGTCGTTGGCTTTTTTCTCTAGTGGCTCATCTTCTATATACTTGGGATATATAGAGAGGTGGTCTCCCAAGTCCTTCCTCTCGGTGTTTTTCTCGAGACACCATCTCTCTCTTGTGTTGACGAGTTCCATCATCCGTCCTTCAGAAGTTTCTCCTCTGGGTACTCGCATATCCCGGCGAGGACTCGGTCGTCCACCACGCACTTTGTTCCCAACAGGGGTACCACGAGAAGGTGGCGTGGTGGGCAATTGAGCAGCAGAGGCTTTTTGAGACGCTTGCTACCCCATTAGATTAGATTGAACATTTTAAAAGTTGTCCCATTCTAGACTTCTTACTTCATGTTTGTAATTCGGCCAAATGATTTCCTAGAGGCCTATGACTTTTAAGGACTTAATTATGTTTTATAGAGGCTTGTAATGTACTCAAGCACATTATAGGCCTGCAAAAAATGACAATGGGAGGGCCTGATGTGCAGATGAGTTTGTGAAATTCCAGCTGTAAACTCTCATACTTGGACCCCATATGTAGCAGTAAAAAGCAAAAGTTATATTATTTAGTGGCAAATTATTGCTAGTTTTAAATGTATAATCTCATTGTTTGTTTCATTCAGAGAACGCAGCCAAACCTAGTAGAGGATAAGGCAATTTATCCTGTTATAGTTTACATTCATTCAAGTGACTTTGTTTCCGGAACGTCTCAGACTCAGCCTGGCCACGTTCTTGCGCTACGTGATGTTGTGGTTGTTACGTTCAATTATCGTCTGGGTGCTCTTGGTGAGTTTCAAAAATATAATAATAGGCATATTTTCAGTGCTGAGTTAAAAACCCATGGAAAGAGGTGCATTTTTATTGAGTTTGTAGGATGGATGAGATAATTGTAGGTCTGGTGGGAGTTTATTCTGGGGTTGAAATGAACAGCTATGGCTATGGAGCAATTGTCAAATTTTGGTGATGAGATGATGGAAGGGTGGAGTAGTGTTAAGACAGAAGAAAAGCAGGTTGAGTGGATTGGTTGAATTGTGAATAACTGACGAAGATAGGAGGGCTGGGAGGATAGGCACATGTTGTAGGTAAAAGATGGGACTGTTTTGTAGGTATTTTACGTTGATAGGAAGTTCTTATTGAAATCCCATGTTGTGCTAATTTTGTTTTGTTGTATCTCTGCATTTGTTACATTCCTTTGGAGAGCACGGAATAAACTATTGTGAAATAATGATAGTATCACAGTTGCTTATGAGTTTGATGAACAGTTGTCTTAGTTGATTCCCTTAGCAAGACAGATTTGGGAAGATGTGATCATTGCTGAGAGGTTTCTTCATTTTGTGTAGGATTTCTGACAACAGAGGATGAACATGCGCCTGGAAATTGGGGAATGTTTGACCAACTGCAGGCTTTAGAGTTCATCAAGCGCAACATTATGGCCTTCAGAGGTGACCCCAAGCGTATCACCCTCATGGGAGATGGTGCTGGGGCTGTCAGTGTCGGCCTTCACCTGGTCTCACCTGCCAGTCAGAATAAAGGTTAATCTGCATTTGATGATTATGATGATTCTGGTTAATAATATGAGGAGTCTGGCTGATAAGAGAAAGCCAATCTTTTGAAAATGATTTGATGATGTTGATTAAAATTAATGTTAATCTTGATGTCAAACTTTCCTTTCTGTGATTTGACGTTTGCACTTGACAATAATATAGATGTTGTAATAATAGTTTGTACCTATGGTTTCTATGGCAGTATTGATAGAAGTGAGTTGAGTGACCAATTACAAAGGTTGTGGTGATTGATGTGGTGCTGATCATGGTGTTGGTGCCTTGGTGGTGGTGATGATGCTTATTATTCAGTATCATAAAGGTCAAAGTGTTTGAGAACACTTATCTCCCATAGACGAAAGTGCTTCAACATACGTACCTCACATAGGCCCAAGTGCTTTGTCTTACATATTACCTACCAACACATACCAACTAAAGTGCTTCAAGATACTTGTCTCCCTTAGGTCAAAGTGCTTCAACATTTCTCCAATATTTTTTTTATATATATATTAGAGTGGTCCACGACAACATGGCAAAATATAAAGTTTCAGTTTTTTATTATTAGAGGGTGCCAATGGAGTCCACTATATAAAAAAAAATAATTCAGGTGCAATTTCATCCACATTTGAGAATATTTAGGGGTTGCGCAAGTGATTAGAAGTTTCACGCACCTTGAGTCATTTTGCTCTTCGATGGGCGCTCAAAGTCTCATCAAGATTCCAGAAGACTGGGCTTTCCAAGAAGCTCAGAGAGGAGGTCAAAGGGGTTATTTGGCAGGAGAGGATAGAGTCTTGATTCATAAAATGGAAAAGAAATTTATTAAAGCAAAGACCTACATAAGAGCAGCGTGAGAGATCAAAGAATGATATGGAAGTTTTAACAAGCACAGTAGGATCTGGAGTCGAGCAGCAGTGATAAGGACACACCTGAGGAAGACAGTTACACATGTTGTGGTAGTCTATAAAAGAGGATGAAAAATCAACAATCATCATCTACGCAGCTCAGCAAGAGCGCCTCTGTGAGTCTGTGACTAAGCAGGAAGCTGCAACATTGGATCAAACAAAAGTCACTAACATGGCAGCAACAAATTCACATGTATTGGCTGCGACTGTTCAATCTCTAGTCTAGGTCATGAAGTTCGGGGCTCGCATATGAGTCGCAGTTCTATTCACCAAGCTTGAAGATTTTATCAAGAAGAGTGTGCTTCTATGATCAAAAATGAATGCTCTCCAGATTGTGCAATGGTTGTTCATTGAGATGGTAAGCTGTTGCCCGACATCATTGGCTGAGGTAGATCGGCTGCCTATGATTGTGTCTGGCATTGGAACATAGCAACTTCTTCGTGTCCCGAAGATTAACTCAGGCACTGGAGAAGCTCAGGCAAGATCATCTACACAGGTGACTGGTAGCTGAGAAGGAAGATTAAGGGGATGTGCTTTGACACCACAACGAGCAATACTGGACAGAAAGCTGGGACGTGAACTCTGATAGAAAAGGGACTAGGTCGGAACTTACTTCACCTAGCAGGTCGTCACTACGTGATGTTAATTGCTGCTGAAAAGGCATTTAGTGTCACGAAAATTGATTCCTCAACTGGTCCAGACATTCTAATACTTCACCGTTTTCTTGACCATTGGCGTCGAAATAACTCGAGTAGATTTGAGACAGCAGTGGATTACTGATTTCGGGGAGCGAGTTATTGCTTTTGCTGAAACAAAGCTGGCGGCCAATCATCAAAGAGATGATTATAACGAGCCTCCTGAATTAGTAATCATCTTTTTTTGGTGGAGCACCAACTCAAGGAATTCACTTTATAGCTCTGGAGTTTTATTCATTAGAGATGTGGATGTTTCGATCAGTAAAATGTTTCGATCTCTTTCAAACTGAAGCCAGCTGATGACAGGAGTATTTTCAACTTCCTTCTATTTGTCTGTGATGTGTACGTCCAAGCATGGTTTCAAACTTCCTGTCCTGTCTCGGCTTCTGCAATTGACTGAATACAGAAACCAAGAAATTCGACAGGTCACCACTACAGCATTCAACCGGAAAGCTGGAATGAAAATGAAGATTATCTTGAATCAGTCGTCATGGCACTCAAAGTAGTCAACGACACCGCAGAGAGAAGTGTAAAGCTAATCCAAGAGTACAACTCATTCCTGACAATTGACGGAAATCAGAAACTGTATTGGCTTTAAGTTGTTGCTGCGCATCGAAATCAATTTCCTGACTCGAAACAAGAACACATTGCTGGCAAGTTTGGATTGTGGTGCTGTCAGTGCTGAAATGACCACTCAATGAAGACAAATCAAAATATTTATGACGTTTTCCCTTTAAAACTAGCATTTGACCTACCCAAAATGATAAATTTAATCACAGACTTTAAACGCTGAAACAGTGAATACATTGTCATACCTTGGACTGATGTTTGTTTGCCATCAAGGCACAGTGCTGAATTCAAGTATACATAAACATAACTTTGGGTGGCTTGCACAACCCCTAAATATGGTTAAATTTTGCTCAAATTTTCAGTATGTTAGTTTTTTAATAGATGGACTGCAATGGTGGGTTCTAATCTTGACTTTTTGAGAAAAAAGGTTTTTTGGACCACACTAATATATATATATATATATATATATATATATATATATATATATATATATATATAGTATATATATATATATATATATTATTATATATATATATATATATATATATATATATATATATATATATGCCAGAGTGCTTCAGCATTCTTTGTTTACATAAGCCAACAGTCTTTTACATGTATGTATTTTTGTTAGACTTTACTGAATGTGGAAGTTGCTTTTGGTGCTTCTCTGACTGATACACAAGTATTGTTACATTAATGACATTTTTGTAAAAGACATTGTAGTAGAGTGAATTGTTTTGTTTTAGTGCAATTTTGGCATGTATCAAGAATGATATTAGTTTTTGTTCTTAATGAAAGATATGAACCTTAATGCAAGAAGTGAACAGACTTTATGCTAAAACTAGAAGGCTGCAGAACATGATACATAATGTGATGTTTTAGTTTAGCCACAAATTATCAATCCATTGAAGAGCAACCCCTTGATGTGGTAACTGGTCATGTTGGTGGGAGGGATAATTATGTTTTACTAACAATAGCTTCGATTATGCTTTACTAATGTAACATCATTAGTTATGATCAAGGTAATGATGCAGGTGATGTTGAAGTGCCTCTTCAGTTTCTTTGTTCTTTTAGGCTACTACCATCAGGTAATTATGATGAGTGGTACTGACCTCAGTCTGAATGGAGTCATTAATCCATTCTATCGGCCACGTACATATGCCAAGCAATTGGCCATCAAAGTCAAGTGCCCTGTCGATGATTCCTATGCAATGATTGCATGTCTGAGAGACAATTCGACCGTTTCATGGGAGCAAATAGTTGAAGCCCAGTCTGAGATCCTTCCAAATGTGAGTTTCTGGTTGTAAGGCGTATCTTTGATTAAATGTGTTCAAAGACAGCAACCAGTGTTAGCTGGCCACTGCACGTGGGATAGCATGTAACCTTCTGCTAATCATCATCATCACTCTCTGGAGTGCGGAGACCAGTTAACCCTGGTCAAATATGTCTTTTTTCCTGTTATATTCATCTATGAATAAAACTTCTTTTCACTCACCTTTACTTGCTTTTCCTTCCCGCTTTAGCTTCTGACATCACATGCATAGTTTGTATATTGGCTTTCATGGTGCACCAGTGAATTGACTTCATTTCTGAACCAGTCAACCATTATAACCAACTTCCTAGATTATTCTGCATACCAGTTACAGGTACAAGCAAGAGTATTAACAACTCTAGTCTAAATATTCTTTTATGCCATACGTTAATGCCGACTTATTCACTGTTGGATGGTGTAGCAGTTTCTTTCTGTATTTTCTTAAGGTTAGATTTATTTTATTTGACTGTCTTATCTTCTCTGCTTTAGTTTCTATGTTGTTATGCTTAGTACTGGTACATAAGGACAATAAATTATTACCATTTTTCCATTTACGTCATGCTAAGATCTTGAAACAAGCTTTTCATACTATTTGTACATACATACAGTGCGTATGTACATATCTACTTATGTGTGTAGGTATGCACTATTGTATAAATGTATGTGACTAAACCTTTCTGGAACCCCTTTCATTTACGTCTCATAGTTTAAGTTATGTTGGAGTTCATTAAGGACAAGTTAATCTGTGAGTAAATGATGCTCAGTTAGCTGGAAAAGTGACCATTGGGAATGCCAGTCATGGAGTAGATTCATGTCCTGTGAACAATCATTGGGATGTTTTCATTCTCCATACTTAACATGGCCCAGGAGCTCTGAACATGATGTCAACTGTCAACTCAGGATATGAATCTACTGGTGGTGTGTGTGTGTGTGTGTGCTTGTGTGTTTTACCTACTCTGGCTGCTGTCATTTGTAGGATGGAGCACTTGGCATAATGTGGGCTCCAACACAGGATGGAATTTTCTATTCTCTTCCAACAGAGGGCTTTTTGTCAGAGATGCCTGAAGATTATAGAAGACAAAATCATTTTGCCAAAGTTCCAGCCATTATTGGTATTAATGCTCATGATGGGGCTGCAATTGCTAGTAAGTGAATTTCCTATCTAAATATTCATCACAAGGAATTAATTTTTGAAATTGGTTCTTTATGGTTATGAAAATGGCTTATTCTGCATATAACTGAGCATTTAAGCATTCACTACATTGTCACCTGCTCAATTAGTTTGTTTACCAAAGAATGCAGAAAGTCTTTTAGTTGCTATGGCTTAGAGCAAGTATTGTCAGCTTAACCAAACTATTTAGTCTAGCAAATATTAAATAGAACCTGTGTTAAGGAGAAGCAGAAGTGACCAGTCATATGTGTAACAACGGTACTATCGCTAAATCTGTCATGTCGGAAATTTGATGGAATTAAAAATTAACTGTTTACCTACCAGTTATTTTTAGCCAATAATCTGGTCCCTGCAAGATTTGTTTAGGTTCGGATCCAATTTCGCCTCTTAAGGATAAAAATGAATGAATTGTTCAATTATTTTTGAAAGGCCACATTGCAGACCCATTTACACACTGTGTTTGGGAACTAGAGTCACCATGGCCATGTTGTAATGGACCATGGCATAACAGGGCCATACTGAAATACAGTAGTTTGTAGTTTAAAGAAGTGTTAGTGTGGCTGGGAAGCTCAAAGATGTAGGCTGTCACATGTGAAGGCATTTGCACTGTGGCTTGCTATCAGACAAAATTGTTCAATTATTTTGAAAGGCCACATTGCTATCTGGTTATGGGCAAAAGTGATTGTGATTTGATCCTGACAATGCAATTTTCTGGCTACATTACCATCTACTATTTCAGATGTTCTTTCAAAATATGAAAATGCCTGATTGAACAGCCAAGTGATGGGTGCACACATTTTGTGACCTTGGGTGAGACTATTCCTACTGGTGTTAAGTAGGCTGACAGTGGCGGGAAGGGCAGAAGTACCATAATTTATCTCAGTTACAGCTAGATGTGTGGGAAGTGGAGGCATGTGCAGCTACATTAAGTTCACCTGCAGTACTACGCTACGGTCTTCAGGGCGTAAAGCCAGCTGCCGCTAGGGACTGTTGTTCCATATTCAGGCAGCTGTGCAATGTTTGTACACTTAACAGGCTGCTACACTGCAAATTCGTATGATTATCTGCCGTGCTCTTGGAGTTTCTAATCTAGTACAATATACCAGGCATAACAGGTGATTGCTTCAAACTGAAGTCATGGTCACTTATCATAGTTCATTAAAAATGTCCAGTTGAAATCCAGGTTTGAAGGTAACACATGTGAAACAGGTTTTCTTAGACTGCACTATACAATATTCAGCCAGTGTAGCATGTGCAAAATAAATATTGTTTATTGAGGCCTGGCCGCTGAATTTTGCACGCTGCAGTTTTATGCAAGTTTGTCATACTGAAACCAGCAGGAAGTGAGTCACAACAGTTGAGCTGGTCAGAGAAACCACGATATGAGGCATGTGAGGTTTGAATTTACAGGTCTTGTGTATGAAGATGAAGTAAGAAAATGTGATCAGAAAATTACATGAAAGATTTCTATATTTTGCATCCAAATTACGTGTTGGCCAATGAAGATTATTTACTGCTGTTGAATCTGAAGCAATCCAGTAAAATTTTTGCAGCTGTTGATTTATGCACAAAGCAAGGAATGAAAAATTCAGTCCGGGAAGGGCTCAGAAGTAGCTTATTAGATTTAACATGTTTTTGCCAGCAAATAAATCACAGTGGAGAATATTGGCAATGAAAGTGCCTGGAATGTTGTCCACTTCTTCATCATTTTCATGTTGATTGTTTTCAGACCGCAGTGTTACTGGGCTTGCGGGAGGAATATCAACAGAGACATTCCAGAATTTTGTTAATAAGCTTTTAGTGGACTGGAGAATAATTGATGTTTACCAGAGTCGAGCTGCAGAGTCAATTGAGTTTCAGTATACACACTGGCCTGATCCAGACAACAGGACGGCCCGTGGTCAAGAGTTCATCAACGTAGGTCTCTTGGATAAGATCTGAAATGTACAGACTACAGATCTTCAATGTGCCACTGCTTGGCTAAAAGTTTTTGTTAGCTTTTCATTTTATCGACATACTTTCATTAGTATAATTTTGTTATTCATTTTGTGATTAAACTTGATTTTTTAAATTACAATTAACATTATATTACTTATGCACATTTATATTTAGAAATATACAGGGTTCTGCAGATCAGCTGTTCTAAATGTGGATAGTTAGTTTCAAGCTTCATCAAGAGACTGCTAGCAAATCTTATTCAGCAATTTCTGTGTTAAATTTCCTCGTTAAACTCCAAAAGTTATGGCTGTTGGCTTGGTATGTCTTGTTAAGTGTTTAAATAGTGTAACATAGCACCTCTCCTCTTTCCAAGTGGTTGCATTATAAAGTTTTGTATGTTTATTCCACCAGTTGTCAGTTTACATAAGTTATCATAATCCTACTTCATGTGAAAGAAACTAAAAGTTTAAACTAGCATTATTGGCAGTACAAAAACGTAGTAAGAAAATAATCAGAATAAATCAGCAATAATTTCTTTCTCAAATCAAAGGTGTCTTTATAGGTGGTTTTGGAGCATTGTCAAGAATGTAATGTTACAACAGATTTATCTAGCACCTCTTCAAGAGATACTCATCAGAGACACTCTCATCGTAACGATGGAAAACCAGGATCGAACAAAATCGTTTTCAAGCACTTTCTATATGGCTGACTCATGATCCATTGAGTCATGATCCATTGAGTCATGATCCATTGAGTCGTGATTCGTTCAGTCACTTCCTCAGCTTAAACATCTGCTTTGATTGGACAAGTGAATGAAGTCTGATAACCAAGGGGAGATCATTGTGTTTCTGCTGTGATATTTGCAGATGATGTCAGATCTTAACTATGGCGTTGGAATGGATCGAGCGGTGAAGCAGCAGTCTGATTGGAATGCCACCTACATGTATATATTCCACTGGAAATCATGGAATGATTGGCTGCCTTGGTACTTGGGTCAGTCAGAGTTCACACAAACTAACAGCTTTTTTATACATTCTCTGTTCTCATCTGCCATGTTAAAGTTTCATTCCTAATTAGTTTAATGTCTTATTAAGCTGTAATACGTTACATGCTCATAAACTCGCATTCGTTAAGCTGTAATATGTTACATGCTCGTAAACTCTCATTCATTAAGCTGTAATGTGTTACATGCTCGTAAACTCACATTCATGTTAGAGTAGGAAGATCTCTTGGCCAATAGTTAACCAAGTGAAATTTAAGTTAACCTTAGAGTTTTAATATTTCTGTAAGTTAATTTATTGATTGTTCTCTTCATTTGGACTGTTTTATTTACAGGTGTTTCACATTCTGCTGCGGTTCCGTATGTTTTGGGATTTCCGTTTTTGAATGAGACAATTCTGAATGAGACTGAGCTGGTTCCACGCCAATATTTTGACTATGATGACAGAAACATCAGTGACTTCATGATGTACATGTGGAGCTGTTTTGCACGATATGGGTCTGTGAAGAGCTTCCAACTTTATTTTGTCTGAAATTCTCAGCTTCTACTTCCCTAGGGTGGTGTGCAGGGTCACATTTCACATGAGGAGATACTGAATGCTTCCATGTTCCAGGGTGGTGCAGTGATCCAGGGACTTTATGACCTCTATGACCTGTATACTCATCCCATGTCCATTTGGGGAATTCTTGCCAGTAGATGAGGAAGACATCTTGACCAGGCACATAATACAACATGCAACAACTAAACAACAATTACATTTAGATAATAATTGATCTATTGAACTGGTCTAATTTTGAAACTAAAGTCTGCCAGGTAGGTAATTAGTTATACAAAACTTAACAAAAATTTTTTTATGGAACCCCAGCCTATAATTATCTGTTTCACTGCTTGCCTTTTTGACTTTATGTTGCTTGTGACAGAAAGTATAACGATCAGGGTATATACAGGTTTAACTGTTCATCTATAAATATTAGATTACGAATTATTTCAATTAAATATTTTCACAGAGCCCTTGTCCACCACAGGATCTGATTTATAATGTAACAACACATTCAAACAACACTTATCCAATTTCCTCACGAAACCTTTGTCTTCCACTCACGGAACCGTAAGGTTCCGCAGGACACACTTTGGGAAACACTGATCTAGTGCAAGCTTAGAAGAGAAAACCTGTTCGTTTATAGGCTGGTAGTGGTTTAATAATCCCAGTGCTGAGTGTTGCTTATGATGGGTGACCTTTGTCTTGTGGAAACAGCAATCTCAATTCTTAAGTTTTGTGTTGAGAAATTAGTTATTATGAAATGCAATGTTTTAGAGATCCTACTCCCAACATCACCCGAAATGTGACATGGGAGCCTTACAACCAGTTCAACTTCACTTACTTGGAGATAAATTGGCATAGCTATCTCTGGTTTCGCTATCGCCAGTCACAATACGGCTTTTGGAATGAGTATTTCCCTCGAATGGCAAAACAGAACTACTGTAAGTTCAAATAGTAAAGTGTTCAGTAATAACTCTTTCAGCACTTCATAACCTAGAGGCAGTAAGTCTTTAAACACCATATTATTTTGCCACTTACAACTTGAGAAATAATTACGGTATAAGGCAGAAATGTAATTTTTAAGTGAAGTATGGTTTTGATATCAGACTATTGTATTGTATCCATCAGTAGAAAGTTTTGCTAATTTATTGTATGGCTGTGTGAATAATTTTCTGTATGAATCTCAAACTGTGACAACAATGACATCAGAAACCAGGATTCAAATCCTGGATATAGAGGCAAAAACAAGTGCATAAATAATCGCCTGCATGTCTTCTATGGTAAAATCTTTTACACTTTTATTATTATTAATCAGATATTTATATCACAATAATTTATGAATGCACCTAAAAAGTGTGGGTTGCTGGAAACGATGTCTTCTTCAGTCGTTTGCAAATGAAATAAGAGAAAGAGAGGCTGATGGAAGTGAAATTCATAGAAGAGGATCAGCATGGAGAAGGATACGTCTTCCTTTGGTAATTCGAATAAACACCCAGAGGAAGAGAGCAAAGCAGCTTGATGTCAGACGATGAAGTACCTTGTATGCAAGGACAGCAGTTCTTTAATGTAGATCCGAACTGGAAGAGATAAACAGTGTAATTTGGAAGAGAATTTAAGTCTGTAATTCCAAGAACTTTTATCACAAAATCACCATGCATATCTTAGGATCTTTAGTTTTTTGATAACATAAAGATGTCTGTTCATGCCATGGTACAGTGGTGCATCGGAAGAATTTCTCAGATTTTCTTCTCATAATGGTATTACTATTCTTTGGGCTAAACTTCAGTTTCAATTGATTTCAGATTATCCGACTGTAACTCCGACTGCAGGTGGCTATGAGTACGTTGTGGCCACTGGGTGTGTATCAGCACTTCTTATTCTGCTTCTTGGCACAATGGGCATCCTCATCTATTTGCTGTGGTACCAGCATCGTAAGTCTGAGGAGGCACCCTATCGACACAACCCAAAGGAATCGCCTCTCACATTCACTCCTGGTTTGACGACCCCTGCTACGTCGACTTCTTTCGCCAGTAGTTCCCGTTCAACTGCCGGTCTTTCTGCTACTCAATGGTCTGCTTATTCCAAACAGATGACGACGCCCACACCAGTACAGCATTCGGTTGTTTGATCAGAGACTAATCATCAACTCCTCAGACTGAAAATGCAATATTGCATGAAACCATTTGCATTTCATTTTGTGTATTAACGTTTCTCCATAGTACGTTATTGCTGTACCTGTGATGGTGAAATTGGTTGTACGAATATTTATCAGATCTCATGACATGATAATCTGTAATGATGATCCAAGAACTCTATAACATAACTGTAGTAAAGCTCGGTCACTGCTAAGCTGAGTCAGTGTGCATGTCAAGTCCGCGGTTAGTCCGGTCAAAAGCCAAGAGTGAAATCTGAGAAGACACAGAAACAGCTTAAGGAGGAATGGACGGAAGAAACAATAGGCTGTTAGTCAAGGTCAAAAGGGCAACATAGACTCTATGGGGCAAACCTTTACCAGAAGAGTTTCAGAGTCTGGAGCCAGCAACATGCTTATCAAGAGCTGTCCTTATCCTCAGCATGGTCAGAGTGACAGAGAGAACTTGGTCGATTAGTTACAGGTCAGAGTGGAATGAAGATAGTTAGGTTGGCTAAAATGTAGAACTTTGTTGACAATTAGCATTGTCTTTGCCTGTGGAACGATTTTAGGGCTGGGCATATACACTTGTATGTCGTTACTTTGGAGTTTTAGTGATGGCTCTGGCCAAAGTCTTCAGGACCCCATGAAGCTTCATCAAATTAGCCTTCGACATGCCAACAAGAAACGAGTTACAGCAGTCGAAACTGTTAAAGACCAGGGCGTTTGCTGACAAACCTGGAAGAAACTGGAATGTGGTGCCTAACCTTCAAATGTCATGACTATTATAATGGACTGAGCAACATTGAATAAATTAGCGGTTTAAGGATGGAGTCAAATATAATGCCCAAATTATGAGCTAAACAGCTGTGCTTTGTAACAGAATTGCCAAAGTTTATTGGATTCAGTTGCTGATTATTACCAAAATGTAGAACTCATTTTGCGTGGATTTAACAGTGGTCCATTTCCTGCCATGCAGGATTGGTCGTGAGTAAAGACCCAAGATAATAGAGTAAGAGTTGGAAGATGAGTAATTGTAGTTGGAGGATTAGGGACTGTATCCAGTACTTTGAAAATGAGTTGTTCTGATCCAAGTTCAAGATGAAACTGACTGGAAGCCTCCATCATGTTACTTCCTTTCTCCTAGGTGCGTGTTTGCTGCATTATGTGCTGAGTCAATTTCCAGCAGGGAATTTTTGGCCATGTAACTGAATCAGTTCAAAAGATTATCTTATTCAGTTTGGTCAGATTTTCACTTTCTGACTGAATTTGGTGCAGTGAATTTTAGTTGGACCGCTGATCGTTATGGTTATAGCTGTTGTCTTTCTGGAGTTCAAATCTGATCCATGTTGATGCTATTAGGCCTAAGAAGTAGACTGAAGCTAACTGCAAAGGTACGTTATGTGAAGCAGGAGAAATAATTTGGCCAGGTGATGTAACTGGTTTAACTGTTTGTCTGTGTGATTAAGACTTGTCACATCCTTCTTACTATATGCATTTCTATGGCAACTTTGAAGAAATGACAGGTGTAGCCAGTTTCTCAGAGCAGTTTGTGGCCTACTTTAGTTAGGAAAGACTTAACTGGACGGTTAGAAGGGAAACTGGTGTGAGTAGATGTTCTTTTGTACAATTTTCTTGCGGTCTGTTGTCAGATCAGGAGTGTTTGTGAGTGGATGTTGTTCCTTCAGGTTGTGTTGTTAAGGTGTTGCATCAGTCTGTCACGATGTTGCAGTGGACCTATTCTATCAATGATTTCAACAATTCTATTTCTGTGTGCAAAAACTGTTGGTTGCTATTCCTGTTTTATTCATTGTTGCCACTTTATTATGAATATGATTTTGTATTGGTGGCACTTGATTGTGAATGATTCATGGATAATTTGTTGCTTTCTTACTTTTTACCTGTTTGTGTCCAGATTCTTTGTGCTGGAGGAATGTAATAGATGATGCTATGTTGCCTATACCAAAAAGCCTGGGATACTGCCTATGGAGAGATTGAATGCCAGTTGGCCTTGGCTGTGAAAGGCTGACTACTGCAGTGATAGGCTTGTACAGTGGTTCCAAAGCCACTCCAATTTAATAATTTGGAATATGAAATAAGCAAGCATAATGTAAGGGCATGCATCCATATTATGTAGACATTGTTATAGTGCCTTTAAACAGTGCAAACACTCAAAGCAAATGATTAAGGCTAAGCAGTATAAAAGACTGGCCTCAATCAACATAGTATGATTCCACGGTTTCGCCATAGACCGGAATGTTGTTCATCAGTACCATGACACCTTCAAACTCAGAAATTGACAAAACTAAACTTGACACTTCTCATTGGAAGATCTCTGGTGAACTTGTAATACCAAAATCTAAACAAAAGCATCCAAATGTCACCTGAATGTCGTACCATGTGTGTCTAATGCTGGCTGATGGAATCTAGACACTTTGTCCAACTTGAAGAAACCTCAAGCATTCTGTAGCTTTGATAACATGTCATCTGAAGTTGGTATCATGACTGATTCATGAGCATTTCTTGTTTACCAGCTCTCTTGAACTGTTAGGTGTCCATATTTTCTGCCGTTTCTGTTCCTCTTTTATAACAGGCTCCAAAGCTGTGCACAGTTCGACATCTCCATGACCAGTTCTGTCATATCCATTTCTTGCATTTGTTCAACTGTTGCTGAACAGAAGAATGGAATTCTTCTAGGGCCAGAATAGCTTATGGCATGTTGTTCTCTTTCAACATAATTTTCAATGCCTTTAGTTTACCACAATTGGTGAAGAGTACATTGTCCATGATGTCAGTGTCCTCGATTCTCTGAATCAGTCTCCGTTTTACTGAGCAAAATAATCCAGCAAGTTCGACTCTGCTCATTCATCTAGAACCACAATAATGTAGAGAAAATGATCAACTCTGTTCACACAAAAGTAAATTCGCTAAAAATACTCTCCGACCCATCCCAAGCTGATTGAGTGGAGACATTCTTTTGCAGTAGCAATTCCTTTGACTTTTATTCTGCCAAACCTTCTGTCTCAACTTAACTACATCTATATCCTGATTTTCGAAGCATGCCTTACCAATCTGTTCATCTTGATGCTTTTTCCTCATTTTAAATGGATCATGCCATTTCAGTTGCTTTATTTAGATCCAGGATAGGAATTAACTGATTGTCCTTCGGAAATTCTCTGTGTCTGATTCCAACAACTATAATGATCAAATTTTAACTCCTCTCACAATGTGCTCAACTTGCAAGCTTGTGCCAGAGTAAGTAGTGCAGTTGTAAACACCTCCACTGTTTGCCGATTCCCTGACCGTGTTACTGAATTTTGCTCTTTCGTATCTAATACATTTTTTAAACAGGAATCAAAAGCTTTCATACATATTCCTATTTCTGTTGCTGTTCTTCACTTATTGTAAGGCTGACTAGAATGCTCTTTGTAGTAATGAACTACTGTAATCAAAATACCTAATTAATGTAACGTGGTTGAACGAAGATGAAGTAACATAGCTGAACTAGGGCCCATCAGCCAGTCTGTTACAACCAATATCTGCAACAGTCAGCCTCCAACAGCCAAATGAGTCCATTGATATCGAAGACTCTTTGCTTATACATACGAATCTCTTGTATGCTAAATTTTGTGTCAAATTTATTATGGCTAATATTTAATTCTTGGTTCGTCATTATTTCCAGTTGTTGCAAATGACCATTTCATCATTTTATTATGTGAGTTTTCTGCTGAGATGTAATAAAATGAGAAACTGCATGGAGTGAATGAAGTCAACCTATCATTTACCTATCAGTTCTTTATGCAGATTAGAAATGTGTGCTTGATTTAGTTTAATCTAAACCACTGTAGCTGCAGCAGTCCAGGAGACTTTGATGCCTATTATGAATCTATGTCCACAGAACACTTTGATGCTTACAACTGACTTGGCATAAAATGCACAATTGCACATGCTAGGTGAAGAAGAAGAATAAAAGCGATAAATCACTTAGATCTATGTTTTGGAATGTTTGTTATCAGTACCTAAGTCAAAGTGGTGACAAATTAAAATGTTTATAGTTAAAACCCATCATAATTAAAGTAAAAAAAAGTAAGTGTGTTCTTTATTAAACGCTGGCAAACGCACGGCGCTGTACATACAAAGTAATACAAAGTTATCAAATAGTAGCGAAAAAGTTAGTAAATAGTAAACTAAAAAACACTATATGGCTTAGCTGTACAACATCCTGGCCAGGAAACCACGCCTGGTCAGGGAATCAAATCTAGAAAGAACACGGTTATGTGAGCGTGGGCGCAAATCATGACCAGTATATAGGACAGGGGGTAGTAGGTAATGAAGGATATGACCGGGATTATTTAAGATATTTCTAAAAAGGTCATGGTCGGCTTTTTTACAGAGTTCCTCAAACGTGGGGAAAGATTTTGGTAGGAAGCCAAAGCGTACCAGCTTGCGGACCACAGCACTTAGAGAGTCACGTTCCTGTTTGCTGGCAAAGCCCCACCACACTTGGGAACAATAAAGCATTCGGTTGACAGTGGTGGACCGGACCACATCATATAACCTGACTCCCAAGAGCCCATGCGAGATTAAAATACGATGGGCATGGAGAGATTGCTTGGCCCGTACACAAATCTTTTGGATATGGGAGGAAAAACCGAGCTTTGCGGAAATCTCGATACCCAATATATTCAGGGATGTGACCCTTTTTATGCCACGTATAATTGGAGGACCTTGTTCAAGATTCACATTTGGTCTGGTCAAGATAATTTCGTTAGATTTAGACTGGTTTAGGTGGAGATTACATTTGCGAGCCCAGGCACTAATGTGATCTAATTCTGCATCCGTGGTGGAAATATTTGAAGCCAAGATCAAAAGATAGCAATCATCAGCATATTTGAAGATATAATTGAAGCTGTGGAGAGGTTTAAGACCAGAGATGGCCACTAAGAAGTTTGCTGGGCCCATGCGAAAACCTTGTATTATACTAGCATTGATGTGAGCCAAGGAAGAGATCATGCCGCGGAACTTGGTACAATGACTACGATTGCTCAAGAAGGAGAGAATCCATGAATTGAACATGCAAACAACAAAAGAATCTAAGTTTACTTAGTCAAACATGATTCGTTCATTAGATGATAGAATGGCAGAATCTTTATGCATCAATACGCATGTCTTGTCAAGGAAGGGGTCAGTACGAAGAATGGCTGATGTTCAGGATAGAGGTTGCGTGAAGCCACCCAACATGGGATAGATGTGAGCAATGCCTCAAAGACTGATGCATGTACAAGTTTAGAGTTTGTCAGTTTTGTACATTCCAAACAAGGTCAAATAAATTAAGTTAATTACCACTATTTAAATGTCTTCTATACTATGATCACATGGTGACCATGTTATTGATTAATAACATGATACTGTAATCAAGCAAAGTAAAGAAACATGTTTTCTTGTCCAAAATAAAACGCTTTAGGCTTTTCGCCGCTTCTGTGTCCCCTTATCTTATGTCCCCTGTGGTCTTGAGGCAACTGGACTTGGTTCTTAACTGTCTTGGTATCTCTGGACAACCTGCACCTGACACGACGTACTAAACTTGACTATTGCCACTCGCTCTTCCCGAATATAAACACCACACAAATAAACCGCCTTCAAGATATCCAGAATAATCTCGTGCTTGTACCGTCACTAAACCCCATAAACACCCGTCACTTCACTCAATTCACTTCACTGGCTTAAAATACCTGAACGAATAGAATACAAATTTAAGTCCTATATCACTCACAACACACTTCAAGCCCTCCTCTCCATCAGTTATTCACAAACCATGCAATCATTTCGTTCAACCCGTTCCTCTTCCGCCCTAACACGTGTCTATCTGTCCTCTGTCTGTGTGTCCACAGCAGAGGTGCAAAAAAACCAAACTTTTTTCAAAATGAAAAGTTGGTTTTTTGGTTTTATTTGTTTTTTTTTGTTTTTTTGTTTTTTGTTTTCGAGAATTTCCTATTTACAGAAACACCACGTTGCCTCTCCAAGTCGCTCCAAGTCCATCTGTCATGGCTACCCTTTTAGGGGATCCTTAATACTTCAATGTCCAGATCAGGGCTCTCTAAGACTTCTTATATACCGTTACAGGATCATAAAACTCATAAAAATGGCATAATACCGTTCAAATTAATCAGATGCATATAAATGAAATTAACTAGAACAGCAGAACCGTAGAATGTCATAAAACGAAGTTAACAAAGACCACATACAACAATAATTGCCAAGAGACTTGAAGAGACGACATTTTTGGCATTTATAATTTTGAAATTTATAAAAAAACCAAAATTTGGTTTTTTTGGTTTTTTAAAAACCAAAAAAACCAAGCCTTTAACAGGGCTGTTAAAGGCTTGGTTTTTTTGGTCCACAGGTCTTCCACGCAAAACTGCATGAAAACATTGCTCTTTCATAAACATATCCAGAGCACTCCTCGATCCCTCTCCGCTTCAATTCTAAACACCATCCACCATATCCGCCTGACTGCTTTTGGATATTGACATGGAACCGATTTTTAACCCTATCTGCTTATAACGATTTTGTTTTGACTAAGCGCCTGTAAATAAGCTGGTTCCCACGACTTCGCTTTTTGCCAATCCATTTTATTTCGGTTGTGGGCTGTTTAGGTAGTTATATATTGACATTGTGGTTCCATAAATATCTAGCAGAGGAAATAATGTTAGAGTTAGACGAAGCTTCAGCCTTCAGTCCCCAATATTTTTGAGCATAACTTTCCAGCTTTAGAATTGTAATTTGTGCATTAGCATTAATTACCAATGTAATGTCAGTTACCAGAACGTCGTAATCGTAAACTCGAGATTTCTACAGCGCCCACAAAAGCGAAGTCGCGGGAACCAGCTTATTCGCAGGCGCTTAATCAAAACAGAATCGATAGGCAGAGGGTCAGAATCCAGCACTAAGTCTTGTCGATAATTGATTGTAATCGTAACCTCGAAATTTTTTACAATGGCGACAAAGCCCATAACAAAGCTGGGAAGGCTGAATAAAGACTGGGTCAACAACGGACTGGGTAAGAAAGCTCGGTAAAAGATAGGAAAATTTGACACAGATTGATGAGGTGAATCTTTGTGAAAATTAAGCTTCAAATATTTGGAGCCTAAGGCGGATTCCTGCCACCTAGCGATTTTTAAATGTATTCATACAAATTACTATTTGACAAAATTTATTTTAAAGAGTATCTCTGCGTAAAAGACTAAGAGTTGTCAGAGTAATTAACACTGACATGGCGAAATGTTTAACATATTTATGTGCTTGGACGTTGAGACGTATAAAATTTCGATGCTTGCATCCGATTACCTGTACTCGAGGCATTGCGGCTGTTGTTGTTGTTGTTGTTGTTGTTGTTAGAGGGCGCTGGATATTATTATTATGATGCGGTGGAGGCGTCGGTCTCATCTAGTTGATTAGTATCGTACGAAGGTACTTGTGATTATAATCGTTTGAAAATCTAGCAAAATTATTATGAAGCTTATTTGAGATTTTTAACTGTCTTGAGAAAGTATACGGCTTGTGCAGTCATTAGCATTTTAAGATGTTAAAAGTACCGTATTTGTTATCGTCTGGCTATGTTTCTATTTACTTTGGTTCACTTTCTTGCCGACAGATCAGACCCTGCGCTGCTTGTCCAGTGATTCGACGACTGATTTGCACTGAAGTAAACAACGTCGACAGTCAAGGATTGTGTTCGAAGCGGTTTGATCTTGTATTCAAGAGTCATCTTTGGAGACTTAACTTCAACAGACGCCAGAGCACCATGGTTGCAGACGTATGTAATTTGGGCAACATGGGTAATCGTAATTGTAATCTCGAAACTCCTACAGCACCCAAAAAGCGAAGTCTTTGGAACCAGCTTATTCACAGGCACTTAATCAAAACAGAATCGATAGGCAGAGGGTCAAGATCCAAAGAGTCAGGCAGGCAGACATGAGATGGCTAAGGTGGTGGTGTTTAGAGTTGAAATGGTTAGGGGGTGTGGGGAAGAGAAGGAATCAGAATTGGATTAGTGAAAAAGCAGTGTTTTCAGGTTTCAGTGAAAGACCTGTGGAGAGATAGCAAGAGGTGATGCTTTGGTGAGTTCATAAGTTCGTAGAATGGATAAGATATTTGTTGTAATACTGGCAGAAGTTTGTTCCAGAGAGGTGGAACAGCTATGGCTATAGAGCGATTTGCAAATGTTAGGCTTAAGATGGCTTGAAAATGTTTCTTGAGCTGTGTGAAGTGAACTGGTTTGTAGTTTTAATGCTAGGCTGTTTTAGGAGGATGGTCCGATATAGTGCATGAGAAAGCCCAATGTGCCTCCAATGAAAGTATGGAAGTGCAGGACAACAGGTCTCCATAGGCGGCTGAGCGCAACGCCAGTGACTAGGTGAACTGGAAACAGGAATGCAGAGCTCTCTCTGATGCAGGCGCTATGTTAAATGAAATCCATAAAAGCCAGGTTATTTGGTCAGTTTTGGTCAGAATGCAGATTTCAAGACAGTGAGACAGCATAGTGCTACTGTGGAAATCATTGGTGATAGTGGTCATAGGGTTATATAGGAGCAGAACCATGATTGGGTAGCTTGACAAGTTTGGTTTTCAGTTGGTCTTGAATGAAATGCTGCAGGAGAGAGGGCAAGTGGGAGTGCTGAAATTGACAGATGAGACAGTGGAAGATCGAAATTGCAGAGATCTGTTAGGAGCTCATTCCAAAGATCTGGTGCAGTTTGAGAGAAGAGAAAGTAGGAGACCAAGACACAAGGGTAGTGTTGTTTTAATAATGCCTCAATTTTAGTTTTAGTTTTAGTTATGATTGTTAGTCTTCATTTTCAGTTTTAGTTTTAGTTTTTATTGTGTGTCAATATTAGTTTTAGTTTTCGTTTAGTTTTTATGGATTAATTTTCGTTTTAGTTTTAGTTTTAGTAAGCTAATTTTAGTTTTAGTTTTAGTAAGTTTATTTCAGTTTTAGTTGTAGTAATTTAATTTCAGTTTAAGTTTTACCAATTATTTAATTCCATTTAACTTTTAGACACAAAAAAACTAATATTCAGGGTTTGGTTATCCCAGCACCACCAGTCACTTGAAGTTTGGTAATTTCGCATAATATTATTAGTGTTCCTAATTATGCGCTATTTATTGTATGGGTTTTAGCGTTGGCCGAATACAAGATGGATTGACGAAAAGCATTCATGCTAAATAGATGTCGGATTGATTAAAATAATTTTTACTTAAATAGAAGTGGGATTGATGAAAAGATTCTTGCTTAAATAGAAGCGGGATTCATAAAAAATAATTGTTGTTTAAATGGAAGCTGGATTGATAAAAAGAACTCCTGCTAAATAGAACCTGGATTGACGAAAAGAATTCTTGCCCAAGTCGAAGTTGGATTGATGAAAAATAATAATGCTACAGTGGACGAATAATTAAGAACGCTAAACTGTGAAAGTAGAAGTGCTGTGTTCAGCCTATATAAGTTGAACACAGCACTGTGTCGCATCAAGCTCAATAGTATAATAATAATAATCCAAAACAGGGCGGTCCTTTGGTCAACCATTGATATTCGTCACGGTACAAGTCAGAGACGAGCGAGGCTTTAGACATTACTGCATTAATTAAGTGAACTTGTCGCAGTAAAGTGCCACAGCTATTGTTAAAATCGAAATAGATGAATTCTTAGCGGAAAGTAAATAAAGAAAAACTGGAAGTAGCAACATCTCGTTCTCGTTCTCCTCGAGTGTCTTAAAATATATGAACAAATGTTAGCAGAGCATACTGTTTGCACATAATGCACAAGGCAGTACAATACAAATGGTGAGTTAAGTAAGTAAAGAAAAAATTATTTGTTGATAAATATAGTTTTAGTTTTCGTTTGATCAATTTTCGTTTCGTTTTAGTTTTTATTGCTACAAATTTCGTTTTAGTTTTAGTTTCCGTTGTCTGCGTATTTTAGTTTTAGTTTTAGTTTTCGTCAACGAAAACGTTCAATTTTCGTTAATTGCCATTTTCGTTTTCGTTTTCGTTGACGAAAACAACACTACACAAGGGTATGATGATTAAATGAGTAGCTGTTTAGATTTGCATGCATTGCATGAATATACTAGACAAGTGGCTACAAATTCTACTTATATAACTTTAGCATCAATATAATTAGGGAAGTAGCCATACAGTTGAGCAGTACTGGTAACCTGTGTGTATGCATAGAATCTGTAGATCCTTGCCTGGAGGAACATCCTCTATACTGTATAGTATATTACTTCAATGTTGAATGGAATGTTTCAGATAGGATAAGACTTGATCAGGGTGCTGAAGTCAAGTATTGGTTGTTTGAACTTAATGTTCTATTTTATTATTTTTTGCTGTTTCTTTAGTTTTTTATCAGAGTCTTTCTGTATCCAAGTTCAAAGTTTAGAGTACTGTTGGATTCTATGTAGAAGTTTGAGCAGTTCTACATTATATAATTATGATCTACATGTATTGGTGGAAGTTTGCCACTATTTTAGATTGTCTGACTAGTATACAAATACCAATGCATTCTACTTGTGTTTCCCATAACCTTACATTTACAAAATGCCAAATTATTATAACAGTAATAATAAAACCAATAATAAGGTTTATGGGTTTCCTTGTGGTTACCAGGGATGGATAATGTTTCCATGTCAAGGAACAGATTTCAAAGGATTAATTGCAAAATATATTTACATGTTAATCGTGTGTTGAAGGCTATTAATTGACAGTCGTAGATTGTTTTAACAAATACTTTAGTATCCGTTGCATCCTGTTAAATTAATGTTGTTGCTGCTGCTGTTGCACTATGGCTTTAAGGGTGATGAAGATGATGCGAAGGGTTAACAGTTTCTGTTCAAATGACTTTTATGTTATAGCTTGATGAAGCTGTCTCCATCTATCGAGATCTTGCAAAGATTCCTAAAGTAAAGCTGGGCATGATATGCAGTGAAGAGACACCTGGTCATCTTCAGATCTATTCCGAATGGCTCCAGAGAGATCTTGAACGCAATGAACAAATCAAATTCGCCAGAGGTCACATTGTACAGCTTGATGTCGTTATCCCAACACCTCCCTATGAACTATCCAATGAGTAAGCTTTACATTTCATATACATGTATATCATATGCATTTTATATGTTTCAAGTTGTACTGGTTAATAATAATGGAAGTGGTAAAACTATTGATCACAGAAAACAGTAATAATTGAGTTTTTTATGAATGATTGAATTGTATCTCGAATCTTTCTCAATTTAGTGAATTCAAACTTCTGGAAAGTTCTCTAGCCATTCTTAAGCTTTTAATATGTAAATCTGGTTGAATATACTCTTTAACACTTTGACCGCGGGCCCAATTATAGGCCAGGTGCGGGTAATATAGGCCAACAGCCCAAAAATTTATAAACATTTTACGTAATGATTTTTGACATCCTTCTGTTGAAAGTATCAAAATAACTGTTCGTTTTGCGTGTTTTCCTTACTGTCAGACTGAGGGGCCATAGAAATTATGTTCAGTGTGAACCAGTTTGAAACATTTTAGGCCTACAACGCATAGTAGGCCTACAGGCTCTAAAGGGCAAGTTTCACAAAAATAACGCGTTTCCTTGCGCCTTTCCTGCTTGTTGCAAACAATACATCTATTGCAAGGTCCTGCTTTGCTAGCAGTTGCTGGGATAACATCCAGGTAATGCTGTCCACTAAGTCTGGATAAGTCCGAAGCCTTGTGTTCCTTGAAGGCCACCGAGGGGCGGCTGTCTCTGGCCGATCTTGGCTTCCGAGCAGAGACCAAATAACATTAGGCTATTTGTTCCAAACCTCGTGTACACTATCAGCAAAAGATTCATCGTCTAATTCGCACGACATCTTCACAGGCTGCTGTATACTGAACCTTTTCTTGTTCAAATAATTCGTATAAATTTATTATGTTTACCGCAAAAAGCCTACACCAAGATGGCTGACACAACAACAGACGCTTCATATCATAATTATATTCCATTTTTTAGTCACTAAACATTGCCAAAAATTATCTTATATGCATTCAGTAGGTAGCAGCACATGTCCACTATTACTTAGAAGCGGCAGGAATTATTACTGGGACGCTGAACAACCTCTGAACGGCCGATACCTAAGGGACGTGTATACATGTCCCTAGCGTCTGAACAATCCCAATTTGGGACGTGTTAACACGTCCCTAGCGGCCAACGTGTTAATAGATGCTCCTTGTGACGAATAGCCGATGTAATTAGTAGTCGTTTGGCCCTGAAAGAGCGATTAGGTCCTTTGCACCTGCAAATAGGTTATTCTGAGTGCGCGCCTCGTTGAAGGATATATATATGTAGGCCTAGATATAATTGTGACCAATTACTGATCAGGGCAGGTGGTCCACCGGAAGTGTGGGCGGTAGAAAACGCGGGAGCGGATGAAGTTGAATCAAGGGAGTTGAGGTTTAGCTCTTGTCTGAGTAAGGCGGTTTGTCGAGGACAATAGGCCGATGTTACGTCTCGACGGACTGAGATTAACAACCGTGTTTAATATAGTGTCGATAGTGAACTTTCTTAGATTTGCGCTGATGTACGTTAGTGAAACTTCGTTTGTTGAAATAAAACTTCGAAAAATCTTCACAATTGGCGAGCCTGCCAGGAGCCGAGAAGTATTAAAAGAAGATTTTTGGGCGAGTTTTTGTATCGGACTTCAAACGAACCGACGTTATGTCGACGCTGAAAGACTTGATGGCCTTCGGCAAGGAATGCGGCCTATCCGGAAAGGAGCTTATGGAATGGGTCACGCAGAAGCAAGCTGAAGAACGGGAAGACAGAGAACGAACACATTCTGCAGAAAAAGAACGGATCGTTCAACAGAAAGAACTGGAGGAACTAGCTTTGGCTCGTGCCAAAGTTGAACGAGACACTCAGGTCCTGCAGTCTAAGACCGTGAAGGCGGCCAAAGGATCGGCCGCTAGCGATGACAGTCTACCGGACGATGAAAATTTATGGCAGCGAAGAGGAAGCGACGGAAGAGCCAAAGGGCCAAAAATCCCGCCTTTCGAAGAGGACAAGAACGAACTAGACAGCTACCTCTTCCGCTTCGAAAGATATGCCCAGCTTCAGAACTGGAGGAGAACCGACTGGGCGGTTTATCTGTCGGCGCTGCTCAAAGGTAAAGCTCTTGAGGTTTACGCTCGTTTACCGGTCGAGGAAGCGCTGGACTACGACTGCCTCAAGCGAGCTTTGTTGAAGCGCTTTAATCTTTCGGAAGATGGATTCTGAACAAGATTTCGGAGCACAAGACCGGACGGAAGTGAGACTCCTTTTCAGTTTCTTTCCCGTCTTGAATCCTATCTTTTGCGATGGATTGAGATGGCCGGGAAGGAGGACACATTTGACGACCTAAAGACTTTGATCATCCGGGAACAATTTATCAACACGTGCTCGAAGGATTTGGCAGTGTTTCTGAAGGAACGGAAGGCCACTACGTTGTCGGAAGTGGCCGAAATCGCCGAGCGCTACACGGAAGCGCACCCTCTGAGACCCGATGACAAAAGCGGAAGCTCATCGCAAGAAGAATCAGCCAGGACAGATCGGAAATCCAGCGTTCAGGTGAAAGAAGCGGTCAGACGTTGCTTCATCTGCGACAGCCCGCGGCATTTGGCGCGCGACTGTATAAAGAAAGTACCTGTGGCCAGCCTGGAGTGCAAAGGCCGCGGATATCCAGAGCCAAGGAACCGGACGCCCTGGAAGAAGAGGGACAGCCGACGACTCTCTTCAGCGACGAGCCATGAGTTTGACTGCGATAGCCGTCAACAGAAGCTGCTGTCTGCTTCACCGACAACCCGGCTGAAACAACCTGTACTGTTGCAGAGTAGAGAGAGTCCGAAGTGTCGAGCGCACGCCAGACATCAATGTGAAGACTGTCTGATTACCGATGACGGTCAATTAGAACCGATGTGCAACGCCATGCTATCGGACAGCGTCGAGCTCCGCTGTGGCTGTACGTTGCCGGTCGTTGCCGACGCCTGCCGAGACTTAGAATCTACAGCGTCAATGCCAACTGCCGAAGGATGGATCGGACAACAGAAGGTGAGCGTTCTACGAGACACCGGTTGTTCGACTGTCGTTGTCAGAAGGGACCTGGTTCCAGACGAAGCCCTCACAGGTGCAACGAAGACCTGTGTCTTGATTGATGGAACAATTCGTAGAGTACCGGTGGCCGAAATAGACATCGACACGCCTTTCTTCAAAGGGAAGGCCAAGGTCATTTGCATGAGAAGGCCTTTATATGATGTTATTATTGGCAACGTTCCTGGGGCCAGTTGGATAACGGGCCATAGGTAATGGAACAGAACTAGTGTAGGACATGATTCGCCTTAGATCAGCGTACTGCTTAAAAGTAACTAGGGTTGTACAAACATAATATTGTCAGTGGTCAAAATGAACGCTATAGACTGTCTAATAATTTTTGGTGCTTCGCTAGACTGATTTGGTGTAGTTGTATAGAACTAAGACTAGCCTGCTATAAAGTATTTATTGCATAATCTTGTTTAGTTTGCCTAGCTGGTGCACTTTGTATAGGCCTGCTATAGACTTCACGCTATTCGTCTTGTTTAAGAGTGATAATTCTTGTCTCGAATGTTCACTCTTCGAAAAGGGAAAGTCTTGTGACGAATAGCCGATGTAATTAGTAGTCGTTTGGCCCTGAAAGAGCGATTAGGTCCTTTGCACCTGCAAATAGGTTATTCTGAGTGCGCGCCTCGTTGAAGGATATATATATGTAGGCCTAGATATAATTGTGACCAATTACTGATCAGGGCAGGTGGTCCACCGGAAGTGTGGGCGGTAGAAAACGCGGGAGCGGATGAAGTTGAATCAAGGGAGTTGAGGTTTAGCTCTTGTCTGAGTAAGGCGGTTTGTCGAGGACAATAGGCCGATGTTACGTCTCGACGGACTGAGATTAACAACCGTGTTTAATATAGTGTCGATAGTGAACTTTCTTAGATTTGCGCTGATGTACGTTAGTGAAACTTCGTTTGTTGAAATAAAACTTCGAAAAATCTTCACACTCCTGTTAATGTGCAAAAACATGAGATTTAAGTAAAATATTTACACATGAATTACATAAATTGTGAAATTTGACTTACATTTAAGTCACTGATGGCCCAAGTTCTGGCAGTGGCCCAGAGAAAGACTTGCTATGGACTGGTTCGAACCCATAATGCGTTCTCTTCAGGCATGTGGTCTGACTCAAAGATACTTTTAAAATATGGTTCACGTAACAAATTCAATAAGTAGAACTTTATCCTGTCTGTTTTTTGCTTACTGTTCATTCTCGGAATTCAAGTCAGATAGAAAATAAAATTTTCTATTTACATTTTTAAAAGATATCCTCCAGGGCCATGGAGGGGGAGGGTTAACCCAAATGCATATGCTCGTGTATTGGCGGGGGGGGGGTCTACTGATGATTATAATATACGTACACATTGGAAATGGGGTGGGGTGAAACTTCTATAATAATTTGTCTGTTATTGGCCTTCAAATGAACCATTGCATGAGATTTATAAGTACTACTGGGAGAAGTAGGACTGTGGGAGAGGTGTAACTTGTATGCCTCTGACTGCTATTAACTGCTAAGCATGTTAATATTAATCCTTGACTGTTTCTGCATTGATTAAATATAGACCGTTCTATAGGATATGGGAGTGTAAAAGGTACATGTGCATACAGGGAGGGGGAGGGCCAATTTCTCTGGGTTTCTGCATTCATACTAAAGGGATGGTCCCTAACCATGCATACAAGGAACTATGGGCGCTTTGCATCTGTTCAGCCTGCAGGCATTTTCACGCCTTGAATTTATTGTCATTCAACTGTCAGTGTTATGGATGTCGACAGATTGATGAAAGAATGGAATAAAAATAAGATATTTTAATTTAATAGAGTTCAGTTTCAGAACTTAGAAGTTGAAATGTTCCAGGAGAATAGATAAGCTGAGGCAGTGCTTTTTTTCAGCCGGAACGGTCCGGAACGGCGTTCCGGGACCTTTTTTCAGCTATTAAAAATATATTTATTAATTAAAATTTTTAATTAAAAAATCATTTTTAATTATTTAGATACTTTAATTTAATTTCAGTGCTTTCATTGTTTATTGATACTGAAATATATGAAATATAAATATTAGCATAAAATATGCCCCTGTAATTGTTCTGAATTTGTTGAGTTCCGGAACCTTTTTTGCTAGAAAAAAAGCACTGAGCTGAGGGGAGAATCCACGAACACAGGTGGGTGGAAGATGAGCATTTGACTGATGTGTTGGAAACCTTTGTGAATTAGTGTGTCTTAGACTAAAGAGTGGTTACAGAATTTAAGACAGGAATGACTTAAGGATGAGTACAGAAAGGGTTTCTTCTGGATGGTGTCTGTGCCCCTAAAAGATAAACTTGATCACCAACACTGTAGAGTTTAAAATAGTATCTTGTACTTTGTTTTCGTAGGCAGTGGAACAAGGAATCTCCATCAGGCAAATATAGAGCAATTGTCAGAAAACTAAAGGACAAGAAAGGAGATGAGAAACAGTACTTAGAGGTAATAAAAACTATGCTAATTATCAACTTTAGTTAACCAGCCGTTGTTCTGGTCTTGGCTAGATATGTTTGAGTTGCATACACATTTCATCACATTGTCGTTCTACATTCTGTCGATGTTTTAAATAAATATGTGGTACTAATAAGTGTAATTTTAATAAGTTTATGTTGTAATTGTAAGTGCTCATTTATATATCACTTCTTTATGGGAGGTGCTCCCATTATGACTGACCAAGGCCATGATCAAATGGAATAGTCTTTAACCGCTTGCACAATAGAGAAATAGAATGGAGAAGAATTATTGCTTGTTGCAGATTGCATGGGAGCCTCGTCCAAAATGTTGCAATATAATAGTGTTTCCTGTTTGTGTTTGGTATGTAAACCATCATATAGAAAGTATGCAGCAAATGCATTTTTGCTTCTTTCAACACTCACTTTGCAATCTGGAGTGTCCACAAATCTCCGGTGGTCATTGATATTAAGTGGGAGTAGACAAATTTCTGGTACGGTTATGTTTTAAACAGACTGAGGACAAAAAAGTCGCTTTGCCATGAGGTGAAAGACTTCAAAATTATCATAAATTTTGTGTGTGGCAAGTTAGATCTCAAGCAAAGCATCTGTAGGCAAAGGTATAAACCAGTGATTTTCATTGTAAAACTATGAAAATGTATCAAACCCCGATGAATAGCATTGGCAAACGGGCTGACCCTTTTAGTAAAAGTTTTAGACCTGCTTTTATCTGAGGCTGACAAAACCATAGTCTAGTTCAGGGGTCTCCAAAGTACGGCCCGCGGGCCACATCCGGCCCGCTAAGACATTTGATCTGGCCCGCGGAACTCTCCTTGAAGAAACAAACTAAATTGGGAAAATTGAAAATTTTAACGCCGCTGTACTCTGACATGCATATTGCCAAAATCCATGTCGCTGTTTGTAAGGCACTGTGCCTGATATGAAATGACACCATTGCAGTGCTTAAAGAGTACAATATTCGGAGACATTATGAATCCAAGCATTCATCGCATTACTCACAATTCACTGGACAGCTGCGCAAAGAGAAATCTTTTTCTTCGGAGTTTTGGCCCGTGGGGCTTTAGAAAGTCAGCAATGTGGCCCCCCGCTGGAAAACTTTGGAGACACCTGGTCTAGTTGACGCAGCGTCATCCAACATCACTGCTGGTATAGAGGTACTGTAATGACATGTACCGTATTATCTCGGTATAATGCGCACTTTTTTCTGTAACAAAATCTGCTCAAATGTCGGGATGCACAATATCCATAGGAAAAAGTTCTTAGATGTTTTGACAAAAACCGACCACGTGTGAAGACCGCTGAAGCACTAATTAAAGACAACAGGAGAAATTTACATTGGTTTAGTTTGTTTTAATTACATTAAATAGGTTAATTTTATAACATGAGCTTTTAAATATTTTATAATTTTATTTTAAAGTGCATAGTTATGTTTGAAAAATAAATGATATGAGCAACATTTCACTGAATGTTATTTTATTCCACCAATAAATAGATACCAATTCTAGGCTGCAAGTATGTACAATAGCGCACCTTTCAGCAGCTGTTTTTGCCTCCAAAACGATTTCAAAAGACATAGTTTCACTTGGGGTCCGCATTATACCTGAGATAATACAGTAAATAGACCTGGACGATGAACAGTTGAAAATTTAGAAATTCGCTAATTCATTCAGTATGCTGCTAAATTCACACTGAGTTGTTTCTGTGAATTGGTTCTTAGCAGTTGTGAGCTAATTGGCAACTCATCTTTAATCTGCATTAAACAGTAATGAATTCATTGTCGCTGACAAAATGTTGATGAGTCGTCATTGACAGAAGTTGCTTGATTGATCTGGTCTCATTTCTTCATCTTTTTTCTTCTAGATCTGGTCAGACACACGCAAACTGCGCAACATTGAGGTCTTGGCTGTGGACCGGCATGGAAAAATTTATGAAGATGGTAAGATGCATATTTTTTATCAGTTAAAGTTGTTGAAAGTAATGACTTGCATTGTATTAAAATGACCACATGGGAAGTGGACTTTAATAGATGCTAAAAAATTTCTAAAGTAATGCTTCTCAGAGTGGTGGTCCATGGACTTCAGTTTATGGTCTGCAGTGAGCTGCCACTGCCAGGAGAGATGAATAAATATACTTTTACTGTAAATATGCGAATAATAGCTTCGTGTAGGATTTAGAATAAGAGCTCTTCTGGTGATATGCCATGCTTTGAAATATTCGTCTGATAGATGTTTGATTGTTTTCTAAAAGACCAGTTTGGTTGTTTGGAGTGGTCGCATTCGGAGACACATCTTTTATACGTTGCTGAACGCAAAGTGCCAAAGACTAAGTCTTACTTTGATGAGAAACAGGAGACAGGGAATGGCAGTGCCTCAGAGATAGAAAAGGTGACATCTAGTGTTCATTTATGTTGTTTATTAATTCTCATTTCTTTTTTAACAGAAGTTTCATTTATTTTTTAGACAATTTGATATTGAAGAATTTGTATCCAATTTGTTACAGCATTTCTTTTAAGTTATCGGTGGTCATATTGAATTAAACTAAGATAGCACTGCCTCTATTATAAATACCATGTACAGTCTGAACTTGTTAATGTGCTTCCAGATAACGTGCAGTGCTTCTTAACACGAAGTGGTTTTATGCCCCAAGGCTATTAACTTAACGCACTATATTGGTTAACACTGGTAGGATAAAGGGACTGAATGATTAAATGGATGGGCTGATGGTCAGATGGATGGTCAGATGGATGGTCTGATGGATGGACTGACGGACAGTAGGCTATGGTACATTTTACATGCGGTCTTACTGTTACACGCTGTGACCGACGGCTTGTCCCCCAATGACTTCATGTTACCGGGTCTGCACTGTAATTGCCTTTTATGATCTCATGAAGCAAGAAGATGTTGAAAAATAGAATTTGGGTGAAAACTTAATTTACGGTACGTTCACTACCATAATCAAGATGCCATAATCATAATCAATGGCAAAGGTGGTGTTTATAATCATAATCAATGGCAAAGGTGGTGTTTATTTACAGCAGATCTTTCACCAGGTTCAGTTAATTCAAAAGAAAGGACTTTTGACATTGTGGCCATTTAGTTTCACGACAATAGGTTGCTGTCACATTTCTGCAATAGCCAGTGAACTAGTTTCAAGTTGTCTTAACTGATGCATCTCCCATCGTCTTGATACTTTAAAGTCTACCGTGATGAAAGTGCAGAGTTCAAAACATGAAATGAAAGCCATTACAAACACTGCAGATGCTAGCTTGCAATCCAATTCTTAGATTACTGCATTGGCTTCCAGCAGGGTGCTGGATCAGCTTCACACTGGGCTGTTCATTATAGAATCAGGTAATGTTTTACAAAGATTATGTTTAAGATTATATTAAGTTTTAATCTATATTCCAACTGTCACATTTTGAAACTAAAGATTTTAATCTTTTTAATTAATAGAACTAGTTTTTAGATTTCTAACGGGCTTTCTGGTGTGTTTATTTAGGGCAATGAGTTTGTGTATAAAGATAACTGGGGTGAGCAGTTGAGTGAGAAGATTCACCCTGTTCTGTGCGTGCTCGACATTGAAGGAGGTGGCATTAGTCTCTTGGAAAATATACCCGGTCATATTTCGCCTGGACAGGTTGGTGACTTTGATCAGTCTAAATATTTAGAGCTCTTATACATTGTTCATCGTTGTGGTCATTATCATCAGCATTTTCATCAGTGTCTTCCTCATACTTTGTCAGTAAATAGTAGAGTGATTAGAAATAGTGTTTTTTAGACAGATTCTAATTTGTCTCAGTCATTTCCTGAGGATTATTTTTCTCATTTATTTATTTATTGTTCCCACCTACAACATCTGCACTTTAACACAGACATCATGAAGCACAGTTTAAAATATTTCTGGAATACAAATAGCACACTCTGAAGGAACCAAGGTTCTGCTTATTAACCATAACCATTACATTTTTTTATTGAACCCAAGTATCAGTATTCATGACGAAACAACAAGTACAAAGGAAAGAGTCAGCTGCTATGTAACATCAGATCTGTTTAAAATGATGATCATCAACATAACTTCAGTCTAACTGTGTTTAGCACAACAAAGCTAGAATAAACAGAACCAAAAAACTTCATTAACATTTACACCACAAATTATCAGACAAAAAGCTTTATTAACATATGCAGCACATAAATTATATGAACAAGTCACATGACATACATAATTGGCACGGTATACAGATGTGATGGTTAGGAGGTAAATTAAATTTCAAACAGAAAATCCAACATGTTTACCTGAAAATAATCAAGTGTTAGTTTGAGCAGAACTTCCATGTTAAAAAGTGACTTTGCAGTCTATGATTGCTGTTACGGTGATCCAACCATTGCATGACTATCAGGGAACTAGATGTTTGCCCATCCTAAGACGGTTGAGAGGAACTTGAAAAATCATCCCGTGGGCTGCTTGCCCACGGACTGCTTGTTGGACAGCATGGCAATAGACTATCACGCACCGCAACTTTCCTTACACAGAAAGTTGAATCTATGCGACAATTTAAAAACAACGCAGCGCCCCCTACTGACATGAGTCAACATCCATGAGTGGCCATGTTCTTAGTGCATAGTGCAATAGCACCACCTAATGAAATGAAATGACTCCAGTTTATTACAAACTGCATAACGTATAGGAATTTGAGCAGCACCAGCACCAGTGCACCACATACTGAAATGAAATGAGTCTATAAGCATAACAACTGTTGATTTCATGACTTTGTGACATTTCTGTTCATTTATATTATTAATTGCTTAATATAACTCTATTTGTTTTAAGTTTGCAGTGTTTCTGTCTCAGTTTTTCTGTCAGTCTTTGGCTGGTGTTTATGTTTTGTTTTTAGGCTGTTTGGTGTCCTGATGATTTGGGAGTTGTGTGCGTTGGTTGGTGGCATAATGCTCCTCGTCTTGGACTCATTTATTGTCCTATGCGGAGGTGAGTAACACAGATTCCATCTTCTCTTCTGTGAGTGCTTTTCTATCTTGATATTTATCTGGCACTTTTTTGAAGTCTCTGAGAGATGCTGTGAAAGTTCATTCATAGCATTAAAAATGAACCAGTTTAACATTATGAGTTGTGATTTATTGGCAACAGAATTAATTCTAAGCAAGTAGACAGAAGTAGAGAAAAAGACAGCCACACAATGGTTTTATATAGTTTATTGCCACTTGTCTATGATTCTTTATAATACAAGCTGTTATTGTGAAAAATGGGCAAGTATCAACCTTTGTAGTTTGAACCAGTTGCTTTTGAGACTTCCACTGTTCTTTAAAATTCCTGACAGGCCACCTATAGTGTGTAAAGTAACAATCAGAATACGCTGGTCGAAGAGGCAAAAAGGTTTAGAGGAGTGTGTGTTTCTGCCAAGTGTAATGTTGCTGTAGTAACAGAGGCTTAAATTCTGATGGCAACAGACATTGACAGATGAAGAACAAACTTTGATTGAGCAACGTAATGACTGAGGAAGCATATGAAAGAGAAGATTGACTAACACAGGAGACTGCTTTTATTGCAAGAGAGTAATGGCCTCTTGGTGCTCTCGAGTGCTGTGGGTAGAATGCTGGACTGCACAAGGGAGCAGTGGCGTAAAGAAGGGTTTCAGCGCCCGGGGGCAAGGGTTGATGACTGCGCAGTCTGCGCCCCATTTTAATCGTTCTTGTCATAGTACTCTGTACCACTGAAAGCTAATTTTGCGCCCTTTAGTGCTGTGCCCCAGGGCGGCTGCGCCCGGGGGCGGCTGCCCCCCCTTCGTTACGCCACTGCAAGGGAGCTAAATAGCACTGAGCCCAGGTAGTACTTGGACTTTGAAACTTGAATCCTGGTACTATACTTCTGAGCAGAGTTTCTATGTAGGCCCTACTGGTAGACACGTAAATAGTTTTGCAATGTGCATTACATTTACTTTGGCTTATTACGTTTACAGCAGAAAGTGCCGTGGATTTATGTAGATAAATGCAGGTGCCTGGTTCATTATGCAACCCAGATTATCACAAGAAAAAGGAGTTCTGCTGATTAGAAACTGCAGCCTATGAGTCGTTTTCAAACGGTTGGAAACTCAATTGTGAACTATTAGTTGCCTTTGTCTCTTATGAATGCAGTAGTGTCCCAGTAGCCCACCCAGAACTCTGGATAATGACTTACAGGCACTCATGGGGCAAAGGGTCAATCAGAATGCCCCTCTCAATATACGTATATTATGGTTTGTTTTCTAGGAGTGCACTTTTCCACATTGATCTGAAGACATTCACTTGCAGTAAGTTCAGTTTTTATTCGTGAATTGGTTTGTGTTCTTTTCAGGAGTACACGAGAGCCTTCTTATAGCAGACATAATTATAAAACAATATGGATTCAAAATTTAACTCATCCTTGCAACATGACCTCCCATTTGACATGTAATATGTTCCTTGACCTGGCTTGCAAAGTCAGGAAAGACATAGTTTAAAGAGGTTCAGACCTATTTTGCAGAGTAAGAGTTGTTATGCTAGCTGTTTCAGCATGCCTTTAAATTTAATTCAAGGAAGATGGAGTGAGACTATTAACCGATGCCTTGTGCATTATTTATTATGGCTCTCATCCAATCGCAGATGGAAAATGACGCCTTGTTGAACCACTGATGATGCATATGATCACTGTGGAAATATTTGATATACTATGCTGATGATTGTAAGCACTGCAATGGCATCTCCGTCAAACATATTAAAACGTGGTCATTACAGTAACTCGCATGGTAATCAGTTGCGTCATTGGGAACCATACTGTAGTAGGAATGGAGTGCAAGTGGGAACTGTAACTCTGAATGTCTCACATGATTGAATATGGAGCATAAAAATTAATATGATAGTCAATTCTTTATTCTTGGACAGGGGTCTCATGAATTTCGGAAACATGCGGCTTTTCACTGTGAAAGCTTTGTAAAATAGGATGTGCAATAATTGCTCAGTTAAATTCCATTTACAATACATGTTTTTCATTTACATGTTTTTGTTTGTGTGGAGGTTGTAGTGATGCAGAACACTGCAAATGAGATATACATAGCTTTTGTGAGCCTACATTTTATGTGATTTTTTGTGTTTATCACATAAAGCAATCTTAGGTGCTGACGATCGTTCAGTGCGAAGTCCAGTCTTTAGCCCAGACCATTCGAAGCTGATCTATCTGGACAATCCATGTGGGGGTCCTCATGCCCAGTGCAGTCGACTCATTCTTGTAAGTTAATTTACTCTGTCTGGCTGCTTTGATTAAATTCATTACAAATTGTAGACAATAGTACATGTAATTGCAGAATTGTTTGTTGAAAGTCAGCTAATTTTCTAGTGGTTTCTTCAACTTTGTGGTATTATTGGCATTTTGTTCTTGGCTGGTGTCACCAGTGGAGATTTTCACCCTAATAACCTTGCCTTCCTAACACATTCCATGTCTTTTGCACTGGTTTTAGTGTTTTCCTCTGAATATGTGTCAGATTATTACAAGTTTTAAATATTCATGAGGTTGTATTATCTAATTCCATATTCTGTTGGTTTACAGCTTTACTGAAGTTTTTTGTTTTGGTTCAGGTGGTTCAGATATTTAAGAGATAGGGCAAGTTGCTTTTACCTGTTTTTCAGTTTGTTTTTATGTGACATAATAATTTGTTTTTAATAATAGTGTGATTGGCCAACTAAAGGCATCGTACCTGTTGTGGAAATTGTCAGACATGCCACAGGTATGTGAACAAAAACCTGAATTGTTATAAATCTTTTTCCTTGGGTAAGGCCAAAACAAAATAATGGTGTGTTTCCGGTAACCCGACCGACTCACTTTTTTGCCGCGACTCGGAAAAAAAAAAATTTTTTTTACGGAAAATTTTGTAAAAAAAAAATTTTTTTTACGGAAAATTTAAAAAAAATTTTTGTTTTCTACTTCACATACATTTAGCCTTTGCATGCCGGTGATGCAGAATCGCGACCTTATAGGTGCATTCACTGAAGCAGAGACGTTCGGAAACTAGCGGTCTTTCAATGGAAAGAATGGTGCCGTAAATTACAGCAATAAAAGGGCTAAAGTGTGGAGTTTGGGAGAGGGAGGTAATAGACTCGAAAGTGGTGGATTTTCTCAGGGTAATTTGACAGGGTTATTTCACAAATCTGACCCCCATATTCATTGTATCAGAAATACCTATTATCGTACGTGCCATTATAAAAGTAAAGCCTCTTAATAGCAATCAGCCTACTTAACAACCTCCGTAGCATTCTACTTTCGTAGCAAACAGCCTTCTTAGCAACCAAGCTTTGTAGCAAGCAGCCTCTATGTCAGCCTCATTAGCAACCAGTTTCAAAGTCAGACTTGGCCCCTTTAGCAACCGCCTTCCTTAGCAACAGTTATCCTTAGAAACTGTCCTGCTTAGCAACTGCCTTCATTAGCAACTAGTCTCCTTAACAACCAGTCTTCATAGCATCCAATCTTCGTAGCAAGCAGTCTCCTTAGCAGACGACGTTAGGAACCATATTTCTTTCTATGCAGCGTTAATAATATTATAACAATAAATGGGCTCAATGTTTCCCATGGACAATTTACACACATGTATGATGTTGAGGAGATAACAGACACCGAAAAGTCAGCGATTTTCTCATGTTACCACCCATGCATATTTCCTAAAGAGCCATTGTCTGCTACACGTTTATTGTTTAATGTACATAATCCATAATTCCTTCCCCACCCCTGCCCCTTCCATTTCACCTTGCAAGAAAAACGATGTCAGCAAAAATGAAATAAATAAGATTGTTTTCTACAGCAGTTTGTAGGTACATTCTGCAAAAAGGCATTTTTAATACTCAAATAGAAAATATATACTTTGGTACAGCATGTACCGCTGTGCATAAATGGGCAGTGGCGTAATTTTGGGAAATCACTGCATAAAATTATTTTACCAAAATAAAATTATTTTCCTACCTACCTACCCAGTTTTTTTTAACTCTGTTACCGGAAACACACCATTATTTTTTTTTGGCCTAAGGTTCAAAAACTGATATTTTATAAGGAAGTTAGGTTGTTGCTAGTTGTTGGTGCGACTTCAACTTTGGCTCATGCACAGATAGCTACTTAAAATCCTATCTAATTGAAGTAATGTCCACAATACGTTGAATTGCCACAACAAGTTGTCTGAATTAAAGAAATACCGGATGTTGGAAAGACATAGATGCAGATATAGGCAGAGAACGTACCACTATTAGAAGCATCAGAAGTTTGTAATGCCTAACAGTTACAGTTAATGTCAAGTTAGTAAGTGTTGATCCAGTTTTCGTTGTAGGCTTTAGGTTTTTTGGTTTTCGTATTTCTTTTCGTTATTATTAGTATGCCGAGTTGTAATATAAGTTCTAGTTATAGTTACAGAGCCATAGTTTTCTTTTTTATTCGTTATCGTTATTTGTCCAAGTTTTAGTTATAGTTATAGTTAACGAAAACCTTAAGTTTTCGTTAACTAAAACTTCACTAGACATGGATGATGACATTTTTCATTGTAGCCGACGAGTTTCAAGGAATCTTCACAACTAAACTTAACTCGAAGTGCTGGTCATTGGACAGTAAGAGGATTGTCATCAGTACAAACTGGAGAAGTAAAGTGGTAAGTTGTGATTACTATTTGTGTTATTGTTGTGGCCAGGAATCATAAGTATTCTGTTTAAATTTGAAAAAAACTTATAAATCTCCTTCCAGTTTTAGTACATACCGTATATACTCGACTATAAGTCGATTCAAGTATAAGTCGAAGTGTACTTTTCGGAAAAAAATAGCGTCCTAAATCGACAGCTCGAATATAAGTCGAACCCATAAAAATCAAAAACGAATTATGCTTAACAATTTTTAATGATTAAACAAACTTCTAAAATACGCAAAATCTAATAAAATTATGTTTTAAAATTATTTCTAATAATATAAACAGCATGTGAATGCAAATGGGTAACTTCCGTTCAGTGCTTCCGGTTTGTATAATAAATTTAGTAAGTAAGGGAAGCATCTTCAATGTAGTGTAATTAAAATGTAGTATGTGACTAAAAATTCAAGTTCACGATAATTATATTGATATTAATAGATTTAATCTTAAACAAACAAAAAGTAATTTAAAATCCTTCAAACTCTTCATCATCATCTGATTCCCCAAACAGTTTATCATACTCTTGCATGGCATTCGAATTTCCATGAAGTTCAGCATACTCCACAACTTTCAACTTGAAGCTAGCTTCATATGAGACTCTTCCTCTTCAATTCGCTCATTTTGGTAAGTATTGGGTATTGGTACTTATTTTATTAAAATTATTAAAACTAAGAACTTCCAAATTAGTAAATGCTTTGTGCAAAACTAGATATATACAGGACTTCTGGAAAGATTTGATAAGAAACGAATTGAATCGCCTTATTTGTGTCCGTACTCTTCGGTTCTGACACCATGTAGGCCTCTTCTTCACGTTCTCTGCCCTCAGGCAGGTTCATATGTCCAACGACGTCATGTAGGCCTATAGCTTGATATTTGATGTCTTTTGGCGGCGGCCTAAGCAAGCGATAATAAAGGAATTCGCTTTCGATGCATGTAATAGATCGTAGAAGTATATAATAACATTATTATAAGACAAGAATATTTAGTTTTGATCTATATGTAGTCCGTTAGTTACTTGTTGAAATGTGATTTTTCGTGAAAAACGATGTAACAACAAAGACAACTAAAATAAACTGATGGTTTAATTTTTAAGTCCATTATCGTAATGCTGAATATTTGGTCCGAAAATCTTCCATCTATTGGGGTTAATTTTGCCTCTTGAGTATAAGTGGAAGACCTTTTTCGTCATCCTGAAATAGACTTAAATTTCTCGACTTATAGTCGAGTATATACGGTAAGTTAGATTTGTGACCAACTATGGAAAAGCAAGAAAGTTTTTTGTGTTTAAGCCAGATTAAAAGAATCTAACCAAACCTAACGTCTAAAGGGGAAATGAAGTAGAGAAGATGGGTTTTATGTATTTTTAGGAGTTGGTGGTTGTTTACGTTGAGACGGGTGCTGTCATTAGACTTACTGCTGGTGAGTAGCATTTTAATTAAATGGTTTTCATCTAATGTTTTGCTAGCAGCATGATATGTTTAAGGCAGTGATCCAGACTTTAAAAACTGTTTGAAGAAAACAAAAGTTGTGTTTATGTAATTCTCTTATTTTACTTTCTTATTAATGAATCAGGTGTCCAGAAAAACCACTCAACTGGGCCTTTCTTGATTCTGCTTCTTCTTGTTATATGCTACTCCATGCATATCCTTGTCAAAATCTTCAGCCACATGAGTCCTCTTCCTTTAGTGCTCATGCAACTTACCAAAGACAGAGACACCGAATCAACTATCTTTCTCTAAAACCTTGATGTCCACTAAGGATTGGCTCATGACCAAATCTTCAATTGTTTTAAGTAGCACCATTTTCATACCATCCTCACATCCCTCCATACCAATTTGCTAATCCATTTTGAGTCTCATGCTGTGAATGATCACCTTTCTTAATTGCCAGCACCTCTTTTGACACAATTTGAAGCATATCATTACATTCTGCATCTCCATTAGTTTGTTTCTAGAAACTTAGTTAGTGACTGACTCCTTTAGGTACCTTCAGAGGAAATTCCAGCCTTTCTGTTGTAATCTTAGATACATATTTGCCAGGGAATGCGTGAACAATTTACAATGAGGGATCAGGACTTCCTTTTTTTGGTTTTACTTAATGTATCTAATTGAGATATGAAGTGCTTTTTGATGTTTTATTTTTGCTAAAGATCCTAAGATTGGTGATTGGACACTTCTGGAAGTTCATAACGATCTGATTCTTGCTGCCTGTTCAAGTATATGCCAGCCAGAATACTTGGTAAGCTGTTTCAAAATCAGCCATATCATATTTGATTGGTTTCGTTCTTTCATATAGGGTACATAATTTGCAGGGCCGTAGCAAGCTATAACTGCGCCCTGTGCCAAGCGTGAATCTAGGGCCCCCTCCCCTCCCAGATCAACTTAACCAATTACCACCAAATTTCTTATCTCACAAAAAATATTATAGAAAGTTAAAGAAATAGAAATGAAGTGGCTCTGTTTCTATTCCATTATATTCCTGCGCAGTCTTTATAGACCTTTAGCTGAGTAACTTTATCAAAATTCCCAAAACATCAAATTTTAGTCACTTTAAGATTGAAAATTCATTTTGCGAGCTTTGATGATGCAAAATCATCAATAATGTTGTCGTAATTAAGCGAATTGGCTATATCATATTCGGTGACCCGTCAGAACGGCCCAGGACAAATCGACCCCGACAAACGGCCCCGACAAAACGGCCCCCGTCAAAATGGCCTCGACAAAACAGCCCCGTCAAATCGGCCCCCGTCAAATCGGCCCCAGTCATATCGGCCCCAGTCATATCGGCCCCAGTCATATCGGCCCCATACAAAATATCCAATGTTGCAAGTACTTTTAAGCTTACACTGACAAACTATGTTGAAATGAGGCCTCAAGCTACGGTTCAGCTGGACAATCGACTGCGGGGACCATCGGCTAATACTAACTGGTTGGCGTATTTAATTGTTTAAATGCTTTCAATGACAACTATCATAGAACCAACTTCTATTTACGCAACGAATTATTTTTCATAAATCCAACTTCCATTTTAAGCTGACCACATAAAATAATTTGGCAACGTAAACTACGGTTTTACCAATCCAAGTTCTATTTACGCAAAGAATTCTTTTCATCAATCCAACTTAAAAATACTTAGGACACGGGATATTTTGTGATGGGCCGATGTGACTGGGGCCGATATGACTGGGGCCGGTTTGACGGGGCCGATTTGACGAGGGCCAATTTGACGGGGCCGATATGACAGGGGTCGATATGACGGGGCCGTTATGACGGGGGCCGAAATGACGGGGCCATTTTGACGCAGGGCCGTTTTGTCGGGGCCGTTTTGTTGGGGCCCATTTGTCGGGGCCGTTTTGTCGGGGCCGATTTGTCCTGGGCCGTTCTGACGGGGTACCATCATATTCAATCGACACAATTGACAAGCTCATAGTTGATCTTAAATAGTTTTGCACAATTTTCATTTTGCTGAAACATCTTTCACATGAAGCAACTGTTGCTAGAATTGTCAAATAGGCCTATATGCGAAGTGCGATTTCAATGTTAGGATAAATGTCTGTCAGTGAGTTAGTTGGGATGATCTATTAATATTTATATACACTTTATTTGTTGTTATTTAATTTTATTTCATTTATGATGAATATTTCATTTTTCAGGATAAGGTAATTAGTTTAATAATTGAATCATTCCGTCTCAACATTTGCACCCCCTCTTGAGTTGCGCCCTGTGCCACGGCACCGCTGGCACATGCCTCGCTATGGCCTTGATAATTTGAAGTGGCAAATATGCATTAGAAACTATTATTTGCATTTCTTCTCTTATTTTAGCCAAACGCAATTTTCATCAATTCATTCCTCATATTGTTTGGTGTTCTTTTATGAGTCTTGTGTGTCAAACCTTTTTATCTTTTATTGTGATTCAGCATTTTATGAAAACTTCATAAGATAATTTAAAGAGGCCAGAAAAGTTCTGCACTTGATGAGTTTCTGAGTCTTGCAGTCATAGTGGCTTTATTACAAGGATTTAGTGCAGCACTTGTTTGTGTCAGTTTTCAAATTTTGTCTAGATATCTAGCAATACCTTTGGCCTTACATTGATGCATGTCTTTGTGGGTGATTGTCTTATGTGCACAGGTGATTGGCCATCTGCCTTCTTCTGGTTCTGAGGAGTCCATCAAATGGACACGTCTGGATTCAGAGCCAACTCCTCTTCCAGAAATCTCTTGGAAGATCTGTCCGGTCAGCGTTCCTCCAGCACGAGTTCATCCAAAATATAGTAAGCAGTGAACAAGTTAATCTTCAGGTTAAACTACATATAATCTGCATATCTGCTGTATTGGTATTGTGTTCCCATTTAGTAGGTGTAAAAGGGGGATATTGGGCACTTCCTTTCATAATTCCTGGTGAAAATGGTCTCCATCGAATGCTGATTCTGGAGAAATGGCACCACACTAAGAAACTTGTGGCCAAACGCTACACGAACCCCAAGGGCCCCCACTTCCCATGCAATGCCATCAGTGAAAGTGTCTTTGTTTCCACTGCACTTCAAATGAGAGATAATTGGTTGTCAATCAGGTTTCACTCAAGAGAAAATGCTGTATGAGTGGCCGAGTGGGTTGGTAGCCTGCTCGTCACGCCGGCGCCCCGGGTTTGCTTCCCGGTCGGGTCGGTTTATCAGAGATTAATTTCTCGGATCTTTACTGCGGGTGGCTCGGTCGCATTATAAACGTGGAGTACAATACAACACACAATACAACACATCACAATACAACTGGGGCGCGGTGGTTTAGGGGTATGTTCGGTGCCTTGCAGCTGGAGGGTTGCGGGTTCGAATCCACGTCAAAGTCGCCGCCAGGGACCCTGGGCAAGTCCTTCACTCGCAATTGCTCATGCGCTTCGGGCGTGAAACTCCGATTCAGCGTTCGCGCAGTAGTCGGGAGCGCCTCTGAATGGGAATCTAGTAGGGGCGCTATAACAAGTGTTCAAATACAATACAAATACAATACAATCCCATGCAGCAGAAAAGCATGCACACTGGCATGTCACGCACAGTTCCACCACACAGCTCCCACCCTCACCCGCAATCTTGGTGTCTGGCAGCAGCATCCTGCGCATGGTGACCCACACATTGGCAAGCTTCTCCACGCCCTAAGCATGATAGCCTTCGGCACGCTGGATAACGATCCTGAGGAACTTCAGAGCAGGCGGCATTAGAGCAGGTACAAACATGTCCTGCATTTGATGTTGATGTTGGGATGCCAAAAGTAAATCATCTTTAAAATAACTTTATATTTTAATATTATTATTTATGACATCCAGTGCTGGTCGTGTCAATCTCTGCAGTCAACTTTGGTGCTTAGAGTGAATTTTTGCAATGGCCGTAATATATTGAACCTCAGTATAAAGCTACCATTGGGATCCATACTAAATGTTGCACTACATTGATGAGAGTGTTTAAAGTTTAAATCAATTCAGGTTATTTGTCTCTGTCTGTATTATGTATATATTCTAAATATGCCTGTCTTTTAGATGACGTGGACTATGAATATATTTTCCTGGAGCCTGTTTTGTCAGATGATTGCAAACCACCACTGGTCGTTTACAACCATGGTGAGTTAATGCCTTTGGGATTGTTGTATTCAGAAGATCTATGAGCTAATGGAAACACTTCTATATATGTATGTATGTATGTTTGTATGCCCGATAGCGCATTGGATAACACGCTGGCATGGAGAGTGAGAGGTACCGAGTTCGAGTCCCGTAGTGCGGATATACTTTGTAGGCTGCTATTAGCGCCGTTGTATTGCAGGTTGTCTGTTCTGTTAGTAGTTAAGATTTTAATTGTTTAACATGTAAATGTACAGCGCAGTGCGTTTGTCAGGTGCTTAATAAAGAAAATATTATTATTATTATTATGTATGTGGACTTTTATAAACCCTCAAAAACACTATGAAAATGGCTGTCTAAGGCATCTGCCATACCAATTGTTATATATATATTTTGTAAGAAACTCCCACTTTTATTTAAAGCTGACCTACCATGTTCAAGCTGTTCATGGGCAGAATGCAATAGCTGCCGGGCAATACAGTGGCCTATGGCCAGTGAGTTAGAATCCAGCCCTTGATGTGGATGTGTATCAGAGCAGCCTATTCATGCATGGTTTACATTACGTTATATTACTCTCCTCTGTCTGTGTAGAGTTCTAGTGTATGTCTGTTCTATTTTAGGTGGACCACATTCAGGCTTTGTTGCAGAATTTCAGGTTTACCTTGCTGGCCTCTGTCGCTGTGGATTTGCACTTCTCCTAGGTAATCACTGTTTGCTTCATCATACTGGACCCTTGCTATAACACACGTCAATATAACGCGAATTCGGGTATAGCGCAGTTGCGGTCATGGATCCCAAAGTTTAATTATGAATGTGATCTGTGGAAGAAAATATGCAATGCTTTTAGCTGCATGTAGTCTCTCTGCACTGCTCTCTTTTCTTGTAATTTGCCAAACATAAATTTAGCTACAGCATTCCATACACATAGCCAAGAGGTTGTGGCCTCTGAAAGTGGAAAATCAAATAAAAAAATCTAATTAAAAAATCGCTTCTTTCCTAAATGCAATTTAGAATTAAGCAGTAATTTTTGGCAGCCTTTACAATAACAATAACACTTTAACTATAGCACCCGTGTGAGAATGTTGTAGACTTGTTTTTCGTGACCATAGCAAATTCTTGCTGTCATTAGACCACTACAGCCTGCAAATACACAGCTACATAGATATTTACATAGACATGGACGAATGGTCTCAAATGACCAGATAAGTATAATGTGGCCCTCGCTATAATGCAGTAGTTGATGTGGATCCCAAATCTTGTGTTGTAGTGAGGATGCAGTATATCATAGATGTGTGAATCAATAACCTTCATCAGAACCTGCATATTCTAGCCATTATTTTAGTCTGAGACCATCCTCATACCTTTGCTGCTTGAAGACATTCGTATTTCCCGGGCTGTCACACTGAGAGCGCCCCTGATTAGCTTGTACTGTAAGAGGCGCTTTATAAATTCTCAGATACAAGCCAGTCAGTGTGATATGCATTGGTTACTTCATATTAATTTTGAATATTTGGGAGGCATGATGCTGTGGTGTTTCAACTAAATTATTGTGTAAATGGAGCATGCAGTACCGCACTTTTATGTACTGTAGCTGCATGTTGGAGGTTGAAAGCTGCATATTCTAGCAGACTTGTCCCCAAGACAGTAAACTCGAGACCGAGACAGTGGTGTCCGAGACCGAGACAGTGGGGACCGAGACGAGACACCAGGTCCGAGACAGTTGGAGACAGTTCAAAACGAGTGAAATGCACATTGGACCTAAGTCCCGAAACAATTTCTCTCAACTTTTGAAGTCTAATACCAGGGTTAAGTCACTAAAATCAGTCGATCACCTCAATTGTATAAACTATAAAGAGATTAAATATTTAAGCCATTCTGAAATATTCTAAATGATTCTAAAATTTAAACCAACAAAGTTCCATAATATAGGCCTATTAGCGATTTAGCGACATAAGTCACATCATTTACCTTGAGAAACTAGATGTTCCAAGCGTTTCGCTTATGTTGGCTTTACACAAACGACGGACAGCATGCCATTTATTTTGTTTTTCATTGATTTCAAACTGTGTGAATGCAAATTTCACTATTTCAGGTTCTTTATGAGACAGTTTAAGATATTTGGAAATTTTGGGCTGAAAGTGCAAACTTAAGACTGCTTTTTTATATATTCCTAAATCTTAATACCAGAAACACCGCTTTTTAGAAACTTCCTATCTGTTTGGCACTTCCGAATTCTGATTAACTAGTTATCCATTCGGCACAAGACAATTTTATAGCGCAATACTGTACGAAGTTCCAAACAAAATACAGTTTGTACGAGAACTTTGGAGGCTGCTTCTACAAGAGAACAAGACTTTCGCTTCGAGACAGTTTCCAAAAAGACAAGACTTTCGCTTAGAGACAGTTTCCAAAGAGTCAAGAAATGAGACGGAGACAGTGGGGACTGAGACCGAGACATCAAAAAACCTGTCTCGAGACAGTGTCTCGAGACCGAGACAGTGTCTCGAGACAATCCAACTCTGTACTCTAGTACAGTGGTTTTTATTCTTTATACGGTTGATGAGACTTACACCATTGATTGACTGCTCATTGATTGATTCCTGCAGTTAACTATCGTGGTTCCTATGGTTTTGGTGAGGACAGCATTGACTCTCTTCCTGGTCGAATTGGGTCGCAGGATGTACTTGATATTCAGGTATTTAAATTGAACTGAGAGTTAATATTGACCTCATAACTGTTTTAAAAGTGTTTCTGAATGAAAATGACGCAAATGTTCTTTCTGATGGATGAGCTGAATTTAAGAGTGGCATTTGTCTTTCAAGGACTGACTAAGTATTCAGCAGAAACATAAATGTTACAGTTAAAGTTTTGACTTTCTGTAGCACCTTCCAAGCGTAACGGGTGTTTAACGATTTGATAACACTTTAACGTGACTAGGAAAATAATGCAGCTCATTGTTAAAGTGTTAAGAGCGATTTATTTGTGCTTGGGTAAATAGTGTTGGAATAGCTGGAAAAACCTTCATTTGTTAGACTTTTCGTTACACTTTGCAGAACCTGATTGCAATAGTGTGAGGCATTTGAAATTCTGTTATCCTTGCAATTATTGAAGAGAGTCAATAAAAGTTAGCTGCATGAGCTGTGGAAGGGAGGGTTTTGACCAACGGATAGATTGATGATGGTAGGCCATTCAGACAAGCTGAGCATGGAATTGTTGACTGTGGTCCGAGGTTGTAGTAGGTAACAGAGCCAGTTGATTGGTAGGGAGGTTGAATGGGGAGAGTTGGTTGGTAACTGTCTGCCATTATATGCACAGTTCAAAACTTTAGGATGTAAAGATTATGTACTTAATGTACTATTTACTGTTGAAGCCAGAATAAGGATTTTCTTAAAAAGAAAGTTTAAGTCTTTTGCTGTATATTGATAGATTTATTCCACACTCATGGGCCCATGAATCACCTCATCTGCTTCCACCTACACAATCTGGATTTCGTTGCCATCACTCCAATGGAACCACGGTTATTAAAGTCTACAATGACATTGTCCTGGCCCTTGACTCTGGATTCACCACAGCTCTATTACTACTCGATTTCTCTGCCTCTTTCGACTGTGTGGACCATACCATTCTCGTTAAAATCCTGCAAGTACAATTCGGTATCACTGACTTAGTAATCCAATGGGTCGCCTCATTTCTTTCCTCGAGGACTCACAGTATTAAACTTGGTGGCTCCTCATCCAAAATCTTCTCTGTCCTCTTTGGTGTTCCCCAAGGCTCAATCCTTGGCCCACTTCTCTTCATACTGTACACCAACAAAACATACACTTCTGGCAAGAAATTATGGAATTCTTGTTTTTGCTAGTTCATCTACTGATGACCCAGAGTTTTAAATTCTGTCACTTTTAAAACATAATAAACTTGTATGTAGACTGGGTTTTTATAAAGCACAGTTTAAGAATCCCGCAAAAACTTATCTAACATATGCTCCAGATAAATCTAATATGCAGCAATTTTGATTTTGATGTTATAAAAGTTTTTGCCAGAGAGTTTTATATAGAGCTGGGTGTCGTCAGCATATAAGTGGATCATAAGTGGATCATAAGGCCATGTTGTGAATATTGACCTCATAACTGTTTTAGAAGTGTTTCTGAATGAAAATGACGCAAATGTTCTTTTATATGTTGAATATATATATATCCTGTAAATATCGAACCCCCCAGGGGCACGAACCAGGACTAAGCAGTTCTCAATTAAATGCTCAGGTCCACCACTTTGGGATTCTCTTCCTCCAAATTTAATAAATTTATTACACATGGCTCAATTTAAAGCTCAACATTATCCCTTGAACACATAAAAAGAATATGACTCGATAGATTGTACCTGTAGTTAAGATTGTTTATGATACAACTGTGAACATTATAATCTGTTTTGTTTTGATTTGTTTGCTTTTCTTAAATCTTGTACTGCAATGTTTTATTATTTAGTTGTTTGGCTATGATTTAGCCCTAACATTGTTATTTAAGTTGAATTTTCTATAACCATATGATCATAAAAATCGTCATGCCATCAGTAAATGTAATGTGGAAACGGGGCAGCCCTGCAATAGCGGATTATTTTATCTTTTAGGGCTGTCCTGTTGACGGCATCAGCAGATTAACTTTGTTTTTTTAAATGACTGATTGTTAATTAATTGTGCTGTTGTTGAATCAATAAACGGCTGATTGATTGATATATCCATCTGGATTTTTGAATGCATATTTGTATAGCTTTTATTGCATGTGCTAGTTTTATGTATATTTTTGATTCTTGTGGATTGTATAAGAGTGTGGTGGAAGAGATTTGTTCGAGTGGAAGAGTTGATGCAGACCGAGTGTTCGTAATTGGAGGATCACATGGAGGATTTCTAACTGCTCACTTGATCGGACAGTACCCGGTAAGAACGTGGTTACAATTCAGCCTTTCATAAATTTAGGATGTTTGTTGATCACCTGTATGTGTTAAATATGTTTTCAAACAAAGAACAGATTTTTGAGTGGAGACTTCTGTACAAGTAATAGATGTGTGGTCCTTAGTAGCCTACATCTAGTACATTTAGAATAGGCAGCATATAATGTCCACACCATCTTGTGAACAATGTGAAGACAAAGTAATTTCATTGCACTTGACCAGAGGGAGGGACAGAGACTGAGACAGGGCCAAAGAGCAGGCCAACACACACAACAGAACATCATTCGCTATCTGGTGGGCCAGGTGCTTCTTTTCGTTGTCTTAAGACCACTCTTTTCGCTCGGAGTCTTTCGCACTGGGAGCGCCTCTGATTGGTGTTCACTGTGAGAGGCGCTTTATAAATTTATAAATACACTACAATACAATACAATCATTCAATATGGAGCTTCATGGAACAGAACTTGAGAAACATCTGCTGTTGTGCTACTCCTCTTTGGGCGACATTCAGCTAACTCTGGTTGAGTCAGTGCATACAAATACGGTAGTTAACACTTTATACAGAGGACAGGCTAGAACAGTAGGACATCATCCACATTTGTATGCTGAGGTAAAGTTATCTACTCTGGACCGTTTTAAGCAGTTGCTTTCCTGACCTATAGCTAACGACAGCCAATAGAGGATTTGACCAAGAAAGGCCATTTTGTTGAACTAGCATATATGACATGTGCTCTTAAGTCATAATTCCTTTAACTGCTTCAAGTAAAGTTCTCAGCCATATGCTTAAATGCAATAACATATAATTTTGCTATGTTATTGTTCTTTCATTGGAGACAATGAGTGCCTGGCTCTACTTGTTACAGCTGATGATAATGATGATGATGACCTTTGAACCAATATCTTATGCCTGTGAATAATGAATGGCCAAGGGTGAATTGCTGATGAACGGCCAAGGGTGAATTGCTGATGAATGGCCAAGGGTGAATTGCTGATGAATGGCCAAGGGTGAATTGCCAATGAATGGCCAAGGGTGAATTGCTGATGAACGGCCAAGGGTGAATTGCTGATGAATGGCCAAGGGTGAATTGCTGATGAATGGCCAAGGGTGAATTGCCAATGAATGGCCAAGGGTGAATTGCTGATGAACGGCCAAGGGTGAATTGCTGATGAATGGCCAAGGGTGAATTGCTGATGAATGGCCAAGGGTGAATTGCCAATGAATGGCCAAGGGTGAATTGCTGATGAATGGCCAAGGGTGAATTTGTGATGAATGGCCAAGGGCGAATTGCATTGGAGCAGAAGACAATTGCATAACTGAAACTCTATGAAATCAGTGGCTATAGATTTTGCTAGTGCATTCCATTCTAGGCGTGTTATATTATTCGCTTTATCTTTAAGGGCATTGCTAAGATATTTTTACATGACCAAGTTTTGTTTACAAACAGGGGTTGATTTATCTGCAAGCATGCCTTCCAAATCATTGTATCACTGAAGGTGCCAGTCTTTCTGTATGACAAATGTTTCTGGTGACTACAATTATTTGATTGAGTCCTCTATGCAATCCACATGCATATTCAGATCTCGACCCTACTGTCTCATTGCTTGCAGGTTACAAAGTGCTGAATAAATCTAAATATCCACATGACCTGAAGTCTCTTTGGATTACTCTCCTATGGTTGTTTTGGTTGTGTTTAAATACATTGTTATATATGGCTAACAGCAACTGAGTGTTGTGTGGCCCATTCAGATAGAGTTTCTGTAGTAAATTGATTTAAGAAATGGCAGCAATGTAGAAATTTACATTTTGCCCAGTCACTCAGTGGAAGATTTAGGCTTGAAATAGTTTCGCATTTAATAATAACATTTTTTCATTTGCATGTTGTAATGATTTCTTTTGTGCTGAAACTGTGTAATTTGTTGCTTGCAGGAATTCTACAAAGCAGCTGTTGCCCGAAATCCTGTTATAAATATTGCATGTAAGTTACTACTCTGTTTATTGCTTACTAAATTCTGCGAATGACTAATAGCATCCTGTGAATATTGAAGAAAGGGTCATTGTCATGAATTCTTGTTACAAATAACTGATGAAAAACGTTGTTCTGATTTGCAATTATTATTCTTTTAAATCTATTTATAACATTTGTTTTCATTTTATGGCCAAGTCATCTGGTTCGTACTGTCTGTATTACTGAGAATGATCATTTTAATCAGTTATGTGCTTCTTATTAGCATTGTGTTATATATTTCAGCAATGCTTGGAGTCACTGACATACCTGACTGGTAAGAAAATTTTCTAGAAACAGCAGGAGTCACTTTGTATGAGAATTTTGAGAAATGTGATTGACTACGATTTTGTAATAGTATATGAAGAACTGATATCTTTTTTAAAACAGTTCCAGCAGAAACCGCCAGTCTGCTGAGAATAAGCATGTTTAGGGACTATAGGGGGTTTAGGTGAATGGTAACACTCCGGCACGAAGAGCAGATGATCTGCATGGACGCGGGATCGATTCCCGCTACTAAGGTTGACTCAGCCTTTCATTCGCTAGGTGGCATGGGTAATTGAGCAGTAGGACATTATGGGGGCATTGCATGACTGCCATATAATTAAATTTGACTCCTGTAATAACTTGTAGTCATCCGTTCACACTGCATTGTGTCAGCTTGAATTAATAATAAACACGAATATATTATTATTTTATCAAGTTGCCACTGAATGACATGATGCCTTGCTATTCTAAAAGAAATGAGTAAATGGTACTTTGGACATTTCTTACATGTGGCCATGCTACATGGCCACTTTTTGTACTGAGAGAATTCTGCATTTAGATGAAATAATTCGTCGAAATGACGGAGAAGTCGATTAGTGACCGACATGGCCAATGACATGCGCGACTTGCATCAGGGCAGATTGAGTTTATAGCTATATCTGTTTCATTTGTGTCCTAAGTTGCATGATTTTATACTAGAACAAACTTTCATAGCTCAACATTTGCTTCCTGATAAATACATGCATAAATAAATGCTCTGTGGATAACAAAGTGTCTATGATAAAACTTGCATTGGCAGTGTGGCAGCCACATTGCCTGAATGGTCAACACATTACCACATTTTTTAGTGACTCTAAATACACTAAATAGAACTGATACACTTCCATTAGATGCTAACATTTTCTTTTCTCTGACTCTGCGAGCTGCACAGACATTACTGAAGGGGGAAAATATTGGTGTGAAAACAACTAACAAGTTCTTTCAACTCAAGAAACCAAACTGTTACCATTTCTCTGCTGCATAAATGATTGAATGCAAATATTTTGCACAAAGAACTTGCACTTGTTGCAATGTCTATAATCTATATGATTGCATTTTAGTGCAATAGTATATTACAATACAGCAAGCATAATTGTAGTGTTATGCGGCAAAATTCCTGCGATGAATTGTCCCTGCAATGAATTGTTAGTGCAGCCAATTATCATCTGCTGATTTGTCCTTGCAATGACTTGCCAAATTGTCCAAGAATCACGATCGGCAATATGTTCCATTGAGCAAATGGAACATATTGATGTACTGATGTAACTTCCTTCACTGCTCTGTGTTGCTGTATTGAGCTCAGGTATTTTTCTCTAGCTGTATCTTGCACTTCAAGTCTCTTCTGTAGCTCTTCTGCATATGCTTCCAGCACATCTGACCTGCTCAGCGTGTTAATATCTTCGGCCTTTATGTTCACTTCAAGTGCAATTCAAACTGGCCATGACGAAAACATTTTTGTGTCAATTTTTCTTTAAAATTCTCAGTTGGTTATTTAAAAGCAACATTTAAGGTGATTTAATGAAAGCCAAGTAACCAACCCAGTGGGACATGAACGACCAAAGGAATGAGCATGTAGTAAACTATTGCTATGTAGCAAAGATCCTTGCAATTAAGTAATTAAGCAGTGATGTTGTGCTATATTTATAGGTACGTACGTATGTGTATGCATACTGCTTTAAAACCTGTAACCACTTTACAATAGCTACCGGTATGTTGAAATGTAACATTTCATTTGCATTAAAGTAATTTATTGTATTACAGTAATTAGTTATATGCCATTTAATTAATATTTCAAGTTTTTCTGCTTCCATGGACTGGTATATTTTTTAAAAGACTTGTCTTTGTTTTTTGCATTAATTCATATGAAACTTTTAAGATTTTAGTTATTTCATTAGAGGAAATATTGTTTATGGAGCTGAATGTTTCTTTTTGATTGACTGTTTTGATTCAGGAGTTTTGTGGAGACAGGTCTTCCATATGATCCTAATTATGTACCCACATCTGACATATACCGTGAGATGCTGAAGTGTTCACCCATTGTAAACATTGACAAGGTAATACTACTTGTACTACATTTTAAACATGCTCCATTAATTTATCATGGTTTAAGTTATATATTAATTCCATTTAATTTTCGATCATACATACAGCTTTTAATTTTAACTTTTAAGTATTGCAAAGCTCTAGCTAACTGGCATGTCATGTGGCATAATTTTCAGATCAAAACTCCACTGATGTTGATGCTTGGTGGAAAAGATTTGCGAGTGCCTCCATCTCAAGGCCTGCAGATGAAAAATGCACTGGAGAGTCGCGGCAAAACTGTCAGGTTAATTGCTTGTCTACATTGTGGTTTAGGAGAAGGATTTTGAATCTCTTGTGCTTCAATCATGTTGGATTTCTTCTGTATCGCATGATGATTGATTCAGTAGAGATTGATAATGCATTTATTATGTATGTATGTATGTATGTATGTATGTATGTATGTATGTATGTATGTATGTATGTATGTATGTATGTATGTATCTGGACACTTATGCACATAATTTACTTAGCACTTTGAATAGTCTATTGTTAAGAGGCATTGCTTGTGTTATGATGTTAGAGTTTGAGTGGAATGTGTGGTTCGTTGAGTTAAATTGTACTGTCGGATGTGGAGGAATTCTTGAGACTGGTCCTGTGGTTATTAGATCTTCTGGCTGAAATGCAAATATGATATAAGAGGCATATGATTTGTGAAGGAAGGAGTGTGTGTGGAAAGCATCTAATGGTAATTCAAGGATTGTCACAATGTACAGCACTGTGAATTGTTGCAACAAATACCAAATTTAGTAGTGTTTGAAATTGTATGATTACTTTTCTGAGCCTGCCATTATGATGAACAAACAGATTTAGAAAATCTGACACTACTTTTAACAGCATTCAGACTTTTTAACTTGTGCAGTACTCAAAAAGGTCAACCTCAGTCATGAGAATGATTTTATGTCTTTCCTTCTTGTCTAGCTTTCAGCACTGGCAAGTCCAAATTTTATGAAAATTTCATACATAAGTTTGTCAGAACGTATTTATCTTCAAGTGACTGATGTTGTTTCTGTGTTGATAGAACTCTGTGGTACCCAGATTGCAGCCATCCACTCTCAGATGTCCCAGCTGAGGCTGATGCATTTGTCAACATCGTAAAATGGTTTATTCAACACATGAAAGCCTGAATTGTGGACCCCCGACTGCTTATCCTGCTACGATTGCTGCTTCTTTTGAAACGACCCACATACAGAAAAGCTATTTGCCTACTCATACGGGTCCAAGACTGAAGCGAGGGAGTCTCATTTGCTGCTTTCTTTCTCGACATTATCACCTTTGAACTTCCTGTTTAATCTATTTCCTTTTCAGAGCATTGGAGACACTTTGGAATGTCTGCACTAATATTAAAAGATTAATGATTTTTGTAATTTTGTAATTGAATTTTGTAATTCTTGAGCCAAAGATTAATGCATAACTTGGAACCTTTGGAGCTGTTTTAATTTGTCACCAAAATTCTTTATACTATACACTGATTCATAGTAAAGTCTATCACGAGCTGAATTTAAATTATATTTCTAGCTATATTACATCTGGATGGCTACAATGGAATGTTTAGAATTGCAGTAGCGAGAGAGGTAAGGGAAGAGGAAGACTCTGAGTAGAATATGTGGAAAAGGAGTGGTTTCAGTTGTGAGTGAAAGACTTGTGCAGAGATAGCACGAGTTGATACCCGTGCCATTGAAGTTTCTGTCTATCCTGTAATCTAAATAATAGTAATAGGTCATGCATTCCAGTGTCATTGCTACCTGATTGCAAGTCTCTTCATTCTGGTTATTAATCTGGTTGTTCCTCTTCCTGTCTCATACTGCCACAACACAATAATGGAATTTATAACACAATATTGAAAAATAATTTCTTGATATTAAAATTGGAAAGTCGATTTCTTCCAGCTATGTCTTGCTGTTCATAATCTTGTTTCGTTACACAAATATACTGTGATACACATATTTGTATGTTGATGACAGATCAAATTCTGTGAGGCACTCCTCTAGAAATTGGGGAATTTGATTCCTATTTCCCTCTGGAGCTTCGCCTCTTTCCTAGGACCTTCTCTCCTATGTTCTTTTCTCACCTTAAGACTTTTTTTGGCCGTTCTGGAGTCGGGAGCGCCTCTGAGTAGTTTTCTTAAAGGGGCGCTATACAAATGTTCGATATGAATGAATGAATTAATCCTGACTGAATAGGGCAAGCGGCCAAATTGTCGGGACTCGGCGCACAGCTGCAAGACAGTTAATAGCAGTCACAGGTAATGAGCGTACAAGTGTGTTATCCTTTCCCACAGCCCTACTTAGACCTGTTGTAATTGCCCGATCGCTGAACTGTGACACTTTTGAAGGAAGACCAATAAAAATTATATACAAAGTATTATCGAGGTTTAAGCATACGCAAGCAGATGCATTTGGGTTAGGGGCCGTCCATAAATGACGTCACGCACCTAGGGAGGGGAGGGGGTCGGAAATTTGTGACGATATGTGACATGGGGTGGGGTCTGAGAGGTGTGACGTCACACCAGGTCTATGTAATTAAATTTAACAATTAACAACAACTTAATTTTAACAATAACAGCACTAATTGTGAGTATTAAATTTTCATTATTTTTTTATTATTTTAGTGTATACGGACACCATTATTAATAACTTTCTAATTATTTCAATATTTGGTCACTGTTAGATTTTAAAATGTGCATGCTCTCCCTATTTGTTCCACAAAAGAGCATTTTGCTATGCCATGGAACTTTGGTTTTAGGGGGTGTCAGTGCTTTGTGACGTAATTTTTCAAGGGTAGTGTTACTTTTTGTGACGAAGTGTGACGAGGGGGACGGGGGGTTGAAAATCGGCCAAAATTGCGTGACGTCATTTATGGACGGCCCCTTACCTCTCCATGCGTAGGCCTACTTACTAAATGGGTGACCCCTAATTGTAGACATTCATCTTCAGCCGTTTTCCGTGATGATCTACATGTACACTGGTAATCGATCTATAGCCTAATGGTAATAACAGATACACAATCTAGAATAAATGTGCATTATGTCAATGTCGTCACTTTTGCGATGCCACCCTAATTTAATTTTGAGATCCCACTGACTTTTCCACCTAGTGTGGAGGGGTTTTAGGGTAATGGTAATACTCTGGCATAAAGTGCAGCAGATAGCACGGACGCAGAATCGCGTCCCGCTACCCTCCTAAAGGCTGACTCTGCCTTTCATTCGCCAGATGGCGCTGGTAAAATGAGCAGTAGGACTTGGCGCCTTTCATGGCTGCCAAACAGTTAAATTCGACTCCTGTAAGAACTTGTGATCATCCGTTCGTACTATGAATTGTAATCATACTGCGGTGTGTCAGTTTGAAATAATAAACAAAGATTATATTATAAACCATTCTGACAGCTAATCCTAGAGCTCCTGATTACAGCATCAAGTTACATTTAACTTGGTCTAGACTTTGCTTTAGTCGGATGGCAACTTCTAAAGCACATCTATTATTTTGATATCTGAAAAGTTAAAAATTGTCTCTAACAGGCAAAACGGTCGAGTCCCAAATTATCCAGTTATCAGTCAAACGGAGCTAAAGCTGCGATTGGCCTGTTTCCTCGGCCAGTTCGCTCTGCCTTTAAGATGACACCAGTTCATCTACTGCAGCTGCAGAGGTGTTGACTGCAGTTCAGATGAAGGTGCCGTTGGAGATGCAGCCGTCAAACGCTTCCGACCGTGACAGGTGTGCTACTGTTCGATGCCTGTTCAACATGCGGCGCATGGCGGAATAGCCATGACGGCGTCTGATGAAATCCATCATCCGTGAAATACAACCTCCACGTCTTTCCATGGAAAGTGGGTCAGTTCAAAGGCCAGCGCTTGCTTGAGGCACTGAAATAGGAAGAACCTGTTCTGGGAAGACAGTGAACAGATGACAAAGGAACTCTGGATCTACATGTATGATCAGTAGGCCTATGTGTGTACGGAAGAGTAGGAGAATTAAGACCATGAGGACGAGACAGAAGTTTCCCTGGGTTACGGAGGCTCAAATAGAATATTGACTTTACGTGCACTTGTGCAGTTGATCATTTGCACGTGAATGCTTCCACTTTCTCGCTGCACAGGTGGCACGTGACGGAACAGCACCAATGGAATCGACAGTTGCACTTCCATGTCCGGTTGTCCTGGTGTGTGTTATACCCTCTTCCACAGCACATGGAGTCGCAACTGTCCGACCCCCCACTCGTCCGATTGCATGTTCTACCCTTCGTTCCGAGAGACTCGGCCGATCGGTCGTACTCGCAATAGCTCGGCGAACCATCGAGGTAGACGATATCGCGAAGGGATGGCTTGCGTTCTGGCTTCTTGGAATGCTTCAGCTTGAGGAAGATTGGCTTCATGGCTCGGTGGCCACGAATTGGCTCCACCTGGCGACCAGTCAAGTAACGACCGAACAGACGATCACCGACGACACGGAACTTAGGCAGAGTGATCCAACAGGTCCTCATTGTACACGACCCAGACACACCGTGACACTTGCACTGCGGAGACACGCTGTCCTTCAGTGCCTGTGCACAACACATTTGATCAGACCAATCAATAACAAATTATACTACTAAGTAGGCCTACTATTGTACTAACTGTATTCACAACCATTTTGCTATTTTTAATCTGTCAGGTGTGTTTGTGTGTGGTGTGTGTTTGTGCGCGCGCGCGCATGCATGTGTGTTTGTGTGTACGTGAGAGAAGAGACCAGTCTAAATCCAATCCAGGTTGTCTTCACTATATAAATAACTACAAGATAATAAGACTACGATTTAGAAAACGATCGGAGCCCATAGTATCCTTCCGCTGCCATCCTCTGAGTAGTGGATACTATAGTATAGGCTAAGTATTATTATATTATTTGCATGCAAGTATTTTGATTGCTATAAGCAGGCATATGACACACACTTAAGCTAACACTGCATACTCATGGCGGCTGCTTTTCCCGTATCTTCTTGGCTTTCAACTGTCGATGGTCACTACTAAGCAAAATCTTAGAGAGAAGAAAGAGCACCCGGCCACTTAAAGCTTACAAGATTATCACTGGCAAGGAGGCAGTGCGAGAGGTTCTTTGAATTAGCACCAAACATGGCGACTCAATTAATAGCCTATCAATGTCGAGGACATTGATATTAATTAATTATTTAAGAGCCGAAAGTAACATTATGGCAGAAAGTCTTCAGTGCAAGAGTTGTGAACTTGTAGAATGGTTTAATAGGCCTACTGTCTCAGTGGACACTATCAGCTTTTAAGAGAAAGCTAGGAGAGATATAGGCTATTAAGCATTACAGGTTAACTTGCAGTGGTTCTAAGTTCTAGCACAGACCAGTGCATATTTTAACGGATTTTGACTACTGGGACCAGTGGGTGGCGTAAGTAGTAGGGTTCATGCCGCACACCAGGCAAGTGCCCAACATACTCGAAAAGACCCGGGGGGGGGTAGCGGTCCAACATACTCGAAAAGTTGACGACCGGGGGTAGCCGCCTCGTATCTATATAGTTTTTCCATAAATTTTTCCAGGGAGCTAGTAATTACACTTCTTGCTTGAAGAATTTTTCGAGGGGGGGGGGTAGTAACGAGTGTTTTCCACCAAAAATTTTCCCCTCCTCCTCAAACTGACTAGTGGGACAAAGTCTCCTACTGTAATTCCAATGTTCTGAAATTAGAGTATTACCTAGGACAAATCACCAAAACTACTGGGACATATCCTAAAACTGCTGGGACATATCCTAAAACTACTGGGACATTTGTCCCAGTAGTTAAACAGTTAAAATATGCACTGGCACAGACTGCACGTCTTCTAAACCATTTAAACCACCCTTGTTAGCTATGTTAACTGGACTCGCCAAGAAATTTGCTTGCACAACGATTTTGCTTAGTAGGTCTATTGACCATCGATAGTTCCTTTCAGTATAATAGCATTGGTGTTATAGAAGTTCTTAGATCAGATTAGATTATTATGGGTATGAAAGATAGATATAAGTATAAGAGCAACTATAAAGCGATACATAGGCCTATAGCCTACCTTTCTTCCTGCGCGGTTATTGTGTAGGTTCATAAGCGATCGAGCGTCCTCTTCGATTTCCCTCGAATCGCAGAATATTCTGGAGAATCGCAGACCGTAGCTGATGTCTGCGCTGCACCCTCCCCACTTCCAGCCACCGTCTGTGTTCGTCCGTCCTTCCATCTTGCTCTTGTCGCATCCGCAACCGATCAAGTTGCCAAGGCTACAGGCCTGCGTCACCGTGTATGCAATACCAGCCGATCGAAAGGCATAGAAGGACCCAGCCTCACGACTACCTGCATCAGCAACATCAGTTGCACACCATAGTAAGATAAGATGTATAGGCCCCTACGTAGGCCTATGTATGATTGATTGAAAGTCATGTCGGTGAACATGCATTGGTCAAACTCATTCGAGGACTAAAAAGCTTACTTATGGCTGCTCTACATAATGTCTGCTATACAATAATGATTGATTGATTGATTGATTGATATACGTATATATGCATAGACCTTCATATTTGTATATGTGTATATATATATATGCATGTAGGTATGTATACGTGTGTGTGTGTATATATATGTCTGTATATGTATGTATAAATGAATGTATGTATGTATGCATGCATATATAACTTCAAGGCCTATAGAACATCACAAGGGCGCTATCTTTTTGTATATGGGATATCCTAACGACAGCCATAGACTGCTGCTCATCCTTATGACACCAGCAGTGTATTCATCTGAGCCTATCTCAAAGGCCTACGTGGAGTGTATCGATGACAGAGTAAGCCATTGTAACTTTCCACTAAACAAAACATTCTCTTGTAAGAGACCCTGAGCAAGCTGTAAGCTAGCTTCTCTAGCTCACGGCAACGGTTCACCAGGTGAGAACAACAGAGCAATACTGCAACTCAAAAGACCCAGTCCACACATAGCGTCAAGGTCAGACGTCTGGAGGTCAAGGTCAAACATAGCAAGGCCATATAGTGAAGCCTAACAAAGTTCTACTCTAGCAGCCCATAATTATTCATGAATACGAGAACATAATTATGAGCGTAGGCTATATATATAGGCGAAAGTCATATAGGTGAACATGCATTGGTCAAACTCATTCGAGGACTAAAAAGCCTATATATGTCTGCTGAGCAGACATATGTAGGTTTATGTCTGCTCTACAATAATGACATTTCGACATACGACCTTATTTTAAGGCATTCTTTATACAGCAGGCTTGTTGTACACCATTCATGGCATCCTCATGCATGACTAGCTGTGACGAAAGACCGTAATACGATGAACTCTAAGACCTAACTTAGATAGATGTAAATGTACACACGACGTGTTTCTAGAGCGTCCGTTTATGACCTCGACCTTTAATTGATCGGAAGAGCTCCTTCACCAACTCTAATTAGCTTATTCCTTTTAATGGGTGGCACTGGCACATCAAGTAAGGTTCCCGTACAAGCCCTACTGACCGTGCTATCCCAATGTTAAAATCTCTTAAATAACAATGCTAACATTTCCATGGACATAAGAAGGAACCCATTTGGGCGCTATTTTTTACCTACGGGTCCCTCATGGGAAAATGGGTCCTGTATGGGCTCCATGTGAGCATATTGACAGGAAAGCGACCTTAGGAATGCGAACCGACGTATGCTATTACCGATGTAGCTAACCAGTGTCTAGTGCACAGTGGCGTAACTAGATCTTTTTGTTTGGGGGGGGGCTTTAAGCCTTGAACATGGCGAATGCGGTAGCCCGAGCCTATAGTGGAGCCTGGCGGCTTGATTTATTTGGGGGGGGGCTTCAGCTTCGTTTGGGGGCTTAAGCCCCCAAGCCCAACGCTAGTTACGTCCCTGCTAGTGCGATAGGCTTATATAACATTCAGCGAACATTAATTCATTCATTACGAAGATTTATATAGCGCCCCTTCAAGGTTACTACTCAGGAGCGCTCAATGTATAGGCCTATAGTATAGATATCTGCAAATGCTAGTGGCGGGAATCTTTACCGGATTGGACATTTGCATGGGCCTGAGAACAGGCCGCAGTCAAACCGACATATATTTGATATATACACAGGCAGCTATGAACTTATAAGTAACCTCACTTCAGTCTTCAGACATCTGATAGGGATCGTAATTAATCGTAAACTTTGAGTTTCTAAAGCGCCGCTTAGAAGTTATAAGCTCATGGCTCCAGCTTATTCACGAGCGCTGAGGCGCTATCAAAGACATAATGATATTTTCTTTATTGAAACAATCCGGTTGACAAATCGCAACCGGTTACGGTGTACAATTATGCAATTGAAACAATTCACAAGAACACACAAATGACAGAAGACATAAATCTTAGCTACTAACAGAACAGACAGCCTGCAATAGGCTACACGGCGCTAATAGCAGCCTACAAAGCATGTCCGCCCTACGGGACTCGAACTCAGTACCTCTCGCTCTCTATGCCAGCGTGTTATCCAATGCGCTATCGGGTCCCCCATATCTAACGGAGAGACCAGCGAAAGAAGGATGGAGGCAGAGCAGCTGCTAATTAAGGCGGGTTTCGTTTAGAGAGAGAGAGAGAGACAGACAGACAGACAGACAGACAGACAGACAGACAGACAGACAGACAGACAGACAGACAGAGGCAGACAGAGACAGACAGAGACAGACAGACAGACAGACAGAGACTTGTGTCTTAACTTGAGGTTGCTGATGTAAAGAATAATATTCATGTAGCTCCAATACACGTCTCTTGTCACCACTGTTTTGACAAAAACAGACAACCAACTGGCCCCTCCGTCAGTTTTCCTGGCCCCTTCATGCCCCCCAACCAACTGGCCCCTCCATCAGTTTTCCTGGCCCCTCCATCCCCCCCCCCCATTTTGGAAAAGTCTAGAGCCGCCACTGCTGATGCACACAGGTTTCTATTTCGAAAGCATTGAGCATTTGAATGCTTAACTTGCGTGGGGTCACTATACCATGTCTCATATTGTAATGCGTGTCGTACTTCATTCTGTCTCTTTCATGGCGCTTTAAAAATGAAGATTTCTATGTGGTTCGGCGATGCCAGTTTCTGTCCGTGCCTATCTCGGAGCGAAACCACTTGAAAGTCCGTCCTATCGCCAACTTACAACTTCTTGCAATACTCACAAGTCACAACTCAAGTATACCTTGGCGACTCTTGACCATCCAGCCACCCACTCTACTCGATCGTCCTGCAGTTTTACTTTTTCTCGACCAGTCACTTCTCATCTCAAGTTTTCCAACCGATCCATATAGTCTAGGCCCTACTGTGGAAAGATCTCCCGCCTGAATTTCTCAAAATCTCAGTGGCTGGTCCAATTCAATGGATTTCACCTCCTAATTCTCCCGGTTCTCTAGTGTCGTTCAGGATTTGGCTTAAAATGCATTTGTTTCACTTTGCATAATCACTCATAGACTTATAGAATTTCGACCTGGCTTCTCTGACAGTCTCTGATTTTGTCTCCGAGTTCACTTGATGTGACAATCATAGGCGTAGCTACATTGAGGCACGAGGAGGCAGTTGCCTCCTCTTGCCTTTTTTAATTACTGGAACTTCAATTGACTAATGACCCCATGCAATGACCAGGATTTTGCCAATGGTCTGTGAAGTTGCCTCCTCTTGAATTTAAGTCTCGCTACGTCCCTGGTGACAATCCGTGTTTTGCATCTATAACGGCGCAACAGAAGTCATTAGATCAGATTAAACCAGACAGATCAGATGGATCAGATCAGAGATTCAATGACGGGTTTTAAACTCACAAGAAAAGGGACAGGAGAGCCAAATAACATCTACAAGTTCACAAGACTTAATTGGCGCATAGTTTTAGTTCACAGTAGGCCTAGGCCTGACTTGTCACGTAGCCTATGTTTTTTGAGTAATGTCACAAAGATAATAATAGTAAAATATTAATAATATTATTGCAGAAATAAAATCACTTAAAATTAAATTAGTAGCAAAACTGAACAGAAGAAGATGATAAAATGCAGATTTGTAACAAACACTCGTTAATAATCTACTGTGGGTCCACTAATTGTAAGCTATTGTAATTGCAAATTATATAGCGCCACTTAAAGATTGAGTCTCATCAGAGGCGCTAATGATATAACACAATGAAACGATGATCGAGTAGAAAGGGTCTTCAAACGTTTGCGGAAGAGGTAAAGAAAGGCTGATGAGTTTATATCGCAGCCTGTTATAGGCAACTTATTCCAGAAGATTTACAATAACTTAGGCCTACAGCAACCTATAACAAAAACGACTGTCTTTAAAAACTATAAAAATGTTAGTATAGGCCCTATTTATTATTGTTGTTGTTGTTGACAACAACAACAACTTGTTGTTGTTGTTGCTGCTGTTGCTATTGTCGTTGTTGCTGTTATTGTTATTTATTACTAAAGTGTAGCACAAAATTTGAAAGTCTAATCGTAAGTAGAGAGCTAGGTGAGAAGGGATGCCCTGCGAAATGTTGAAGACTGCTGGACGCCATTGCTAATTGAGTCGTTATGCACATTGGCTATGCACTGGATGGTGGTGGTGTGCTGACCATGCAAGGGCCTGGAGCGAGCACATTATTAATTAAATGATGTAATTTAATTGCGAGGTTAAAATGCACTTTCGACCTCCAGACAGCCGCTGACCTCATCCGTCCCCCATCTATCTGTAGTCCAGTTGTCTCTGGCCACCTCCGGCGTTCCTCTGCGTGGTAGGTCCCTACGTAATGAGATGGACGTCATCATGGACTATACGCTGAATCCAAATTTTAAATCACCATGGCCTATTTAAATGCGGTAACGACGGCGTCTGAATATTTTGTCAGTCGATATTAATACTAATTAATTGCCTGCATTCGTCTGAGACCGAAATAATTAGCGGGCGGTCGTGGAATCATTAAACCTGTGAGCAGATTAGATTTCGGCCTCAGCTGCTCCCTCCTCTTTGCTCCCTCCTCTTCTTCCTTCCTCTCAGGCAGGCAGGCAGGCAGGAAGGCTGGCACGCAGGAAGGCTGCATGGCAGGAAGGACAGACAGCCAGTAGGCTAGGCTATAATATACCAAAGGGTATATTGAATAGCGGCGACATCGTGAGGCCATCGTGATCGATCAGATATCACGAAACATGAAAGACGCGTAGGCCCTAATTAAGATTGAATGCAACACCGAGATTGGCTTAGAGCGTCTCGACAAATCGTAGAGATGTAAAAGCGAGCTTTTCTTCTGTTAAGTGTTTGTCAACGTCCTTCACGAAGACCAATTATCATTTTCTTCCGACAAGTTTCGCTTTTTCCACAAAGGAACAAATAACATTTTCCGTTTCTGCGTTTACTTTGCAATTCTTCCATGGCCCAAGGTTCCGTTCCAGCGTCTCACAAATGAGAAGTTGTTTTGCCCTCCCTTAAGGGTCATTGGGACAAGGTACGGACCCAATTCCCCTTTCAAATACCACTCTATCTCAAACCTCCTCTTTCTCTCTAAGCTCCTTGAAAGATGTATCTCCCTCCAACACATTATACGTTCACTGCCTTGACTCCAGTGCCCTTGTGCTTCCTCTTCAGTCTGGGCTTAGAAAATTCCATTAGACGGAATCGCTCATTACTCGCCTCCTAGTTTGGGACTACATTCAGCATGGTCCTCCCTGGGATTCGATCTGTTCTTGCGCCGCTTCTTCATATACTTTATACCGTAGATCTGGTCGGGATTCTCCTTCCTCTGGGTGCTTCGTCCCATAGATGCCGACGCCACGCAAGCCTTCACTCAAGGCCGAACGGATTCTGGAGGCCAACTCGGCTCTGTAGCCTACTTTTGTACCTCTATATGTCCTCAAATCGTCTTCGCCTCAATTCAGACAAAACTCAGCTTTATTTGGCTTGGCAACCATATCTACCTTGCCAAGATTGATATGGAGACTGTTCCGTTAGACTCTCCCGGTCATTGCCGCAAGCACCTGAAAACTTTCCGGTTTGTTAGGAATGACACTGACCTGGTTTGGGAGCGCTACTGACCTTTCTGAGTGACACTTCATAAAATTTTCGATTACAATTTATTACATTCTATTGTTCAGCATCAATGAGTGACCCTAGACACTGACCACTCTTTTACTTTAAAAATTTGAATGAAATTCAAAGGATCTAGGCCATTATTATAGTATTTAACTGCTCAGCGGTAGGCCTATATATAATGACTTGGTGAAAATGTACAGTAGTATACTAACACTTAGACTATAGCCTACTTAGCACCTCCGATGAGTTTCTCCTGAACAGGGGCAAATGGGCAATGTAAATTTATGATCACATTACATTGCAATAGCTCGCATTTCTACTGATACTGGTAGGCCTACTTTACTAGCATAAAAGTAATAGTATTAGTCTGGTCGAAACTTCCTTCTTACCGTAACATTGATGCTGCAGAATGGAATTTACATGTATGTATAAAGCAGAGAGCCTCCGATGAATGAAAGAATACAATACAATACAATACAATACAATACAACTGATATTTGATATCGCCCTTCTTACTAAGGTTGCCCCAAGCTCAGAAGTGCACACGCCTCGGCGGCGCAGAAGCAAGTATATGGCAGAGCAATTGTGCATGAAGGACTTGCTCAAGGTCCCTACGCGGCGGCTTGAGATGGATTCGAACCTGCAACCCTCCGGCTGCAAGGCACCGAACATACCCCTACACCACCGCGCCCCAGAACTAAGGAACGAACGAATGAACTAACGAACAAAAGAAACGTACGCCCTATAATGGGCGATCAAACAAAGGAAAATGAATGAGTGAATAAATGAACGAATTGTAGAGAAGTACAGTCGTCAAAAGACATATCGTTTGATTTCATCGTTAAAGTATAATATTAACGGTTACATGATTTGAGCGAATCCAGACGGAGGAGGTGGAGTTGGAGAAGAAAAAGGAGGAGGAGGAGGAGGAGGAGGAGGAGGAGGAGCAGCAGGAGGAGCAGGAGAAAAAAGAGGAGGAGAAGCAGGAGGAGGAGGAGGAAGAGGAGGAGCAGGAAGAGGAAGAGGAAGAGCAGGAACAGGAGGAGAAGGGGGAAGTAGAAGAGGAGGAGGAGCGAATATGCAGAGAGGCAGACGACGATATGACATAAACGCCGTCGCCTCCGGATTAAAGGAAGAGTTCAGCGAGACAGAACTACCGTACGGTATACGTCAGTGAATGCCTTTACTATGGTGATGATGAAGCTCATCGGCAGTTATGTGGGGTATAGTGTTAACTAATAGACGAAGAAAGAGACCATGCTAGAAAATGTTGCACTATAGATGGACGGACACTTTGAGTCCTGTTGTGCCTTAGCACCAGACAGTGTTCGGCTTCGTTCATTCTTGGTGGCTGGTCCAACGCTTTTAAATAGACTTCCAATGCAGTTCTGTTTACGCTCTGACATTTCTTTAATGGCGCTTAAAACTCAACTGACTGACAAATCTCGATCGTCTGTTTCCACTTTGCTCAACCACCGAAGCTCGACATCTATGATTCTTTGACCCATCGGATATCGACGCAGCTTCTCTAACGGACCATTACAGATCTGACCATAGGCGTAACTTTCTATTATGACGGTGGTGTCCGGTCACCACCACTTTTAAAAATGGTAGTGATTGTCACCACCACTTTTTGGTCCGGCAATTAAATATATTTCTTTAACATGAAAGCATTTGGCTGTCCACCGTCTATATAGGCTATTCGTGCATACTTAACATCGCAATGCATCGGCAATGCTGACAGAGGCCTCCACAGTGTCCACACTACCTTACTAACATGTGTTTGGTTTCATAATTTGGTCACGTCGTCAATTTTGCTTCTATAAAATGTCAAATTATCAAATTCATATTGAAAAATGGATCGATTCATTGTAAAGAGACCGCGAAAGGTTATAATTGTGCATGCAATGTTTCGGTGGTAGGCTGTACGTTCTAACTGCAGTCTATTTAGCGGGTTAAACCGTAGTTTAGGCTGGTAAATTAGTTTATATTGTCAATTTAAAATAAAAGCTGGATCGATTAAAATAATTGTTGGCCTAAATGAAAGTTGGATTGGTGAAACTTTTTTTGTTTAAATAGAAGTTGGATCGATGGAAATAATTGTTTCCGTAAACAGAAGTTGGATTGATTAAACTATATAAGTCTTTGGATCGATGAAGTTTGTTGCTTAAATAGATGTGGGATTGACGAAAATAATTCTTGCCTAAAGAGAAGTTGGATTGATGAAAAAATTCTTGGATAAATAGAAGTTAGATTGATGACAATAATTCTTGCTTAAACAGAAGTTCGATTGATGAAATTTTTTCTCGTAAATGGAAGCTGGATTGATGACAATTATCATGGACATTGGTAGACTGCTTAGCCTACTTGCCAGCGTCAAGTACGGCATTGAAGACACTAAAATAATCTACCAACCTAAACTACGGGATAACCATTTAGCGTTGATAATGACTATTGGTACAATAGCGTCGATTATTGGTAGTACAGTAGTAGCCTAACGATATTCATTTAAAAGCCGCAGTAGCAGTCGGACAATGCGTAGCGTGTCTCTGAGGCTTCGACGCAGCTATAGGCTCTTGTCTCCTTCGCAAATGGACTTGGAACACCATCGCACTCTCTGGACAACACAGCGCTTGTGTCCTGCGGTTAGCTATAGCGTTCCAGACAGTAGTACGTTAAAAATTAGGAGGAGCGGATTGGTCACCACCACTTTATGGGGCAAAGTTACGCCCTACGATTTCACTTGATCGATTGATGTGTTGTGACGTCAGAAAGCACCACAAAGTGCCATTTTATTTAGACCTAATGTGCATTATGATAGCGGCGCCATAGAAGTCTAGACTTATGCTGCTGTGCATGGGAGGATTGAGCGAAGTTAGTGAACAGGAAACACAGGATATCTACAGTCGTATACACCCCAGTAAAGACAGTGTTTGCTAGTACGGTAACGAAGAAGTTTCCTCCTGCACTTCCCAGCAGCTATTGAGGACTTCCCATGGGCGAGTGATAACTTTGTAATCTGCAATTCCAGAAAGCTGTTTGATCGCATTATGAGTTTCTGCATTTATTACTTCAACACTTAACAGTAGTAGACAGGATCCATGTCACGTGAGCAAAAATTGAAATTAATTCAAGCGCGTATATGTCGATGGGTTCGTATGAGACATGTATACAGTCACATGTATTATATGACCGAGCAATGACAGACACGGTCCTCGTCCAATGATCTGTTTTGTCAGCTCTTGATAGGACAAGGGCCTAGAGCCATTCAATTCACAGTTGCATTGGCCGTATATCATACAAAAGCAGACAGGTTACTATAGGCTACCCAGCCAGCCGTATAAACAGGTGCGCGATACGGTCTACTGGTCCAATCGAGTGCAACTCCAACTATACTGAGTCACAGTCGCCCTGCAGTGCAGTCCCCTTTGACAGAGGTCTTTTAATTTCATCAGCAGAAATTTGAAATGCATTAATGACCAACATCTGATGCAATGGACGCCAGGAAGAACTTGTCTTAGTTCCTTTATGGTTCTTCTTATCAAAGAGCATTTCATCATCTAACATGACTACACGCTGGCAAGTTGTACAAGTTATACCACGCCCTCACAACTTTGTACTGCCCACTAATGATGATAAATATCTCTTCTCACGCGTTTATAGATATAGTAAGCCATTCTCATCACATTCTCAATTACTCTCCTCCCAATTAACTAAATAATTCATTAGGCATGAACATAGTTAATATATACTCTGTGAGGAACAATTCCATTTTGTCGCTCTAATAATTATGAGCCTTTCGTTTTATTGCATGATCTTGCTTAGTATTCATTCGTAACTCTTGTCCATTCACAAATCACAATGTACCTGATAGCAGTGTGACTATCAGTTTTGTTACCAATAAACGAACACAATAATAAAATGTGTGCTGAAGGTCTGTATTCGTCTATAGTCTAGAAACAGCTAGCATCATGTTCCTCTTCCTCCTCCTTCTCGTCCATGAATATTTATATGAACCCGTATCAACCCTACAAGAATTCCATATGGGAATATGGATCAAAATAGACCCATTTAGCTCTTTGGCAAAGTGGTCCTCCATCTAATTCTCATTCTCTATCTCCTCCTACTTTTGTCCAACTGCCGATGCTTTTAATGCTCTATAATAGGCCAAATAAGAGTCGGATCAGCATATCGACCGTTACACGACATCTGCATGGTTTCTCTGATCTAATGGACTTCGCCTGGACTTATCCAATGGATGGATGGCGCTGATCTAGTGGCCAGCGTGTTGTACTGTGAACACAGAGGTCAGGGTCGACACTCCCATCAGGGCAGAAAGACGTTTCAAGAAATCTGTTCCTTTATGGAGACATTGGAAGGATGACGTCATGGCCTGGCTTGCGCAACATTGTTTCTTAATATTCTGCCGTTTCCAGTGTTTCGTTTCTATTTGTTCTTGAACTGTGATGTTCTTTGCGTTATTTAATGGTAACAAACGGTCGACGGTCTTTCGAATAAAGTTGTTTGACTATTAGGACCTATACTTATACTGTCAGTTAGACAGAATTCTCGTGGGTTATAGGAAGCATTTTATTCAACAGAAGCTGTTAATTAGGATGATTAGACACAAGGCGAACGTAGTCTGCTCATTTTGTTGATGCAAACGTTTTCTGAGCACATTAATCCTACGTTTGTTCAATGTCTCGTCCGCTCTGCTCTATACCATTTCAAAGTGGTCGTTGCTCATCTACTGCTCATATTATCTGAAGATGTCGAGAGTGCAATCAACCCAGAGTCATAGACAGAAGCAATACATTTCACGACCCACTATAGTTAATAGGCCTATCCAGTCTTTCTCTTTACAGTCTTTGGCTGATCTTACATGCAATTGCGGGAACCAAAATCCCGTTATCAGATTAAATTAAAACTCTTGGTGTCACGGCCATTGATAACTCGCTCAATATGACCAAACGTAGACCTAACTTCTATTTTCAAGTCATTGTATCTAAATTCTACCACGTTGGAGTATTTCGTCACATCAGACGTTCTCTTACTTATAACATGGCTAAAACAATTGTTTGTGTAGGCATACTTGCGGGCTATAGTAGACTCTGGCTGTTTGAAGTTTGAACACATCGCGCGCTGCGAATGTGACCATGCAGGACCACGTCAGGGCCTTGCGAGCAATGAATTCCGGTCCTCCGACAGGTTGGAAAAAGACCTGATGGAGGGCTTCACAATACATAGACAAGAACAGTGGAGCTGACCTGAATCCACTGAACGCTGGGTTGAACACAACGGTCTAGAGAAGAGCCCAGAATAGAGATGGCTGCATGCTAAACGTACGGTAGTGGAAAGGGCAACGCTCCGGACAGCATCACGCCACGGGTGATGATGATAACGATGGTTAACAATTATTATTTAGAATTTTAGACTATGTGAATGCAGTGTTGTATATAATTATATGGTTTGTCCTTCTTTAATCTCAAAAGCTTTAGATGGTTCAACACTCTCTCTATAGGGTTGTTTCTTCTTCCTCCTCCTCCTCCTCTTCTCCTCCTCCTTCTTCTTCTTCTTTTCTTCTTCTTCTTCTTCTTCTTCCTACTCCTCCTCCTCCTCCTCCTCCTCCTCCTCCTCCTCCTCCTCTTCTTCCTCTTCATCAAGTGCCTTCGTGGCTTCTGTTTAATACACACCTGTTGACTTGCATGCTTAAACAATGAACAACTTCACCGGTAATCCTCCATTTTAGGTGCTTTAATTATTTTTGCATTGGTATCCATTGTACATGGCCAATTTAAAATGGAAGCTGGATTGATGAAAATAATTGTTTGCCTAAATGGAACCTGGATTGATGAAAGAAATCTGTGCATAAATAGAAGTTGAATTGATGATTATGTTAGCAGACAACAATGATGAATTACAGGCACATTTAGTGATGTGAGGCGGAAAAATTGTCCGGAAAATTTCATATTTTTCCGGAAAATTTCGGAAAATTTCCACTGTTTTTTTCCGGAAAATTTCCCGATATTTTTCCGTCAATATAATATTTCTAAATAACAATTTAAATTTTAAATGCATAATAATGTTTAAACATCACTCACTCTAAACTGTCTTATGTAGTTATAACTGATATGTTTATTCAATAGATGGCACTGTTAGAGCTTACTGTTCAGTGTGTTCACAAGGCTCAACAACGACAATACATTTAGGAATTAATTGGAATTAAACTTCACTGTTAATTTAGAAACAATATTTTTACGATTTAGTCTATTTTAGTTATGAAAATATGATACAAAAACAACAATTGATTCAGTAGTATTACAGACACCATTTTAACACTGCAACAAATTAATTCTGGCCTAAAATACTATTATTTTATGTCTGAAAATATAATGTTATTGCCATTGCGGTCTGACACTAATCTACAGACCGCTAATCCATTTTCAAATCTGCTTTTCTTGGTAAGTAGCAAAAGAAGGTGTTTTTAGTTTAATTGTTTGTCTATGAGCTGTTGCCTTCTGTGAGTGGTGTATGGACTAAGGCAAACCTGACTAATAGCTGAGCAGCTGACGAAATGTCAAATTGCCAGACAGTATATACTGATAGTTTATAACACTAACAACTTATCAAACTAGGCTACTCTAGCCTGAACCTCTAATGAACAGTCTTTAATGTTTATTTTAATTCTTTTAAGGTGAATGTTGCCCGCATTGACAGAAATACTGTAAATAAAAGGAACTTAAAAACATAAATTTTCTAGTGTCGTCTCATACTGAAAATCTGAGTTAAATGTATTTTTCCGGTTCTGCGGAAAATTTCCGGAAAATTTCTGGAAAATTTCCGGACAATTTTCCGCAAAATACTTTTCCGGAAAAGCTACATCACTAGGCACATTTACCTAATCAGAAATGAGCTAAAACTCACCTCGGCAATATTGGATCTGGGAGAGCGGGGAGACCCGGCCCGGCCGGGGGGGGGGAAAGGGATTGAGCCCGGTTGTTTAGGGGGATAGAAGCCACTGCATGGGCCCTCTACGGGCATGTTGCTGGCAGGAGGAAGAAAGACCTGCATGCTCTCTGGCACTCTGAACTGCTCTCAATCCAATTGACATGTCAGCTAAATTCGGCCTACTTACTTTAAATATCATCACGCGAGAGCGTTGCCATGGCTTGTATAATACAACTGAGTTGTATTGCGTCTTCATTCCCCTATACAGTGTAGAAGCCTGCGCTCAATTTTTCTTCGACTACTCCAAAACAGTGCATTGACTGTATGCACATGAGCAGCCAGACAATATCTTTATAACCCAAACTAGTTGCTTATGTCTCCAGACATTACGTTTCAGCGAGCATATAGGTCACATCATTTGCATAGTTAATCTACATCTACTCCTAAATAATAACATCTAAAATTACTAATTCTCTAAAAAGTAGTTAGATCGGCTAATCACCCATCTTTATTCTTTATGGAAGAAAACCAGCAAATATATAAACGTTATAAAGTGTCCAAATTGTGAAGAACGAGTATTACAAAAATAATTGACGCATGCAGCCTCAAACACTGAGCAATTTGAGCACCACTATCTCCAAACCTTAGGCCTACTGGTGGTTAACTGGTTAATTCTCATTATTAAACTGCGAAGCTTTTACTTTTAATCTGCTCGTTCAACTAAAAATCTAAATAGGATAGAGTTTCTACAATCCGCTTTGAATTCTATCTGGCCAAATTGGTTTTGTTTATGCGGTGCAATACAACGGTATTTTGATATTGCCCTCATTCCAGAGTTCAGAAGTGCACACACAACCATACGACAGAGCATCGACGGTTCAGAGCAGTAATTGTGAGTGGAGGACTTGCTCAAGGTAACTGCCTTGGGCGAGGCTCGAACTCATACTCTCCGCGTTACATGTCGAGCGCTCTAACCAATCGGCCACTGTGCCACACATTTCCAATCCAATGTCTTCTACAGCGTTTCTGTTGTTGCGCACAAGACACCAATCGACGCTCGATTCAAGTGAAATCCGTCCAAATTGCAGTCTGTTGGAGAATCTCGATCGAAATACAAAGGATAGGGGAAACAAGAAAAAGGCAGTAATCGTAATTGCATTTATAACGCGCTATTTTAAGCTGAGCGCAGGGCACAGATTTATTCACGAGCACTGCCTCGTGTCAGAAGGCTTGTCCAGAGATACCAAATCCACATCCGATTGTCAGAGAGACCATATAGAGAGGAAGAAGGCAGAGGAACCGCTAAACTTTGGACGAGAAGATTGGAAGCCGGACGATTGGATGGACCAGGATAAGAGTTCTTGCAGAGGCGAGACTTTAATTTGGAGTGGGAAGCTTGGAGTAACGGATAGAGGAGACTTTTAGGCATGTGATGGTGGGTGAGAGGCGATATTGGTGGAAGAACTGGAAGTTTGCAGAATTCGGAGTTTGTTCGTTCCAAAATCAAGGTGTAGTGTCACAGTGTGGTATATGGATCGGTCGGGAGAAGTTGAGATGAGAAGCAACTGGGGACGGGAGAGAGAGTTATGAGCAACAGTGAAGTAGGAGGATATGGTATCCTGGTATAGATAAATAAGGTGTTAGAAATGATTCATAAGTTTTGACCTGAATGACATTAAAGAACCGTCGAAACGCAAAGAACCGAACAAACTTGAACCAGCCACCGTGAACTCTCCAAAACCCAACACACACACTGATCAGGTGCGAAGTACAAAAACATTCAAAGTATTTCGCTGATCGAGGACAATGTAAAAAAGTAAGTAAGTAAGTATATTCTTTATTGAACCAGTTGCAATCCGCATTCTGGTGTACATACATCATATATAATAAACAATAAACAATCAATAGTCAATATGAATAAAGCATTCTAACTATAAAAGTTTTTTTCATATTATGATTAGCTAAAGGTAAAATACGGTCATGTGACCGGGGTCGAAGGGAATAGGCCACTTGAGGTAAATGAGGTAATATCAAAGAAGGAAGATGTAGTTCGTCTGATTTTAAAGTAATACATTGTGAACTTTTGAGCAGATTTCCGATCATATCTTCGATGGACATGCAGCAATTGTAATGAATGCAACATGGGTGTAATCTGCTGATATAGTTTACGGGTTTTGTTACGGTTCTGGTCATTTGCAGTTTCTGTAAACCCTCTTAATGAAACCAATGAGAAGTGAAATTGCAGCAGTCAAGTAGGCTAGAGACCATATGGCATTTGCTAGTGAAATCCGTTTCGTGAAAGTGAAATTATTCGCATTTGACTTGAATAATTTATAGGCAAAATATGGCACGATAGAACTACAACTGCCTAAATGTATTGCCTATAACGGGTGCACATTTAGTTCCATGAAAAACTGTACAGACGTAGCACCGTCTCAACGTGCACTATCAAAGCTTTGTAGCTGCAGACAAAAAATTGTAGAACATGTAAACAACTATTTTCACTTGCTGAACTGACGTCGACAGATTAGATTCACAGTTGTGACTTTGTTGACTTGTGTCTAAGGGAAGAAATTCAGGTTCAGTGGAATATTGGGATTTGTCGTTTGCAACGAAGTCCCGTATTACAAATAATGTGCGATCAGCTGCGCTATAGGGTCAAAGAAGCAGAGGAAGAAGAACAAGAAGAAGAAGAACAAAAAGAACAAGACGAGGAGGAGGAGGAGGAAGAAGAAAAAGAAAAAGAAGAACAAGAACAAGAGAAGAAGAAGAAAAAGAAGAACAAGAGGAGGAAGAGAAGGAGGAGGAGGAGCCTGAGAGGCATCGATGGATATGAAATGTCAGCGACGTCATTTTCTTAGCCACGGCATATGAATGCGTGTGGCTAGACCTCTCCTCTACCGTCTGATCTTTCCACTGACAGTGTACACGGTCAGTGTACTCATTGCAGACAGTCCAGCACATTACCGCTAGACTATCGCACATCCAGAGCTACATGTATAAGAAACACAAATGCAATGAATGCATAGATCATAATACTAGTTGAAGACTGAGTATGATGAGTAGGAGTTACCTAGAGCATAGACGTGTCCGAGCGGTGAATCATTAACTAAAGTGCAATTCCATCGGCTCTTGCTGAACTGATGTCGACATTCATTGAATCCTACCTTGGCTCCCTCTCCAACGGCCACCATAGCATCCGGGTGACTCTGGCAGATCGTTCGCTGCTTGGGAGCCAGGCCAGGAATCTTGCTGCAGATGATACTCGCTCCAAGAGCGACGACCGACGAGAACGCCCTGTGAAACAGTAAGAACAGATGAAGGTAGACGATCATCAGAGATGCCACCCGCACTCTCCGTCCTCCTCCACCGCCGCCGCCGCCGCCGCCGCCACCGCCGCCTCCTCCTCCCCAGATGACCCCCACACGTCGCCCGGGGGACATTACATGGAACACGTGCAGGGGCCGACAGAAGAGGCCACTAAGGACTTCCATGACTGGCCCCTGATGGACTGAACAGACAGCGAAGGAATCGCTCGGTTGAGTAGATGACGTTGCAGGTGAATTGATGGCCCAGCGATGACCACTGGGTCATGATGGACAAATGCCTCTTCCAGTCGACGACCACTTGTTGCTTGTAGGCGATATTAGAATTATCCAACTGCTTCTATCGTTCAGAAACAGAATTCAATCGTCTCAGTCAAAATACTCTGCAGGTAATAAAGGTACATCGATGAGACGAACTAAAGTCGGTCCAATGCACCAGCTAAGAATCGATCGCTGTGTTTCAGTCTCAGTCCCAGTCTGCCTACATGTCTGTCTACCTGTCTGTCTGTCTGTCTGTCTGCCTTCTGTCATCGCAGCAATTAATCCGGAATAGGTCTTTAGCATGAATCATGGTAAGACGCAGCAGCGGGGAACATGGCCGTTGTCATGAATATTCATCATGACCCTCCTCCTCCTCCTCCTCCTCCTCCTCCTCCTCTTCATGCTCCTCATCTGATCTTCCGACGTCCGTCCGTTCGTATATGTGTGCATACGTCAGTTCATTCAGCCGAACACTAACGTAGGTAGACCTGAACTTCTGCAGGAATTAAATTGACTTTCACCTTCACGACGAAGACCACAAGACACCTAACCAGACTGTCGGACAGACAGACAGACAGACAGACAGACAGACAGACAGACAGACAAACGAACACAGAGCCAGACAGGTTTTTTTTCTGTTAACGTCGTGTTACTAAACACCGCCGCAAGATATCTATCACATTTATCGCTTTGCTTTGCCTCTATATCTAGATTTCTATATTCTATATGCTTGCACCTGTGTATAGATAATATATAGGAATAGGGACATCTTACGGTTGAGTTAACATCGCCAACAAGTCAGAAAGTCGAATTCTGTTAAGTTGGCGACGTGTGTTAACAGGGTAGATGTGTGACTGTGTTGACAAGAGAGGGTGGGTAGAAAGAGTGAGCGAGCGATTGAATGAATCAGGCAGTCAATCACTCAAGCAGGCAGACAAACAGACAGACAGCCATGCAGACAGACAATAAGGCAAACATGCAGACCTACTGCATGATCGTTAACTGTTAAATCGAGACAGTCAACGCTGGCGGCGGCATTTGTTCGGGGCGATAAGTATCTTTGTTGGGGTCGTTATGAGAAGTGATCAGAACCCCTGCTGCTGCTGCTGCCTAGCCCGTCTATTCAACGCCACAGGACCGTTCCCCTCCCTCTCTCCCTACATCCCTCCCCTCTTCTACCTCCGTCCTTAACTGACTGATTCACTCAATCGCTCGCTACCTCTTTCCTTCTTCAGTCATAGGACGTCATCAATGACCAGCCTACATACAGCTGCCTACTGCGTTGCGTAAATCAACGGCCGTAACTAACCGTACTGACGAACCTAGGCCTATAGGGGTTCTACTATGAGCTGGAGTTGTAATTTTAACGGCGCATCCAGGATTTCAAGTTAGGGGGCGAAAAATAGACTCGATGTCAAGTAGTCTACAAACGAGAGCATTTGCTATATAGTAAAAGCAGTAGGCCTACAGTTTAAGGCAAGTGAGACCTAATTCTAAGATAACCTTGCATAGGCGCCGACTCCACAGGGGCAACAGGGACTTTCGCCCCAGTACTCGCCAAGGTTCTGGGGCGAGAGTATAGTTTCGCCCCAGTACATTTTTGGCCATTGAAGCTTCAAAATGCTTAATTAATAAAACTTATTCATTTTTAGTTAAAGAACAAGGAGCGCCTCTGCGGCCTCCATATTCAGAAAAATGCCATATCAAAAGCCATATCAATAAATATCTCATTTTCCAGACTTTCGTAGGCCCCTGAAAGGTTCGTAGGCCCTAGGCACAGTGCCTACTGTGGATAAAACGGCCCTTGAGAAGGATAGGCGAAGGGATCGTCCGATCACGGAATCAAGGGAACGAAATTCTTGCCCCAGTACCTTTTACTAAAAGTCGGCGCCTATGTAACCTTGTATGTGGAAGTAGATCTAAGCATATTCGCATATGGGCCGAAAATGGTAAGAATATGATGTGGCGGAGTCAAAATGTTAGACCTTTCAGTCTTAATAATGGTTCAGAAGAAGTTTATTAGTAGCCATCCAAGGCTGATCATCGAGGAACATAGTACGTGGAGTGGTATATAATCTCCAGCATAGAAGCTTGTGGGACACCGCAGTTTAGGACAGCTGGAGCTGAAGTTCTTTGAATGATAAGCCTACAAGAAGTACTTACGAGGGCGAACCAATTTAGTGCACCGAATCAGTGAAGGAGTCTGTCCTGATCAATGGTATCAAAAAACAGCAGGTAAGTCAAGGAGAATGAGAACAACACTGTTTTGTCTACAGAGCTGATTATGTGATTCTGAACGGCATATACTTAATGCAGTTTCATTGTAATGTTAGTTGCTTTAGTCAGACTGAAAGTCACGTACAGGTTGTGCGAAGAGAGGTGACAGCTCAGTTTCATCTGTCAGAGTTTTACTTTTTTTAGCATGAAGCTGAAAGAGATGAGTCGATCGTACATGTGCTAGATCTTTTGAGGAGAAATGGTTTTTAAAAAGGAGAATCTATGGTACTCATAAATTGGCGGAGAAGCAATCTTCAGCCAGAGACAGATTGACGACGGCCTTGATATTTAGGCCCAATACGACAAAGCAATCTCACACACCGTTTCTTAGCTTACTCCAACCACGCAACTATTGGCAAAATCCGCAATTTGATTTTCTTACCTTCGGAGAAGCATTTAGACCTATTACTGCTGTTATCAACAGACTTTCCCGATATTAAAGAAACATCAAAACATGCAAACTTCAAGAACATTATACAAAAGTAAACGATTCTTACATTAGTGGTTCAAATGTCCTAGATCTAGATGCTAAAATGTCTGATGCAGTCCGGTTATACTTCACACCTATTCCACTCATTTGTAGGCTACACAACAGAAGTGGAAGAGTCCGTTAAAGTATGCACGAATATAAGCAATTTACCATAACGGATGGAATCTTGGAAACTTGTCAGTTACTGTACCCGATAACAATATGCACAGGAAGTAGGCCTACCGTTCTTCCAGCAGCTGTTGAAGTGTGTATTTGTGTATCAATGCGTGCATGTTTAGATGTATCAAGAACTGGATATTTCATTTTTATCAGTTTATTCATTGCACAATGCATAATTATGATTATTACGCGGGAGGGTTGGTGAGTCTGAGTCTGTGGCGCAGGTAATAATATTATCATGTGCGCGCGATCAACTTCTATATGATCCTTGACCAGAAGCTGATGACCCCGACAGACATCCTTGGCTTAGAGACCCAGCGAACTATTCCTTATTTCATAAGCACTGGACAGTTGGCTATCTAACTGAACGAAACAAATGCTTTTAAGGTAGCTTGACAATGTCTACTGGGTTAACTGACATACGCAATAGGATGCAATAGGATGCAATGGGATGAAAATAGGATGAAACAGGATGCAATAGGACGAAATAGGATGCAATGGGACGAAATAGGATGCAATAGGATTAAATAGGATGCAATAAGATGAAATAGGAGGCAATAGGATGAAATATAGGATGAAATAGGATGCAATAGGATGCAATATGAAATATGATGCAATAAGATGCAATAGGAAGTTGGGTTTAGAAAGTAGGCCAACTGCCGTTTAGTAGCTACCGATTTGCATGTGTCATTTGTATTATTGTATTGCGGTTAATTTTGTTCTCTGTGATATTTATAGAGCGCTTGCATCAGTCAAAGGCAACTCCACCAACCCTGATGGCATACCCTCCTGGCTGATACCAACCATAGCGCATCTCTTAGCTCGGCCTGTTACAGATCTGTTTATAATTATGCTCTCTAACCAATTGTTATGTTCCTTTACCGTGGCGCCTCAGTATGATCACCCCATACACAAGATTTCCCGTCCTCTTAAAGAAGCTGATCAGAGATCAGACCCATCTCTGTCACTTCCATCCTCTCACGCATCTTGAAAAAAAATGGTTGAACGTAGGTACTTTTACCCCCTTTTGACTCAAACGTGCTCTAACAGGATCTTTACGGACCAATTCGCTTTCCGCCCTTCCGGATCCACATCGGCTGCACTGATATCCATCACTCATGAACTTCAATCAATGCTCAATTCTGAGCCTATATGTAAAGCTCCTGTCCCTTGATTTTATTAAGGCTTTCGATACGGTTAGACAAAAACGCCTAGTCGATCTACTAGCATCCCAAGCCATTCCGGATTTTTTTATACAACAGGGTACTTGCTTTCTTGCACGAATGTCAGCACTGCACTAAATTTGGGGGTGAAATCTCTCTCCTCTGTATCATAAATACCAGTATAGTGCAAGCCTCTGGCCTTGGACCTACTGATTTTGTCATAGCCATTTCTAGCCTTAAACCTAAATACAGTGAAAACCGTCTCCCTAAATATGCCGACGATAGCGACTTACGGTAGCTACGTAATTTTGTATGCCAACACTGTTCTAGAGCTGACTCTACTCTTTTCCGCTCAATTCTCTCAAAACCTTGTCACGTCCTTCACGACCTCCTCCCTCCACGTAAGGTCACCCCATGCAATACGCGACCCAGGCCACATGATCTCACCATACCTAGAGTTGATGCCTTTGCCAAAAGAAGTTTTATTGTGACAATGTCATATGACTTTGCATATTAAAATGTTTCTATGATTTATTTCTTCTGTTAGCTACTGTGCGTTTGCTGGTGGTCAAATAAAGAATATTCTTACTTACTTACTTACTTACTTAATATTCATTATAAAAATAAGAAGGCTTTACAGTAAACCTACTGCATGGCTGCTGTTTTAGTATTGCAAACATGTACTGGTTTGTAATTTTGAATGCCAAACTTTTTTGAGTATCCTCCTATTATTGTATGCATAAGTAGGCTACTTTTGTAAAGCTGGAAGTACGCATTATAGCCTACATGATTACGAGCTCTGCGATAATGGGGATCGACATCAAGTCGTGAACTGAATAATTATCTTTTAGCCCGTTAGGCCTACGGAAGTAGACAAGACACATGCTGCAGTAGCCTGTGGAACCAACTTGTGCAGCAGCCAACCCTTGGCTCGATCCCAGTTGAAGACAAGATAAGCAACTACGCGTCATTACAGCTAAATATTTGTGTAGCGCCTCTCATATAATACTTAAACGAGCCAATAAATATCCTATGCGTTGCACGTTGCCATGATATTTTAATAGGCCTAGTATATTCTGCGACGCAAAATTGTGCATAGGCGTAATGTAACATAATAATAAATATAGCATAAATGCATAATATTATATATATATATATATATATATATATATATATAGGGCCTATATACATAATATGGTATAATATGGGTTTATATTATAGGCTTATTGTTTTTTAAATGTATTGTATGATATTATTATTATACAATGCTATATCAGTCCATATACTAGGCCTATAATAATTATTGTTAGGTTGTGTTGTAGCCTAGGCTATTACGTCATACTGTATTACCTTGCAATGTATACAGGGTGGGCCAGCATAAATGAACCAACTTTGCATGCATATAACTCCGCCAATTTTTGTAAGTTATTTATACTTGATGCGTGAAATTAAAGATTTGCCAGTATTAGCCTTGAAAAAGTCGAACTGGTAGGCCTACTAGTTTAAATTTTAAGGAAGTGTTTGGTAAAGCGCTAGCTACCATATTTTGTTGTCATTGGTGACGAAATATGGCGCCGTTAACAGACGTCAGACGATGATCAAGTTTTGATCCGAATTTTGCGAACTGATAAGGGATTTGATGCGTTTCAAATTATTAAAGAGTTTCCTAACAGAGGAAAAAATAAAAATAGGCCTACGTTGAATCGTCTGATACGGAAAATTGATGAAACAGGAACTTCGCGTCGTAAACCACGCGAATCGGTACGCACAGCGCGCACACTACACCCGCTAGCATTGCTCGTGTGTCCCTGTTGCAGCACGTGGTAGACATATTGAATATTCTTTTGATTAGAAAAGACTGCAACAGCCTATCTCCTAATTATTAATAATTAATTTTGCTGTGCAGTACAAATTTATGGCTATATGGTTTAATTTTTTATGTGCAGTTACTGTAAAAATTATCATAAATTTTTTATTAGTTAGTTACTGCAAAAACGATGACTGTTGTTATGTCACGATCTACATCATGTAGGCTAAAGCTACAATAACAAATGTGTTTGAATCTTAATACTAGAATGAAATATCTTTAATTTCACGCATTAAGTATAAATAACGTAAGAAATTTGGCGGAGTTATATGCATGCAAAGTCCGTTCATTTATGCTGGTCCACCCTGTATTATTTCATAATAATATTATAATCATGATTTATATCTGTGAACGTAATGTTAAGCTGATTTGTCAGCAAGTTGAAAGAGCGCGTTTGTAGGCTATAGGGCCTACTGAGATTGTCCACGATATAGCATTAATAATTAAGCCCTCTTTTTAATGAACCATATATTTCTAATGAGTCATCTTTTCATTCCCATCATGTGAGCTTAGCCTATGAAACACAAAAAGTGGCTAAGGCGTTGATATTTAAATATTTTCGTAGCCTACTTTAAATACTTTTGACGTCTTCATCCTAAAGTTAACATTTTGTTAATTTATACGTTTAGGCGCCTACCTAAATATTTTTCTTTCTGACGGCTTTTGCGCAAGTTTAGTCATTAAAATTATAACTAGACCTACTTGAAACTTAGGGGCACATTTTGTTCTGAACTTAAAATTGGAATCTAACACAATTATTTTTAAATGGCCACCGTTTTTGCGTTGTTTATGTGAAGTTCTCTAGAATCGGTAAAATATTGTCAACGAAAGAAGCATTATACATTTTGAAAATTTTTGCCCTATTTTAAAGAACTGTATAATATTTGTCAAATGTTATCGTACTGAGTGTATGAAAATGCTGACAACACGGCAAAAACTAAGAATGTCAAATGATACAGTTTGCGTCAGTCACCCAAGGCGCGTTGTCTGAAGGTCTATAAACAATGATAAAAGAAAGGATATAGAGGGTGTACAAACATGTAATTCGATCGCTCCCAGGCATTTTTCACAAACTAATTAATCATCCATATAATATTAAAAGATATTCAGTAGAAAAGCTGTGTATTTAGAAGACGTGTGAAAATAACCCGTTTCTTATTTTCTTTATTATAGGCATTTGAGTTTCTATACTTGAGCAAATAGCCGCAAAATAATGTATCTCACGATGATTGATTCAGAGAAGGAATGCCAAACATCGATCAGAGTTCGATCGCACACACGCACGCACGCACACGCACGCACATAGAAGCAATAGAAAGACTTAGCATTGAACTCATTATTATCGTCACGAATTAAAGCCAAAGAAGAATGAGCCATGTGCTGTGTTACAACGATCTTCAACAAACATGACCACTATGACTGTATAAGGGGGATTGGCCAGCAGTCAACTACGATGGTCAAACATGAGAATAGAAGAACGGAGTGCTAGCAAACCTTCTGCAGTGTAGGTGACTTGTACTACCAGCCATGATTCTAGGAAAGCAAACGGAGTAGGAAATGGTAGGGAATAACTCGACGACATTCTTCTTGGTTTGGTTCAAATAAAGCCTACAACTCGTCTGTGGCTGCATGAGACAGAAAAATGTGCAAAGAAACAATGAGGTCTGCTGCAGTGGACGTTTACATACTTTCAGCCCATAGACAGAGAAGAAGAAGAAGAAGATGACGATGATAATGACGACGACGACGACATCGACAATGATGACGTTTATGCATAGTAATGTATCTTAGGCTACATCATACAGGATTAAATATGGCCTATACTTACACAAGAATCTGGCATTGTCGCTTGGAGACTTTGGAAGCCATGTCATGTAGAAGGTGAAGGAGAAAGTGGAGGAGGGAGAGAAGTAGAAAGAAGAATAGGAGGAAGAAGATATCGAAGAGATCCACGACACGGACAGGCAGGAGTTGGTGGGCGTCGTTAAGCAGCTGTCTTTTGCGAGAGGAGGAGACTCAGCTGGAGGACGGGGGAGTTGCTGTATTTCTACCTCTGCCTTCCTCCCCCTTCCTCTTTCTCCTACTCCTCCTTCTCCGTTTCCTCCTCCTCCCAATTGAGTTCTTAGGAGCCGAAAGTTCTTAATTCCGGTTGTTATGAGATGACTGCAATCGACATACGGCACCTGGCTTGAAACGGCGACGGCAGCGGCGGCCTTTGCTTTGAAGTTTTTAATCAAGCAGCGGGTGTCGCAAGGTGTCTCACCGTAAACCCTTTATCGGGCGGTTTAACCAAAGTCACGTTCATGGCATTCTTCCGACCTGTCCACGGCTCGTCCAACAATAGAATTCTGACAGATTTCGTCGCATAATCCTCGTGTTTATCCAATTTCCAAAGACTCACAAAGTGCACGCCTATTTATACGCAGACCAAAACAAGCAGAGCGCCAGTGTCAGTGGCATGTGCTGCTGCAGGGCTGCCTCTCTCTCTTCGTCCGTCTTCCCCCGTCGTCCGTCCGTCCGTCTATCCGTTTCCTATGGACCGTATCACTGGCTGCGGATGGACGAACGAACAGACGAACAAACGGTGGTCGGTGATCACCAGAAGCAGCAAACAGGTCGACAAAGTCAATGTCAGTTGACGGCGTTAGGTGCATGAGGATTAGAGTTTTGTTATTACTTAGCTAAGGTCCAGTATGGTCTCTTTCTGTGTCTTTGTTTGTATCTGTCTGTCTGTCTGTCTGTGTCTCTCTTTCTCCCCCGCTCATGCATAAATTAATTATCCAATGAAAAACTCATCTATGAAACCAACGTTACTAACGATGTCAACAGCCAGCAGCTTGTTAAAATTCTCTGGCGTGTGCTCACTGACAATACATCAGTCTGACAGGTGGCTTTCAATTAGTGCCTCGGCGATTAGGATAACCGAGAAGGAAGGAAGGAAGGAAGGAAAGATTGATTGGTTGAATGAATGAATAAATGATGGAAGAAAAAAGGAAGAAAACAGAACGGGCGGGAGGAAGGGAGGGTTGGTGGAAGAAAGGAATTAAGGAAAGACGGAAGAAAGGAAGGTGAGGAATCTTTGTGTGACGACTGCCAAACGGAGACAATCTCTGTTTGTGCAGAGGAGGAGGAAGAGAGGAGGAATGGTGTAGGAGGAGGAGGAGGAGGAAGAGGAAGAGGAGGAGAAAGAGGAGAAGGAGGAGAACGGGGAAGAGGAGGAGAGAGAGGAGAAAGAGGAGAAAGAGGAGAACGGGGAAGAGGAGGAGAAAGAGGAGAACGAGAAAGAGGAGGATCAAGAGGGGAAGGAGAAGGACGAGGAAGAGGAGGAGGAAGAGGAGAACGAGGAGAACGAGGAAGAGGAGGAGGAAGAGGAGAAGGAGGAAGACGAGGAAGAGGAGGAGGAAGAGGAGAAGGAGGAAGACGAGGAAGAGGAGGAGGAAGAGGAGAAGGAGAACGAGGAAGAGGAGGAGGACGAGGAGAAGGAGGAAGACGAGGAAGAGGAGGAGGTAGAGGAGAAGGAGGAAGACGAGGAAGAGGAGGAGGAAGAGGAGAACGAGGAAGAGGAGGGGGAAGAGGACGAGGACGAGGAAGCGGAGAAAGAGGAGGAAGAGGAAGAGGAGGAGGAAGAAGAGGAGAGGGGCCGAGCAGACGGAGAACGATGGTAATGCCACGAGGACTGAATCTATCCATTTCGATGAAGCCATTCTTTGACTGATGTCTTCAGTTCTTGACTATGACATCTGAGTCCTTTTAATCGCATCGGGGCTCATTAAAACGCTGAACGGGTCTCGAACCCACGATAAACCACGCAAACACTGTCGCCACCGCCGTCGACGACAATGAGGAGGAGGAGGAGCGGGAAGAGAAGGAGGAGGAGGAGGAGGAGGAGGAGGAGGGGGAAGAGAAGGAGGAGAAGGAGGAGGAGGAGGAGCGGGAAGAGAAGGAGCTGGAGGAGGAGGACCGGGAAGAGAAGGAGGAGGAGGAGGAGGAGCGGGAAGAGAAGGAGAAGGACGACGACGAAGACGAGGAGGAAGAGGAGGAGGAGGAGACTTTCGCTATGCTTTTAATTCCGTTGCGTTACAATTCGATTTTAATTGTAAACGTCTAACTACATGAGTAACATGACATCCCTGGATATTGATGTGTTCAATGAATTAGCATAGACATTAGGGTGCTCCAGAAAATTAAAAGTTTAAAATTCATTGCTCTCCGGGCATTTTCCCACGCGTCTCATACAGATGAGTGTAAAAATCCAAATATGAGGCTTTTACATTAAGGGTAAGCCTTGCTCCCAGCACGGTGAAGTTTTAACAATATTCGCAATTTTTCGGTTGAAAACACAAATTACCGGTATTTAAGTATATATGAAAAACTAATATGTTTCATATTTATTGGCCAGAACATGAAAGGTTGCCAGTACATATACAAGTACTGAAGTCTTAAGTACCTGTACAAATACTTAAGTATCAAGTACAAGTACGAGTACAAGTACTAAGGTCTCGAGTACAAGTACGAGTACAAGTACACATGGCTACTGCAAGAACAAGGATTTACTTCCTTGACAAAGCAATGGTGTATTGCTACATGCACTCATTTATAATTTTGCTTTTTTGAGAAATATAATGGATGTGTTAACGCAAATATCACTGGATGTGAGCATCTTGTCCCTCAGATTCGATCGAAACTGTTTTAATATTAAACTAAACACACTTTCAACCGGAGCGCTAGATGCAGGCACACTCACGACTCTAAACGCTGGTTTGTCAAGAACAGTTTTGCTGCATTCCAAACGTCCAAACAATCAATTTCATCAAAGTCATCATGGCCTCTGATATTCAACCAGGTTGTCACTTGTGATGATAAGGTGCTCGGTTTAAAAAAAGATCGTGTAAAGCAGTGACCAAATATATAGCTTAGACTTTTTTGATGCATGAGGTCTGCAGTTTCGGTTGCTGCAACCGTATCTGGGATTATAGTGCCAAAATGAGACGCTTGTGTAGCACCTACTCCACCACTGCCAAAGAAACTTGATGTGGTCCTCAACAAAACATGTGTCTCATGTGTCAAAAACGGTCCATTTTAAATAATAGCACTACATATACAATACTTGCTAACTGAAAGGTACATGTAATTGTAATTGTAATCGACACTAGCAATTGTTCAATTAAATTGTAATATAAGTTAATTAAGGAAGCGACAAGACGAATTCTTACAATAGGTATTCTAGTTTAACAGTGGCAACAGCATTAACGGAATACTCATGCAGTCAATTTGACCAGTATGCTTCAAGGAACACTTTTGTTTTAAGTTCACTTCTTCATCGTCTCATTGACTTCTGGTGGTTTACACACTAGCCTACTACCAGATTAATTATTAAGCCTATATACAGTAGCCTATATAATTATACACGTGTAGGCTAACTTTGTATTGCCGTTGATGACGATGAATGGTGTTGATTGAGGAGTTTTAACTAATACATTGAACCTCGATTTGGTGTCTTTAGACAACCCTTCTGACATGACGAAGCATAAGTTACCCTCTTGACCACATTCTTTGACCGAATTTCTATCAACCCTTCTGTTTCCCCTCATTGAGAAAGGGGAAGGGAGGGAGAACAAAAGGAGAGAGGAAAAGAGAGGGGAGGGGCTGACCATCACTACTCTGTTGGGCAATGTTACGTCCTTCGGTCTATCTGATATTATATATTGCATATAGGGCCTATACTTTATTACACTTTCGCGAGATTCTAGAGGCGATTATAGCAGATAGGCACTGCGTAAACCTGAAGAGAAACAAGCTGCGACGTACAGTCAGCATATAGCATAATATAACTAACTAAAGTAAATAAGAACCAAATTTGCCTACAATTGAATTCCATTCCATAGATGGCGCTAATGAAACTATATAATTGTGCACATGAAATAAATATGCATTGAGATCCTGAGTGGCCGAGTGGGCTGGTAGCCCGCTCGTCACGCCGGCGCCCCGGGTTCGCTTCCCGGTCGGGTCGGTTTATCAGAGATTAATTTCTCGGATCTTTACTGCGGGTGGCTCGGTCGCAATTTAAACGTGGAGTAGTCTACGAGGTTGCTTTCTGCCTCCGACACTAATCATCTCCGATATGAAAAAGTGTCGTTAAGCCGAAACAATTTATTTAAATAGGCATTTACGTGTATGTAGAACCATACGGAGTACATTACTACATTGTATTCGCAAATCGATAGCTTTTTTTCATTTTCTCCGGATTGAGTCCATCTAAAATCTGTTCTAAACGCCATCATTCTTGCAGAAGTAACTGCCAGACCCGGTTACATGCAGTCACAATAACCCGCACATCAGACACGCTATCCAGAATGTTGTCTCTAGTGCTATCACTAACAACTCAAACAAGTAGTCTACACAGCATATCATATCACTTCTGTTCCTAAACAACTTCACTTGTTTAAGTACCCGAACGTATAGGGTACAAAGTCGTATCGCTTAATTAGGTACAACTCACTCCAATATTATATGCTTCCCAACCCGAGCTCGGATCTTCGTCAGCTTGCTCTTTTCAACGAGTTCTTCATCCACGTTCCCACCTCCCGTCAATTAATCCTCCTCCTAGTAGTTTTCGTAGTCCCTGCAGAATGCTTTTATCATTATGTAGACCAAGCTGCCTGCTCCGCCTTTTGGCAGTAACTTCTGCCAGAATGATGGCAATCTTTTGATCCATATTTCCTACCAACTCGCCAACACTGAATCTCTTGTAGGCTAATCGCTGCGGCGCCGGGTCCTTTCAAACTGAAATAGGTCTACTCATTTGAACAAATACTATGCTGGTTCCTCGTTTTCCGCTTATACCTCTCTTGACGATTGTGATGATGTCTCTGTAGGCCTACTACACTTTATATCTTATTAAAATATGTATAGGCCTATAGGCTAGTTGTGACGTTACATTGTGCTAAGGGTTGTATAGGGTTTATAGGCCTAGATTTAGGCCTAGACTTTAGTCTAATTAATTAATTAATTAATTAATTAATATAATAATTCGGTCTTCCACTCGAGTAATATAATGATGAATAGCCGGGTGACCCTACTAGGCTAGTCGCCGTAGTTGGGACTTGTTCCCTTCATGGTTTAAGCTTGTGTCCTCCTTTTGTTGAAAACAATACAAATCTATGCATGGTTATGATTATGATTATTAATCACCAGCAACTAAAACCCGCATCATAAGGAATACAATAATCGTATTGATAAAAAATTTGTGGGGATACAATTTGCCGTACTGGATTATTCAATGTGGGACCATAGAGCAATTAGGACCTATGACTGAATAATTCAAATCTTAACGGTCGGCGAAAGTGTCGTCTGCTCGATTGACTGCGTTGGCGGCCTGAGAAGAAAAACGCCGTAACAGGTAGGCTAAGGTCTATTAGTTGGGGCTTTGGCTGTGGTGAATATCACTTGAGAAGCAGTTCAAGTGCAACTCATCCACTCTTGATCGTTTCGATAAAAGAGTTTGTGCAAAATTTATCAGTTTAGGTTGCAGATTGAGTTGAGTTAAAAGTAACTAAGTCTGGCGAAGTTTAGAAACAATCGAATCGTTGAATTGAATCGGACTATCGTGTTATGGTGTCTGAAGTGTGTGAAACATTCAGCGGCGATTGGACGATTGGCTTTTGTCTAGTTTAAGAAGAAACGGTGCTGAGGCGAGCCAAGGTTATTATCCGATGAAGTCGGTCATCAGCAATCTGATGTTCGGACTACCGGGGCCCCCGGGGGGAAGTTATTACGTTGAATAATAATTATTCTTTAACGACAGAACATTGAAATGTCGGAGATATCAAAACAACAGTATATAGGCAAAGATACTCAAACGAAAGCGTAGTAGAGGCAACCTTCGTAAAGTGCGAGTAACTGCAAAGATCCAAGAAAGACCTTGAAGAGGGAGGTTAGGCTATACCGTAGGTCATAACATTAGATGCTGTTTAGAATAATTAATCTAGCAAATTAATTATTCTAAACAATTTGCATTCCACGCGATGATTGCTTGGTGATTGTAGGCCTACAATGTTTCTATTGATTTCTTATAATAGGCCTATATATACCTGTCTGACCCTTGGAACTGGTTGGAAGCGGAACTGATCGCCTAGGCTAGGCCTACATGGGTTTTATTCTGACCTTGCTCATAAATAAGCTGGTTGACGCGACCGACCGAGTTAGCCTACCTTTGTGCGGTGCCGTAGAACAGTAGAATCTCCATATATATAATTATAGACTACTAGTACTCGATAACTCGACTAGCATTGCGCAATTACGCAACTGCGTAAAGATGTTAACCGTTCTCATTTTTTTAACCATTTAGACTATCCTACATTTTGACATTCTAGATTACTATATATTATTCGTTGAATGTCTATTTGCAGACTTTGTTATTGTACGGTCAGCAAAACATTTCCCTTCGCGGACATAGTCAAAATTTCGTCACAGTTCTGAAAGTTAGATCACAGACCGACACTAGTTTAGATCATCGTGAACTAATAATTATCATCTGGTCCACGCAATGCACAGTACATAAGTCCGTTGATTTAAAATGAGCTGATCCACCTCCGCGGCCTATGAGTTCGAGACAGTATACGCCTATTGTCGCAGAATGTCAAAATGTCGTGCGGCTAGGTTCTACATTTTATTGTCTGATGCGAGCACAGAACAGCACAGAACAGATATCGGTCTGCTTGTGATATGTTGATGGCGGCAACAACCCGGCCGGTTCTCAGCATGTGGTAAAAGAACAATTTTTAACTTTCATCACAACCCGTGACACCACTGGCGAAACTATTGCGACACTCCTCAAGCAGCAGCTTCTGAGGTCGGTCTCGATATATTCAGAGGCCCGGGAAGTGTTTAAAAGTTGGGTGAGCCAACCTCAGCCGTGTAGGCCACAGACCTAAGGTGGATAAAATTATTCATTATGCCTGATATTATCTGTAACGATATTTTGTCATTTTTGCAACCACTGGTAGTTTATTACGCTCAATATTGATAACAATTATTATAATTGTATATTTTATTTTGAGCGCCTGCGACTTAGCTTTTGTGGGCGCTGAAGAAATCTCGAGATTACCATTACTATTACTATTACGATTATGAGACATGCAATGAAGATGGATTTCTTGCATGGAAGAAAATAAAATTTATTTACAGGAATTTGTCAGGGATAGGCCTAATGCCGTTTGTCAAATTTTTCTTATGCTCATATTTGCGCTGTGGCGAATTGCTTATAAATGTGAAATGCAATTTATTTAGTTGTAGCCTACTTACCATCAGACCTCCCAGCAGCAGGTGACTTGCAAAACGAAAGAAACGACTGTTTATAAATGCCTTCAAAGGCGGTCCGCTAGACATTGCTGCACTGTCTTTATTTACAAATTTTATTTATTCAAAATTATTTATTATCCTCTGTATACACTCGAATGGAGTCTCGAGAAGAACTGTCACTGAACTGATCTAGTCTCTATTTTTCCAGGCACTCTGAGAGCCGACACACTGAATATTGTGCCTATGTTTATATATATATAATGTGTATATCTAAACATGTATGTATATATATATATATATTAATATATCACAGCTGCCTTAATAATTAGCTGTCCTGTCTGCAACCACAGTCCGCCCAGTCTTTGTAGAATGATATATTGCCGTGTCACTTCAGTACCTCCGACTTCCGACAAACACATTTACACATGTGGTACCGTTCAGGCCCAAAGAGTATACCCAAGTATCAAGTGTCCATGATTCGCACAATTTGTCATCCTACAAGATTGTCTGCTGCCCTTTGCTTAATGCCAGAGCCAGCTTTGGCCGGCTTTGGTTAGGTTCCATTACTGCGTTATTTTCATAGTATTACTGTTTCCAAAAAGTTGGGTGAGCATGACCCTGCCTTGGCGCCACAGGGTCAATATTTGGGTGAGCATGGGCGCCTGTGGCGCCATAGGTTCCCGGGTCCCTGGATATATTATGTTAAGGTAGGGCAAGGTTTTAATGGGGTTGCTAATAAGAGCGACCATACATGTAGTCCTTCAAGGACTGCTCAGGCGAATGATGGAGTTTTCCCTCGCAAGTTATCAAACGTCTTAGTCTAGGAATAGGCTATGTTACATTTGCACAATACAAGTAGTTCGCAATTTGTACGCAACTGCCAGCAAAGTTCTCACATTCATTAAATATCCCAAAGCGTTTGCAAGTAGGCCTATAAGTAGGCTATGGGCCTAGGCTTATCGCACACAGCGACAAAGCACTAACAGTAGCAAAAGTGAGGTCCAAGAATTTGTCACAGTTAGTCTGTTGGTTTAAATTTTTCGGAAAATGTAACAGTCTGACGGTGCATAGAAAACTGACAACTGCAATCATGTACATTGTAAAAAGAAAAAAATTCAATACTTTAGTTAATTGCAGTTCTTTCTTGAGTCTGTCTGTTTCTAGTCTACGTTGGTTGCTGGGACTTTGCTGCTGAGCAAATTTTAAAAACTAAATTATGAAATTGTAATTAGCAAAGAACAGATGTAAAATGTTATTATTTTCGACCAAAAAGATGGTCCCCAACTGGACAAACCCCTAAATAAAAAGTTCTTACCCTGGGAGAGGGCGCAGCCCCTCCCCAGACCCCTGCAATCAGAGGTCTTCGAAACTGTGTAATTTTTGAGAGACCCTGGTTACGCCACTTGCCTACACTCATATATATGCACATCTTTGGAGACCATCTTTTTGGTTAGGCCTAATAGTAATAACATTTTACATCAGTTATTTGGCAAATTATAATTGGCCTTTTATATCATAATTTCGTTTCTAAATTTTTGTTTCTATGCCCTTCGCCCAGTGCACGGTCTCATGACAGGGTCTTGACTCTTATAAGTCTTATTGACAATAATATGAGGAAAACATTTATAGGGGGTCCATAGGGTAGTGGTACATCACTGGCGTGAAGAGCAGTAGGTAGCGGGATCGCTTCCCGTACCCTCCCAAAGGTCCACTCAGTCTGTCATTTGCGAATTGGCGCGTTGGTAAAATGAGAACAGAGGTGATGGGCGCCTTGCATAGGGGGTGTGGGGGCAAGTTGGTTGTGGGGGTAAGATGGTGTTTATGCTATAAAATTATATTGCGTGGCAGGGAAACAGTCTAACAGGAAGTTTATTGTAGAGCAAGCCAAGCCTGTTCCTTTGTTCAATAGCGGCTACGTGATACGGTGCTTTCTTTCCCGTTTATCGCTTTAAAATAAGTTTCTCTATTTACCTCTAAAAATATTTCACTGTTATAAAATATCGCATATCTTAATCAACATGAATGCACAAAAATTGACAAATGGGTTGTTTTGTTAAGTATTTATTGTGAGTTGTTACTGATATTACTTTTTTTCTCCAAGTCACGCTGTACAAATCATAGTCACAAGATTTTGTAGTGTGGACCTGTTGGGGCAAGATGGCGGGGGCAAGATGGCGGATGCAACCAACTTGCCCCACCGGTCAACCAACTTGCCCCGCAATTAGACTAATTATTGTTGTGCCTGGTTTTTGTTAAATTAAACTGGTGTGTATTGAAACCTGTTCATTCCACGTTGAATCATGAACTGGACAAAACTTGGTCATCGGCTGGTTTAATCGCAATCATCGGTGAAGTTAAAGCGGGCAGCAAGCGTCCAAGTTAAGCTAGTCAGGCTTACCATATTCAACGCTTCGTCGCTATCTCAAGCGAACAAAATGATCAATTCCCATTTCATGGCGGACGATTTCGACAAGTGTTCCCAGATGTTCTTGAAGAACTGTGTGAATACGCAATCGAAATGAGTGCAAGGGAATTTGGCATGACCCGGCAACAAATTTGCGCCTTTGCCTATGAATTGGTCATTGCATTTTAAACATTGATTTTTTAATAAAATAAATTTTAGTTTTTGTGTGTGACATCTTTATTAAGACTAAATGTTTTTAAATTGAATCAAATTTGATCAACCATAATGCATTCATTTTCCATTATTAAAGATACGATTTATATGTATTTCTATATTGCCACCAATGCCCACCATCTTGCCCCAAGCAGGCAACCAACTTGCCCCAGCAAAGGGGCAAGTTGGTTGTCTTTTAGAACATTTTTGAGATCATTTTTTGCAAACTTACAAAATATTAGGATGCCTGCTTTTGTGCTAGAATGTAGCTGTTATTGATAGATACGTTGTGGAGAAAAACCAATTGTGTTGGCATCATCGTAGACGATCATTTGTAAAAAAACTGATTTATCCGCCAACTTGCCCCCACGTCCCCTATAGCCAACAGTTAAATTCGACTCCTGTAATAACTTGTGATCATCCGTTCATACTGATTTGTAATCATTCTGCGTTTGTGTCAGTTTGAAATTAAACGAAGATTATAGAGGAAGAATGTTGTAGGCTACTCCTATAGATTTTGTATTTGTCCGATGATGGTTGTAAACTTGTAATCCGGAGTGCGGCTCTCCTGCAACCGCGGTTTAATAAAGAATATACTTACTTACCTAATTATTGCCATTATTAATACAATAATAATTATCACGTCTAAAGCATAACGTTTTATCAAGAGATTCGAACTCATTCGAGCGATGCGATAATATCGCATTGACGTCATTTCCGCCCGCCTGATTGTTGATAACGTCATCATCATTGTCCACCCAGCCATAGACGTCGTTATAATTATACAGGAGTCCATGACCCAGCTTTCTTGTGGTAGGATCGGAAGATCGCAGATTTGCGATTTTTTGGCTATGTAATTTGCGAATTTTGTCTGCGTTTCTGCTTCATAAAATAATGAGAGACTATGCTTCGTCGGTTGTGTCGCCCTTTCGTGAGGCCCTTTGTTATCACGTCGACGCTCGATACGGACCGTTCTTCTCGTCGAGTTCGACTGATGAAAGACGACTGAAGTCCAGCGCTGCCTTCGAAAGCTTAACTTCACCAAGAACAGAGGTATAGGGGCCTTAGGGGGTGTGGGGGCAAGTTGGTTGTGGGGGTAAGATGGTGTTTATGCTATAAAATTATATTGCGTGGCAGGGAAACAGTCTAACAGGAAGTTTATTGTAGAGCAAGCCAAGCCTGTTCCTTTGTTCAATAGCGGCTACGTGATACGGTGCTTTCTTTCCCGTTTATCGCTTTAAAATAAGTTTCTCTATTTACCTCTAAAAATATTTCACTGTTATAAAATATCGCATATCTTAATCAACATGAATGCACAAAAATTGACAAATGGGTTGTTTTGTTAAGTATTTATTGTGAGTTGTTACTGATATTACTTTTTTTCTCCAAGTCACGCTGTACAAATCATAGTCACAAGATTTTGTAGTGTGGACCTGTTGGGGCAAGATGGCGGGGGCAAGATGGCGGATGCAACCAACTTGCCCCACCGGTCAACCAACTTGCCCCGCAATTAGACTAATTATTGTTGTGCCTGGTTTTTGTTAAATTAAACTGGTGTGTATTGAAACCTGTTCATTCCACGTTGAATCATGAACTGGACAAAACTTGGTCATCGGCTGGTTTAATCGCAATCATCGGTGAAGTTAAAGCGGGCAGCAAGCGTCCAAGTTAAGCTAGTCAGGCTTACCATATTCAACGCTTCGTCGCTATCTCAAGCGAACAAAATGATCAATTCCCATTTCATGGCGGACGATTTCGACAAGTGTTCCCAGATGTTCTTGAAGAACTGTGTGAATACGCAATCGAAATGAGTGCAAGGGAATTTGGCATGACCCGGCAACAAATTTGCGCCTTTGCCTATGAATTGGTCATTGCATTTTAAACATTGATTTTTTAATAAAATAAATTTTAGTTTTTGTGTGTGACATCTTTATTAAGACTAAATGTTTTTAAATTGAATCAAATTTGATCAACCATAATGCATTCATTTTCCATTATTAAAGATACGATTTAGGCTATATGTATTTCTATATTGCCACCAATGCCCACCATCTTGCCCCAAGCAGGCAACCAACTTGCCCCAGCAAAGGGGCAAGTTGGTTGTCTTTTAGAACATTTTTGAGATCATTTTTTGCAAACTTACAAAATATTAGGATGCCTGCTTTTGTGCTAGAATGTAGCTGTTATTGATAGATACGTTGTGGAGAAAAACCAATTGTGTTGGCATCATCGTAGACGATCATTTGTAAAAAAACTGATTTATCCGCCAACTTGCCCCCACGTCCCCTACCTGACATATTTCAGTTATTTGGAGGCGCGTTTTCTGTGAGATGACTCTGACCCTGCTGATGTCAACGAGGTCGAAATGCCGATCCCTATTCATACGGATAGGCCTACTGTTCGTTTATGAACATCACCAGTTTTAAGTAAGTATATTCTTTGTTTAACCAACTTCCTCACCGCACTTTCGTGTGCATGCATTAGATAAAATATAGCAGCGGTTTTCAAACTTTATTTTTACTGTACCCCAGGTAACAAAATTGAATTTTGGCGTACCCCCAACAAGGTCAGATCAAAAAACAACATGCAAGCGGGAAGTCCCCATTCAATTTACAACTCCTTTAAATCATTGGTACAAACCGGGTATTAGTCATAGGTAGACAATTTTTAAAGTAAACTGCAAACAATGACACAGACTCCAAAAGTGGGGGGTTTTAATCACTGAGGCCTATGTATTGGACATAAACTCATTGCTGCTGACGCTGTTAAGCAGTGGTGTAGTCCTAAAAAATGAAGTGGGGAACGCCTGGAAATTGAAGTAGCAACTGTAGCAAAAAGTGCAATCTTGCAAGAATTTTGCATAGTGTGAGCGCTGCTATTTTTGAAACTGTTGAATGTAAAAAATAAAAAATAAATGTAATTATGTAAATTTATACATAGGAATTTGTTATTTGTAACATATTGTATTCAAGTATTCAAACAGTTTCCATACCTGTACAGATAGTACAGGCTTAATGCTAAAGTACAGTGACTGTCAGTCTGTCAGTGAGTCAGTAGCTACAGTCAGAGTGAGTCTTGAAGTCTTCTTTGTTCATTTATTTTAGCAGAAATGCTGCAAAATAGTGAGGGATCGCGTTCCCTCCCTGGAAAACAGTGCAGGAACGGCGTTCCCCGCGTTCCCGCCCCACTACACTACTGCTGTTAAGCCCTCAAGTCTAAACCATTTGCACATACGTCTCTGCCAACACTAGTCCTCTAGTCGTAAGTCTGAGCGCAAGTTAACTCCATCACTGCTGTACTCGGGTGATGCCAGTCTCAAGCATGGACGAAGGCAGGGCAGAAATAATGATAGTTGCTCCAACATTGGTAGACGTACGCTACTGCGCTCACGAATAAGCTGGTGCCCTGCACTTGGTTTTCGAGTGGCGCTTTAGAAGTTTGATGTGCACAATTATCAATCAATCAAAACTCTTATTGAAGCCAAATAAAAAACATAACATTTCAACATAAAAATATCAGGATTGGCCGCAAGAGGAGTCCCAAAAGGGATCAAGATCCCGCTAACTAGGGACACCTAGAACAACATTTCAGAAATCTGAATTAGCTAAATCCTTGATAAACAGTGCGATAACAATAAGACACAGACAGAGATAAGAGGATCGAGAGGGAGATATAGGCCTACGGCGAACAATAAATTAACACAGGATTTCCACTGAAGAGATTTTTGCCAAAATAGCAAATGCTCTGAGCGGGATAAACTAGCAAACAGAGATAAAATCGTAGACTTCTGTATAGCTTGGCACCAGCTTAACTGGGTGAGCGCACGGCCTTCTAAATATAGTTATATTTAGAAGGCCGTGGTGAGCGCCGGAGAAATCTATTTAGTTTCAATAGCGTTGAGCAAATAGAAAATTTCGCATGAAGTTTTTTAAATCGGCGATGGCGCCATCGCGTACAAGTACGGCCGTCTAAATATAGTTATATTTAGAAGGCCGTGGTACAAGCCGCATAGGCCTACTTTAGTTATCTCTATGGGCAAGGACCTAGTATCATAGAGATGTATAATATATAAATATATCACATTGCCTATTATGAATCCTTGCTCTATGCCTATGGGTTGAGCGATAATAAGTGTTAAGCGTGAAAATTTAATGTGTGATTTTTAGTTATTTTTTGTTCGGCGTTTTAAATGCTGTAAATGGTGCACAGAAGCCTTTTATTGTTCGCTTCGATAAAGGTTATCTTTTTTTCTTAGATAAGTTTTAAAACAAGAGCTTGATAGATCCAGAAGTTAATTACTCAGTCCTTTGTGGTCTTCCTGCATCTACCCTTCAACCTCTTACAGCTGTTCTTCATTACGCTGCTAAGCTTATCAAGAACCAAAATCCTCGGGATCATGTCACACCGACCCTCCGTGAACTACACTGGCTTCCCATACAAGCTCGCATCAATTTCAAAATCTGTCTTCTAATGTACAGAATCTACACAAACTGTTCTCCTGCATACCTTTCTTCACTTGTTACACCCTGTTCCTCTCTCCAATCCAGACGAGGGCTACGTTCATCGTCTCAAGGTGATTTTGTTGTGACAAGATCACTCAAAAAACTTGGTAACAGAGCATTTGCGCTAGCCGGCCCGGCTGAATGGAACAAACTCCCTGTCTTTATCCGCAAATCCCCAACTTTATCGATTTTTAAAACTAACCTTAAAACACATCTGTTTAAGATTTACTATGATTGATTTTTCTGTTACGCGCCTTTGTGCAAGATTCCAATTTTGTTTAGGCGCGCTATAAATAACAGTCTAATAATAATAATAATAATAATAATAATTACCACCCATAACCTGTTTAAATGCCCCTCTAAAATATTGGAAAACTCTGCGTCCATTTAATCGTCGTTTACAACCTCTTTGCTCCTGATTATCATAAGGAAGAATGATCTCATTTTGAGTGTAAGATTTTAAATTGGGTAACATTGCATTTTAGCGTATTTTATTGATAGTGGAGGTAGAGTTGTATTTTAGCGTATTTAATTATTTCAATGATTCTCATGCATGGATCCAGCTTCTATTTAAGCAAGATTCTTTTCATCAATCCCACTTCTTTTTAACCTAACATTATTTTCATCAATCGCACTTCTATTTAGCAAGAATTCTTTTCGTCAATCCAACTTGTATTCGACCGGGGAACGGACATTATCCCCCGGACATTATCCCCCGACATTATCCCCCGGACATTATCCCCCCCGATTTTGCGTAGGACATTATCCCCCCGGACATTATCCCCCCCTCTGTGTAAATATATGTATATGTACATATTTATACGTATGTTTGTATATATATGTATTTATATATACATGTACATATGTTATCCTATATATATATAGATATATATGGATATATATATATGTATATATGTATATAACTTAAAGACTTGTTAATGTCGCTCAGTTCATAAGCAGTACGAAACACTTTGACCGCCAGACCATTTATTAGCAGTACGCCACAGCCCTCTAGAACATTTTAATCCCGACAGCCCTATTGTAAATTTGACACGAGGCATTCCTGGCGTAAATTTGACACGCGTCAGCCCTGTCGAAAAGCGTCGACAAGCCAGGGCCAGACTCGAAATGTGAGCTATCATTACAAGAGGCAGCGTTGATTGGCAGCATATATTTGAAGTACGAGTTAACTCGTTCGTACCTGGCGTCTCGGCAATCCCATTCAAGTACGAGTTGACTCGTACCTGGCGGCAATGATTATATCTTAGACTGGGGGGATAATGTCCTACCCTGGGGGATAATGTCCGGGGGGATAATGTCCGGGGATAATGTCCGGGGATAATGTCCGGGGGATAATGTCCTACACTCATTCGACCAACGCTGAAACCCATACAATTGCCAGTCATTTATGATGCTAAACTACAGACTTTTTTCATCAATCCAATTTCTATTTTAGCAAATAGCTAGTTTCATCAATCCAACCAGTGGCGTAACGAAGGGGGGGCAGAGGGGGGCAGCCGCCCCCGGGCGCAGCACCAGAGGGGCGCAAAATGACCTTTCAGTGGTACACAGTACTACGAAAATAACGATTAAAAGTCAGCAAAAAGATTTAAAAGGGGCGCAGTCATCAACCCTTGCCCCCGGGCGCTGAAACCCTTCGTTACGCCACTGAATCCAACTTCCATTTAGGCTAATAATTATTTGTATCAATCCACCTTCCATTTACACAGCCACATTTATAATCACTCAGCAACCAGGTCTTCCTGTTTAATGATAAATGTAAATGCACTATGTTTTATATAACGACTTTATGACCTTGACCTAGCAAATTTTACAGAATATATCAGGCAAGATCCTTTTATCTGGACAAACCCTGTCATTTGAACCAGACTTGATGACTATGATAGGACTTCTGTGACTTTGCAAAAGGTTCACTTGTTTAGGAAAACAGTGGATCTAACCTTAACCCTATTGCTGGCTATCAAAGGTTTGTCCTAACTAAGAGGCTAAGACCAATTAAACCATTTTAAACATGTTTTGAACAGTGTGCATGCGGTTTGAATGTGCATGCGCAGTCGAAGGTATTTTTTTATTTTCTATGTGTTTGACTTTAATATGGCATCATAGAGTGGAACACTATTTTTAGCTTGAGTAATTTAGGTTTTCTGTTGATGTTCTGTGTGAAAGCAGCATGCGAGGTCTTTCATCGACAGTCTCCGAGTTCATGTGAAGGGAGGCAGAGGAGGACAGGGTCTGATGAAATATGGTGGAATTGGAGGTCGTGGGGGCAATGTGAGTGTCGTTGGAATGAACAATGCACACCTGAAGAAACTTCGCAGTCAATTTCCGAGTCAACGTATAACTGCTGCTAATGGTGAAAACAGCAAGCAAGTAACTTAGTGCTATTATCTAGGTAGAGTATAACATTGCAATAAAGTGCAAGTGGGTCATTCCATCTCAATTCAACAAATGCTTCCCACTCGACCATCTCAGATTTTGATGAAATTTGCACAGAATGTGCATTGATGTATTGGAACATGGTGTGCAAAAATTTACAGCAAAATTCCTAGTATTTTATTTTTTACGGAATTTTAAGGACGACTGGGGTGACCCTGTTTTTCGCAATTTGAAAATCGTGTCTTAATTTGGTGCCATATTCAGTAGGCCGTAAGTCCTTTATTATTGCAGGTAAATTGATGAAATTTGCAGGACACCTAGCTTATCTGGTGCTAATCAAGGGCTGTTGAAAAACTAGATATCTGATGGATAGTTTTTTCTAGCTGCGGATTGAAAATTGGAAAAAAACAACGACCCTGTCTGGCGCCACTACTTTACTGCTCCACTATGACCAAATGGGTTGATTAACAGAGAAATTGTGAACCACTTGCAGTAACAGTCCACATTGTGTGCACAAATAAGCAATTAGATTGGCTTTATCATGTGTACCTTTTGCATTATGGCCATCTGAAATTGACAAAAACCTAATTTTTGTGTTTTGACGACCATTTTCAAGGCCTTATATGGGCATGTGGGATAGGTGATACAGCTGTGAAATTAGCACCATTGGAAAGAGCAGCTCAAATACTATATAAAACAACAAAAATTGTTTTTGAGACTCTTGTAGTTCAATTGATGTAGTTGTTTCCATTATAGTAGTATTTTAAGCATTCGCGAGCTGATTCCAGGTGCCAGTACTTTACTGCTCCACTATGACCTAAAAGGGCTGATTAACAGAGAAATTGTGAACCACTTGCAGTAATAGTCCACATTTTGTGCACAAATAAGCAATTAGGTTGGCTTTATTATGTGTACCTTTTGCATTATGGCCATCTGAAATTGACAAAAACCTAATTCTGTTGTTTTGACGACCATTTTCAAGGACTTATATGGGCATCTGGGACAGGTGATACAGCTGTGAAATTAGCACCATTGGAAAGAGCAGCTCAAATACTATATAAAACAACAAAAATTGTTTTTGAGAATCTTGTAGTTCAATTGATGTAGTTGTTTCCATTATAGTAGTGTTTTAAGCATTCGCGAGCTGATATCAGGTTCCACTCTACTTTACTGCTCCACTATGACCTAAAAGGGCTGATTAACAGAGAAATTGTGAACCACATGCAGTAATAGTCCACATTGTGTGTACAAATAAGCAATTAGGTTGTCTTTATCTTTTTTACCTTTTGCATTATGGCCATCTGAAATTGACAAAAACCTAATTTTTGTGTTTTGCCAACCATTTTCAAGGCCTTATATGGGCATGTGGGATAGGTGATACAGCTGTGAAATTATCACCATTGGAAAGAGCAGCTCAAATACTATAAACAGCAACATAATTGTTTTTGAGACTCTTGTAGTTCAATTGATGTTGTTGTTTCCATTATAGTAGTGTTTTAAACATTCGTGAGCTGATACCAGGCATGGTCTGCATTATTTCATGAGTATTTCAGCCTGGTATCAGCTCGCGAATGCTTAAAACACTACTATAATGGAGACAACTACATCAATTGAACTACAAGAGTCTCAAAAACAATTTTTGTTGTTGTATATAGTATTTGAGCTGCTCTTTCCAACAGTGCTAATTTCACAGCTGTATCACCTGTCCCACATGCCCATATAAGGCCTTGAAAATGGTCGGCAAAACACAAAAATTAGCTTTTTGTCAATTTCAGATGGCCATAATGCAAAAGGTACACATGGTAAAGCCAACCTAATTGCTTAGTTGTACACACAATGTGGACTATTACTGCATGTGGTTCACAATTTCTCTGTTAATCAGCCCCTTTAGGTCATAGTGGAGCAGTAAAGTACTGGCACCTGGAATCAGCTCGCGAATGCTTAAAATACTACTATAATGGAAACAACTACATCAATTGAACTACAAGAGTCTCAAAAACAATTTTTGTTGTTGTATACAGTATTTGAGCTGCTCTTTCCAGTGGTGCTAATTTCACAGCTGTATCACCTATCCCACATGCCCATATAAGGCCTTGAAAATGGTCGTCAAAACACAAAAATTAGGTTTTGTCAATTTCAGATGGCCATAATGCAAAAGGTACACATGATAAAGCCAATCTAATTGCTTATTTGTGCACACAATGTGGACTGTTACTGCAAGTGGTTCACAATTTCTCTGTTAATCAACCCATTTGGTCATAGTGGAGCAGTAAAGTAGTGGCGCCAGACAGGGTCGTTGTTTTTTTCCAATTTTCAATCCGCAGCTAGAAAAAACTATCCATCAGATATCTAGTTTTTCAACAGCCCTTGATTAGCACCAGATAAGCTAGGTTTCCTGCAAATTTCATCAATTTACCTGCAATAATAAAGGACTTACGGCCTACTGAATATGGCACCAAATTAAGACACGATTTTCAAATCGCGAAAAACAGGGTCACCCCAGTCGTCCTTAAAATTCCGTAAAAAATAAAATACTAGGAATATTGCTGTAAACTTTTGCACACCATGTTCTAATACATCAATGCACATTCTGTGCAAATTTCATCAAAATCTGAGACGGTCGAGTGGGAAACTTGCCAAAAATTTGTTGATTTGAGACGGAATGACCCAAGTGGAATTTGAAACGAATGAAGAAAGACTCATTATCTAACGTAGGATTTCTGTTGTGCCTCTGGTCTTTCTGTCAGGGCAGTACCATCAGTTAGAAAGATATGCTAGGCATGAATATCGATTCGTAATGGTATACATCGTTATTTGTTTTCCTTGTTTGACCCTCTTATTATTATTATTATGAATACTTCTGTCAACATTACTTTTCTAAAGGCATTGTAAAATCTTGCATGGTTTGTTTTCATAGTTTTAAATTCTTTACCTTTAGTAGAGTATTCAGTAGAGTATTTAGTAGAGTATTTTGCATTTAGTGTTCATTACTGAAGTTTCATGATCATGTGCAAATGTCTATTAGAATTCTAAAACAAGGTTCAATCTGTTGGCATTATTTTCTCTGACTGTAACTGTTGCAGTTGGCGAATGCTTCAGGGAAAGGCTGCTTCAGATCTGGAAATCAATGTTCTACCAGGCATCGTAATAAAGAAAGACGATGGAACCGTTTTAGGTTTGGCATCGACTGAAATAAACAGAATCTGTTCAGCTATCACTGTTAGAAAATTTGAATTCAGTAACCATTGGCAGCACTTGTGCAAATATTTGGGTTTGCTTGTATTGTATTGTATTTGATCATTTATAAAGCGCTTCTCATAGCATAAGCCTTTCAGAAGCGCTCCCAGTGCGAGGTACTCTGAGGAAAAAGGAAGGTTTTAAGGTGAGAGAAAGAGGTAGAGATGCTACTAGAGAGGATTGTAGAGCGTAGAGAAAGAGGAAGTCGATTCCATAGAGGGACCTATGCACACAAAGGACCTGGATTGAGCCATATGATGATTTTCTGAATTTGATTGATATAATATGATAATGTGTTTCTATATCACATAATCTTTAAGTTACAGCTGTCTGAAGCAATGGCATGGTCTGTTGTAATTGTGTTTGCAACAGGACATTAACACTTTGACCGCTGAACATCGTATCTAAATACATGCAATAAGGGACGTGTTAACACGTCCCTAGCGGTCAACGTGTTAAGAGTCTCTCTGAAATATTCTCTACATGGTACAGATGTGTCTTCAGAGGTTTATTTCACATTGTGATAATAAATTTCACATATACTTACCTGCCAGTAAATAGAGTCACTGCTGATGTTTCTTTGTCTTCCTGTTTACTTAAGAATCAAAGTTACCTGTATGTTTTTTGCAATCAAATGCTACCTGGTGACCCTGATTGGTTGCATTGTTGGTGGTTATTGTGTTCAGGTGAAGTGAATTCAGCAGGTGAGAAGGTTGTTGTGGCAAAGGGAGGCCGTGGTGGCGATCCGCTCAATGGATTCCAAGGCCAGAAAGGTGAAGCGCACAGCATCACCCTAGATCTAAAGCTTGTGGCAGACATTGGCCTTGTTGGGTAAGTCTGATTGACCAGTGTATCTTTTGGGCCTGTAGTTTTAATATGTCACAGTTGTAGCTTTTGAGCAACTCTTTAAAGGTGCATAATAAATGTAGAGTTACTTTAATTTACAGTACACTCACATTGCCTACATTTACGGTTTACATAGCTGCTGCTGTCAGGATGAACAAACATGATTGCGAGAAGATATGATTTAATTACTCGGCTTTTCACCACTCCCTTATATCAACACCTGATGGCTACATTTCAATCACAACTGATGATCAGTTAGGAGACTGATTATCAATGCAGTCATGCACAGTTTTTGTCAATTTTTCCATTAACAGTTACTCCATATTAGCATAATACAAGTGATCTGTGAAATTCGTTCGTTTTCATTGTTCTCTGTAAAACTGTATTTTCACATGTGACCATTTGCAGAAGCTGGATAAGATATGTCTTGAAATGTCTTGGTATCACTATCTAAACCCATGGTATTCAGTCATTTAAATTGCAGAAACTGACTTTTCACAGGCATTGCTATTACTTTTGTGGCAGAAACTTGCCAGTGGTTACCAACTTCTTGACTGAGGCCATAGCAAAACTCTTAAATGAACACATTATCATTGTATTTAACTCAGAATTGCATAATTTCTTTGCAAAACCTTTGCCAGTGATTCAAAATTCTCTGACTGAGGCAATAATAAAAACTCTGATGTCAATACATCATTGCTACTTTCCAGTCACTGCACTTCTTTCCTACCAAACAAACATTTGGTCTTAGTGTACAAAACATTGCATTTTGACCATTGCATTTCTCACCACTCAGATTCACAGGTGCTCAACCAGTTATCAAGTACTTTCACTCTTATTAGACCCCAAAACAAAATACAGAAACTAATAATATTGGATTCCTTTCTTCTCTACAGAATATTGCATGTAATCCTTTCTTGCATTTACTTTGTTGTCATTGAGCTGAATATCTTGTATTCTCTTGTCAACTTAATCTTTGAGACTGATGTAAATTTATCTGGAACAGCTTGATGGAATGATTATATCAATATTGTTACTGAGATGTGATGTGACCATAATTTCATTCTGAATTCTCATGATAATGGCACTTTTCAAGTGTCTTTATTTTTGGCCTATCATAATTTTCAAATTTGTCAGTCTGTTGGATTGTCATGTTTTAGCACCTTTGAGATGTTGATGGTGGTGCTATATAAATATATTGGTATCGTAATGCATTGCTGTATGTGAAATGTTTATCCTAGATTTCCAAATGCTGGAAAGTCAACACTTCTAAAGGCATTATCGCGAGCTTCTCCAAAGATTGCTTCATATCCATGTAAGTTAAGATTTCAGCTCATTTGGGAGGTTTATCTGTTTTCTGCTCATGACCCAAACATTAAGGTTTACACACTTCTATAGAGACTGCTCAGAGCATGGTCTCAGAGTCAAAGGGTAATTCGACTTAGACTGTGAGAAGCGCTTCATATGGTAAATGATCAAATACAATACAAACCAAATACAACTACAGCAAATCCAGTGGCTTGTGTTGGTGCTTAATTACTGACAAGAGAAGGATAGATGGCTGAGTGGGTGTCAAGTAGCATCGTATGCTATTAATGATCACCTATTCAAGTACTAAGCAGACGATAATGTTTGATTTTATTGTACCTAACAGTTACTTCATGTCAGCAACAAAAAGCACAAGTATATGTAAATACAAGCATCATTCATATTGTTGGCTAATATTACGTAACAGAACATACATTACAACTTTGAAATAATAGCTTCAATTGCAGTTCTATCTTGGAGTGCCTTTGGTTAATGTATAGTACATCATTATTATAATGCTATGAAGAGTTCTAAGATTATATTAGATTAGATTAGATTGGGTTCATGTTAAGTTGATAGTTTGAATAACCAGCAGTCAGACCATGTTACCACCTGGAGTGAAAGGGTTAGATTGTGCTTACCTATACTTAAGTAAATTAAAAGTTTCCTCTGATTTCTGCTAAGCTTGTTTTTGCTTTGTGTTATATCAAACAGTTACAACAATTAGACCACAGATCGGAATCATCGAATACGAAGACCATCGGCAGGTCAGTAGAATCATTTGAACTGGATTAGGTACGTGTCTTTGCTGTATTATCTCAGGCAATTTGACATTTATATGTGTGCACTGCAGAAGATTTTGTTTCATTGCTCATTTGGCATCCACATTCTGCTACTGATGTTTAGCTCCAGAGGTCAGATCCATCTCTTAACACTTTAGCAATGAGTTGCTTTGTTTTTCTCAGTTACGTTTAATGTCGTTAAGCATCGACTCCACATTGGCAACCAAGGATACGTGACTCCATCTCCTCTCCTTGGTAACAACATCCTGGCAGTTTACACCTGTGAAATCTATGAATGAGGTGGATTGAATGAACTTGCTAAAACCTACACAATGTTTAGGGATCATTTTAATTAAGGTTAAAGTCATGTTCTGTTGAGAGTTGTATTTGCTGAAAATGTAGGCTTTGGGCCCCTTAGAATTCTTATGTTGCATCATCAGTATTTTCGTTTTCGTTGACTGCCATGTCAACACTGTAAAATTCAGAATATATTTTGGATAAAATAACAATAAATTATCTTCTGAAAATATGACATTTCACCAGTACCTTGACAATTTTGAAGAATGGTTAAACAGATCTGACCTATTTATCTTTCTTAGTTCCAGCTTTCCAGCAATCTACATGAAGGACAAGGAAACTTTCTGCTGAAAGAACATTTGTAGAAATTATCCACATTTGTAAACTTGAAGGGCTAATGATTATTGGTATTACTCTTCCATATCTTATTCTATTTTGAATTTGTCCAGGTTTCAGTGGCTGATCTGCCTGGTCTGATCGAAGGAGCACATGTAAATGTTGGGATGGGCCACAACTTCCTGAAGCACGTTGAAAGAACGAAGCTGCTTTTGTTTATGGTCGACATCCATGGGTTCCGGTTGAGTGCTCAGCACCAGTTGCGAACTCCTTTCGAAAACATTCTCCTCCTAAATAAGGTGAATTTTGTTGTCTCTGCAACTAAGGATTTGTTTATTTTCTTTACAGTTTAGCAATTGGAGATTTGGTCCTGAGGTTAAAATATTGTTACCTTCATGACAGGCACATCAAAAGCATACCAATACCGTGGCTATGTTTCCTCACTGGTTATGTGCTTGACCTTGGTGATGTTCAGCAAGGGTGTACTATCCTAAGAAATAAATGATTGCCTTCTTGTTAGCAAATTTGCTTTATGCTAAAGGAATTTAGTATATTGGAATTTATCAAAAAGGAATTGCTTTTCTTGTTCAGTGTTCACCTGTGACTTGGTTGATTATGATATGATGTAACCTTAAACTGCCTTGATCACCATTCGAGTGTTTACTAGATGCTGCTCTCAGCTGGGTGACATCTTACGTATTGATGGCCTTATTGCTTGTATTGATTTAGCTTCAGCACCAGCTGTCCTGATATACTGTGTACACAGGGTTCTATACAGTACAAATCTGGTAACATGCAGGTGTTATGAGTCAAGCTGTCAGAACCAAACATAACTGAGTTGCTTGCTACTGCAACACACTGATTTTCTAAACTAGCAGTATAGCCTACTTGGATTTGTCAGAATTTACATTATTTTGTCATAATTTCAAGTCAGACAAGCATTTAAAAATCATTTTAAACTTATCTGTTGAATTCAGTTTCAAATGTAAATTCGAATTTATACTTATAAAGTCATTAAAACTTTTTTTTAAATTAGAAATTTATATTATAAATGCTCATGTGTTCCCAATTAAAGCACATGCTAAAAGAATGTTATCAAGGTAGGTTCACAAATGAATACCATCTTAAGTTTATTTACCTAGAAGATATATAAAGTCGATGCCATTTAAGTGCATAATAGATACATAATTCGCTTATGTGCATAGGGTATTCATTGGAGAGAGCTCCAGGTATGTGCATATCGTGTATGTGCATACTGCATAGTTCAATGATGTGCATAGCCGACTACAGACCCATTATGCATTGCTCTGGGTTACAGACCCCTTAAATTACCAGGACAGTAGGCGCTCGCCGCTCAGCCTCGGGACATGGAACTTGAGTCCATTGTCAATTTACTCTTTATAAAAAAATGAACGAAAAGGTATCTACATTTGTAATTATTGTTAAAAATAAATTGGCTTATTATTTATTGCCAACTTTGATGGTGCCAGTGTTTAATGCAGAGTTCCATTTCAAGAGAAACTTATCAGAGGCAAATCTACGCCGGCCTTAATCATTGGCAACAAAAGCCTATGCTGTTTACTCATTTATTGTTTTTTGATCGTTAATGTAAAATCTTTTAAAGCTGAAATTTTTTATATAGCACCACTTATTTAGTTTAATAGTTTCTTGGATGTTGTTGAGTAGCAGTGTTGGATGAACTAATGCTAAAGACAAGTAAGTTTGCAGCAGCTATTAAAGTTGTATCTAAGTGTGCAACGTTTGCTGTTGATGATCTGTAGGAACTTGAACTGTACAAGCAAGAGTTAATGGCAAAGCCAGCTGTTCTTGTGCTCAACAAGATCGACATTGAAGGTGCTGACACGATTCTTCCAAGTCTTCTTCATAAAGTGACGCACATGAAAGGTAAAACGCATCAGATAAAAACACAAATCTAAGAACTTTATGCAAAGCTTCAGATAGCACAGTTGTCTAAATGCCTCTACAGAAACTTCTGTCTGACGAAGAAAGGCCAAGGTAGCGCATAATTATGGGATGACGCATATGAAAAGGGACCACAACACGTCATTTATTTACTGAGATAGAGGCCTTTGAACATGGTCACCCATCAAAATATCGAAATTGGGGTTTCACTGGGCATTCGCTAGAGGAAACCTCCATCTATCAATTTAGCACAATAGTTGATGAAAATAGAACATTGCAAGTATTTTTTTAGTTTTCAAATGATCACATGTAAACAGGTCCACAACAGAGCATCACTATTCTCAAGGTATCAATCTGGTTTTATTTTGATTATAATGCATTAAGAAAGACTTGATACCAGTCTATCCTGCACTGTTGTTTTCTACATTTGCAAAGTGACAGTGTATGGGTCTAGTGTAAGTGATTTGGATACTGAACTTTAATTGAGTTTTACCAAAAATATCACCTTTCAGGTACAGCTTGTTGTAAATTCTACCAAAAATGCCATAATATTCCTATTGTATAACATTATGCATCATTATTTTCAGAATTTTTGCTCATCATGATAGTGTGAATAACTCCAAACCTGCCATGTGGTCCCTTTTCACATGCATCATCATATATGTTAACACCTCTATACAAACGTCCTCTCAGGGGAGTGATCAAGAGTTTGAAGGATCGTAAACATGACCACAGCCATCCTTCAACAGGGAATTGCTTTTAGCCTCTGAACAAGCTTTGGTACCACCCGGCTCAGTCTCTCACAACAGCTGTAATTGTTGTGTCAATAAAATTAAATGGACACCTGGTTTTGTTGATACAACAATATAGGAGACAACATTGTTTGTTGCATTTGTACATCTTGCAAATACAAGTCTAAATGCTCTTCTGGTAAATCATCATCAGCTGGATATCTGAATCATGTCTCATTGTTTGTGGCACCACTTTTCTCAAAGCACATATAAACAAGTCTACATATTGTGATTGGATACCTGCTAAGTCCTGCTTAGTACATGATAATGATTGCATTAGAATTGTGTCTTGCATCGTTTTGTTGGTATTTACAAGTGAACGTCTATTTTGCTCTTTTTTTCTCGACCATTGTTCAGTGTTCACATCAAGCAATGTCAACACTTCACCTGTTAATTCTAAAATGTCCTCTTTATGTGACTTGTAGACAGACTAGTAGGCATTGGGGGCGCGGTGGTGTAGGGGTATGTTCGGTGCTTTGCAGCCGGAGGGTTGCGGGTTCGAATCCACCTCAAGCCGCCGTAGGGACCCTGGGCAAGTCCTTCACTCGCAATTGCTCATGCGCTTCGGCGTGAAACTCCGATTCACCGTCCGCGCAGTAGTCGGGAGCGCCTCTGAATGGGCAATCTGGTAGGGGCGCTATAACAAGTGTTCAAATACAATACAATACAACAAGTGCTCATACATACATACATACATGCATTAAAAATTTTATATTTTGTCAGAATTCAGTTGAAATTAGCCATGTGCCATCTGAACCATAATATCTTTGTTTTAGACTGTCTTGGTGAGGTTGAGGAAGAATTTCGTCCACAGAATCTTGTTCAGTTTGATGAAGTCTTCACAATATCTGCCAAAAAGCGACTTAGCATCGACCACCTGGCAAAACGTCTGCGTGAACTTCTTGATGTCTATGCAGACATAGAATTTGAACGACGATTGGCTAAAGGGGACAGTAAATCAAATAGTGCTCTTAGAATGGCACTGACGGAACATTTTGGTGCAAATCAGGTCTAGTCGTCAGTGTATATACTTTCTTAAGGTAAATGACAGATTTATTTCAAGTCGTGTATTGGATAATCACATTTTATTTATTATTTGGATAACAACAGCAGCTGCAGTTGTATAGGTCCATGATCTATAAATGAGGTTCACCATCATGAGGCAGGTGTTTAACTTAAATGACTGCACGATTGATAGAAACATGATTGCTTCACTCAATTATTACTTTTGTTGTACACTTGGAATTTGAGAATTGGTTGATGTATGTTGGAAGGTTAAGTGGATTATTGCTGTCCAATATGGGTAAAATCTCAGATTACTGGAAAGACCAAACATCTTGTGGGATGACCCACAGAGACCAAGTGGTTCTCTTTCATGGAATTCTAACTGTGATTTCAATGGCTGATGTGTTTTTGAAGAATGGATCCCAAATTGAGAAAGACTCCTTAGCGTGGTGGACGAAATAGAAATGAACCAATAAAATGAAGATTTATAGAGCAGCTTTAAGGTGGTATAAGTTAAATCTGCTTTAACCCGTTAATGACGAGAGTGTACTAAAAGCCACTGGGAAACCAATGCAGCTCATCGTTGAAGTGTTAAATGTTGGCCTTTGTTTAACATAATGAGGTCTGGAGAGTCATCAAAATTCTATAGACAAAGCAGAATTGAATGGAGAAAACAACAATGTATATATGTATAATTGTATATACCATATGCCTATAGAGAGAAGCTGAAGCTAATAACATGTAATTAGTTTTTGCTGTTGTTCATTAATGTGGATAAGACCTAAGTTTAGGTCTTTTTCTAAGACGTCAGTTTAGTCATATATCTAGGTCGGGGATTGGGTGAATCTGGAAGGGTTTCTTGGTCGTGATGTGAATCATTGCTCCGTTGAGCGAATCGTCTTCGGTGAGGCGAATAAAGGCGTCGGCAACAGTTTCTGGTCTGCAAGCACAAGAAACAATTGATTCCGTCAGTTTCAGCTACTGGATATACTGACATCCTAAAAGAACTCTTCTATTGCTGTTGCTGCCTCCCTCCTTATGTATTGTAAGCATTTTGTAGAGAAGGAGCGACAGCGATAGGGCAACGTAGCGAACAGGAAGATGTATGCACATGTAAACAGGGGCGCCGGGAGGCGTACGCACTTACGCATGTGCGTACAGCGCTGAAAGGCTAAGAAATGAAAAATTGCAAAAGAAAAAGTGAAATATTATTAAGTTACAAAATAATAATAACTTAGATAGGCCTACTAGTTTTAATAGGTAAACTTACAGTCTAACACCATGTAATGGTTTATATCCCATACCTTTCCTCACACTCTTTCACTGTCAATGCCGCTGGTCTCGCATCTAATCCGCACACCTCACCTGCGTTGTTCCTCAAGGTTCTATTCTCGGTCCTTTGCTGTTCATTCTTTACACCTCCCCACTTAGCAAACTTATTTCCTCATCCTCTGCTGTTTATCACCTGTATGCCGACGACTCACAACTATTTCATATCTTTTCCCTCTCACTGCCTTCCAGATGCACTAAATCACTTACGCAACACCATCACTCAGATTTCAGCTTGGATGACCACTAACCTGCTATTTCTTAACCTTTTAAAAATAGAACTTCTCCTTATTGGCCTCCTCGAGCAATTAAACAAGACCTTTGTCCGACATATCTCACTGCTCCCGTACCTTACTCTTCTCCTGTTCGCAGTCGTTGAATCATTTTCGATAAGAACCTTACATTTTCCGATCACATCTCGCACCTGCTGTGTGTAGGCTACATCCGTGAATTTGTCAATTGCGTGCAATACTAGACTACAAGACCGCGTGTACAATAGCCACTTCAATTGTTCATTCAAAACTCGACTACTGTAACTCATTTTTTACAACATCGACTATTCTCACATGAAACGCCTGCAAACAGTCAACAAAACTCCCAAACACCACCACATAACCCCTGTTCTCAAATCACTTCACTGGCTAAAAGTTCATCAGCGCATCCATTACAAAATTGTATCTTTTACCTACTACGACCTTCAAACATCGATCTAAACCCTCTTACATTCGACAGCTAGTCACCATTTAACCGCCTGTGTCTACTCGCTTCTCATCATACCTTTCGATCACTATCTCGGCCTCCAGTCTCATCCTCTCTGAAATTCTGCAACCGTTGCACTTGCTCTTTGGAACGGACTCCCAAAAGACTCCCAAAAAGTCTCATCCTCCTACCTCACCTCTTAATTTAACCTCCGCTCCACATGCACTCTCCTCTTCTGCTTTCCACTCATGACTTAAAACCGAACTCTTCAAGCTATCCTATCCTGATTCTACTCATGCGCCACCACACGACCACCATTATCACCGATTACCACCGTAGCACCATGCATGCTGTCTCTTCGGCTTGATCTTACCGGATTTTGACCTGGCCAATGGCTTCTCTTTCAAATTTCCAAATATCTAAATATTTTGTTCTTTGAATATTTAGTAAAACTACGTCATCACCACATGGCTTCACGATTCGGTAGCGTAGTTGAATCCTTCTTGCTTGGTTTGTGTACCATATGTAAACTATTTCTGCTAATTTTGTCTGGTCAGCAATAAGTTTACCTTCAGGCTTATGGCGTTCTTGGAAATTCAACGTATTTTCTAGTTTTTATATTCATTTCAATAAATGTCTGGTTTGCTATTATTGTCCGCAATCAAACTCAAATACGACTCAAACTACATCTTAGCTACTAGTGACAGCTGGTTCCTACCAGCGCTAAAATTATAGAGCAATGTTGTTCAGATAACTGCTTAAAACGTTACCATTACAGTGTGGAAATTCAAAAAAGTTTTAAATGTGGAGGGGCACATCCCCCTCCCAAACCCTCCCCTATCGGTGCTGCGCGCCTCAGCGATCGTCCTTCGGACGCTCCTTAATCGTATCCCCACATACCTTCGTCCCCGGGACCCGGCCTAAGTGTGGTCTCCTGCCTATTGTGCGTACACAATTAAAATCATGGCGGCGCCGCTGCATGTAAATAGGGTAGGGAGGGGGAAGATGGACGCCGGGGTCCGATGGACACTCGACGGGAAACTCAATAAAACATTTATTTCTAATGTCTATCTTACCTCGTAACTGAGGTAAGTTGGACAGCATTTATCGACGCGTCGTTTAAACATGCAAAGTCGGGTACCAGTCTACTGAAGGAGGCGTGGCCTATCGATGATCACCACTTGTAGGAGGAAGGGTGTGTTTTGACTAAAGTTAAATAAGAAGCTTAGTAAAACGGCTAAGGGAATTGTGTAGGCGGTAATTATTCATCGGCTATGACTAGTATTTTTTTAATAGATTTGTATATCGGCTTGTTATTTAGCGCATTAAAACTGACACTTCTTGGTCACATACGGTGCCACTGCCAGTGATACCGAAGGGTAGGGTGTCTGCCCATCTTACCCCTACATGAAAGTTCATCACCCAATTTATATTTCACAACAGATTACCGAAAAGATTGTTATTTATATTAACTGTAATTAGTCCCCTCGATTCTTTTTGGCAGTTCATATTGCATACTGCTATGTACAGTTCACAGTTTGTTAGAAACAGAAAAGTTGGTGTCCATCTTACCCCAGGATGGCCAGGAAAGTGTTAAGTACGGTACTTTAGGCTATGGTTGGTTAAATACCTTGTTTTATGCACATGACTTAATATATCTGAACGATTCCATGCGGAGCTGTGCTTTCGGCAGATGAGTCATAGAATAGAAAGCTGAAATTATAAGTATATGTAGTATTGTAGACCTGCAGATCCACCTGTCCATCTTACCCCTACATTACGTCCATCTTACCCCCGTTCAAGTTAAGACGGACATCTCAGGAGGTCATATTTGAATGTTTATAACATGAATATGTTCAAGCAGGGAAGTGTGTTTACTGTTGGTTAACAATAATGAAATGTTTAGTGAAAGAAAAATGATAAAAAACATGTTCCAAAGTTTATTATTATTGTCATTATTCAGCAAATATTGCTTAGAGTGTTCATCTTCCCACATTGCACCCTATATAAAGAGGGATTCTGCTATCAAATTAATTTTCATCTCCTGATTGCCCTACCCACTTTTTCATTCCCTTTCTCCTACAACTCGAATTCGGTCTTGGTTCAAATTAATATTTTACTCAATCTCCTGACTAACTGCCTAATATAGGAAAGAGAGTATAGTTTCAAGACTGGTTTAATCGTGCTCAAGAATCTACATTTCAGCCAACCTTTCTATCTTCAATCTCGGCTGACAACCAAGACTACTCTGCAAGGTCTTCTTCTGATTGTCTTATTCTGACTATTCCACGGACAATGACAGGCGCGCTTTTTCTGTCACTGGACCTTAACTCGGGAACTCTTCGGGCAAACGTTCGTTCTGCAGTCTCCATGACCTTCAGACTCTGAACTCTAAAACTCGTCTGTAATTGGACTCGTTTCTTCCGTAAGCTGTTTCGATGTTTCTTTTCCCTTCCTTGCTTCCAGATTTTCATCTATTTAGCATCATTTATATATACCCCGTCGAAAGCTAGATATATATATATATATATATATATATATATATATATATATGCACCGGATCATCGTAATTATAAGCCTAGTTGGCCGAACGGTGCTACCGTTAGTTGACGGTGCTGAAACACGTCTATTCGAATTATATACATGCATAGGCCTACATTATGATGGTCTGAGTAAATAGTAGTTAAAGTGGCAGGAAGACAGCTTCAATAGGATCATGATTATATGATAACTGATTAAATTAGCTGTAGGCCTATATGGAAGGTGATTATGATTGATCGATCAACATGCGGTGATTTCGATGATGATGACTATGATGAGGTGGTTCGTACATAAAGGACGTCCGCAAAAAGTGTCTTACTTTCGGCACCCCCCCCCCCACATCGTCTGCGTTTGGCAATACCCTTCCTCGCCGTCTTTGTGGACGTCCGCATCCTAAAGAAATACTAATTGGCCTAGGTTCTACTGCCTGGATGTGGGGTAATTAGAGACTGTCACGTGTAGCAGTGAGAGTCATTAGGCTAATTATTTACTTAATTAGATACAAAGCAAACTGATGCCTGATAGCAGCTGGTATTTAAGACGCAGTCTGTCGACGTAGCTGTACAACTATTGTAGGCCTACCAACTTCATATGCAGACGTCCGCGCTAAGCATAACCCACTAGGCATAACCCCTCCCCTTCCACTTGTCCACATTTTGGGTGACCCCTCTCTCCTCTTTGCGGACATCCTTAATGGATGACCCCAATTGACGACGGAGATGGTAATGAAACAGACGCGATCCTTGGGAGTTCGTTGAGCCTTTGTTGGTGGAGTTGACTGAAGTAGGTTTTGTGGATCTGGTTGAGGAAGGGAGTGTCAACTGCGCCAGGACAGAGCGCGTTGAATCGAATCCCGTGATCACGAAAGTTCATCTCCTCCTGCATCAGACAGACGACGTTACATCTTACATTAATTACATTAATGTCTCAGATTCTAATCTAAATATGGACCGAATTAAAACTATAACCATACATTATATCAAAAGTGCCTAGACTTATCTTTCAGGCATTATAACTCTGCTGCTTAGGCCTATAACCATTTGTCTTAATTGTGTTTTGTGACTGATTTTGTCTCTGCCAATCGGCCAATGATTCGCAATCATGAATATGCGCGTTCGAACAGTTTTATGCAAAATTCTAGGCAGGCCTATTGGCGATGATGTAGTGGTATATATTTTTTTTCTGTGCGCTTTAATTAACGCCATTCCGGTATAATATAACACTCATATTCCAACTTGCATCGTAGGCAGACTTAATTGTTATGGCTTCTCTGGCATATTGAAGTTTTATCGGACTTCTCCACAGAATTCCGATTTTTTTCGCCTGCGGTTTCACTCGACGTTACCATGCTACAGATTAAGTCACTATAGATTACACGATGGCAAATTTATTGATAATTTATATATATATATATCTTCGTTTAATAGAACAAACTGACAAACCGCAGTGAGTTTCATAATGGAAAGGATCTAATATATGTGATACCGGTAGGCCTATAGTTGCTGATTTTTGGATATTATATGGTATGGGATGTTCCTGGACAAGTTGTTCACCCACAATTGTCTGTGAGGAAGACATCTCTTGAAATCACCTCACTCATCTCCTGCCCGGGTGGCATAAAAAGCCGATGCTTCGGGCAGAGAACTCATCATCACCAACATCATCATCATCATCATCATCATCATCATCATCATCATCATCATCATCATCATCATCACCACCATCATCAAGGTTATTATAATCTTCGTTACATTGTCTACTTATTACCGCCCAGCTTCTTGTCAGGCCGATTATAGCGTGCTTGGTTGCGCAGTAAACAGGACCCCAATGCTCCGGTTGTAATCCTGCAAAGACAACAATTATATTGAAAATAAAACAGTATATACGAGGCAAATCCACGAAATTAATATATTAATGTGTTTAGGTCATATAGTGTACCATTAAGTTAACTTATTAGCGAAAGTCAGGACAGTCTGAAAGTCGTCTCGTCTAAGGCAATTTACGTAGCCTATAGGCCTAAACTACAGGGCATTCTTCATAGTTACAGTAAAACAACACTCGCACTGCACATGTACGAAATGTGCAACAACACAATCGATCTATACAGGTCTACTTAAAGCATGAAAAAGACGAAAGGCCAATACCCAATATCGCGATATACTGCAGAAGCCAGAAAAGCAACGACTATTAATACCGACTTACAATCTACATGTGCACCTTCCCTTGAGCTCCATTCATAATTAATCATAAGTGATTACGGTTCTACTCATCTTCCACTCATAAGCAACCGATTGTATCTGCATATAGGATTGGCAAATGGCAATCCTTAAGTTGAAGGAAAAGGACCATGCTTCCCGAAATCAATAACCACGTTCAGATATATAGCGCGGTAGAGATATACAGCGCTTCTCTACCTGATGAGTTTAATTCTGCGCTGATCAGGTAAGCAGTCAACACGGGATGCTGGTGCAGACTGCAATATCTAATCTTAACCTTACAGACTATGGCCACTATGCTAACTAAGATTAGATTAGATTAGGATAGATTATACGATATACAGTCAGATGCTCAAAGTAGATAGCCTACGAACCGGATACGGAAGATGTGAGGACGACAGATCCACCGTTACCACCGTTGCTTAAACCCATCGCAGCCAACGATGCATTAACCAGACGAATGCTCGCACTCTGACCATATACAATCAAACACAGTAGTACGATAGTAACTGCGAACATTGTAATAGATGTAGTAGCAGCAGTAGTCGTCGTCGTCGTCGTAGTAGTAGTAGTAGTAGTAGTAGTAGTCGTCGTCGTCGTCGTCGTAGTAGTAGTAGTAGTAGTAGTAGTAGTAGTAGTAGTAGTAGTAGTAGTAGTAGTAGTAGTAGTAGTAGTAGTAGTAGTAGTAGTAGTAGTAGTAGTAGTAGTAGTAGTAGTAGTAGTAGTAATAGTAGTAGTAGTAGTAGTAGTAGTAGTAGTAGTAGTAGTAGTAGTAGTAGTAGTAGTAGTAGTAGCAGTAGCAGTAGCAGTAGCAGTAGCAGTAGCAGTAGTAGGCCTAGTAGTAGTAATGGTATTATAGTAGCAGCAGCTGCAGCAGTAATAATGATCATCGTCGTCAGTAGCCTATTGTCGTCATTATCACCACCGACATTTTCTTAATTAAATCATCATATTATCCTCACAATCAGGTCAACACATCAGGTGATAATGAACAACTACGACGAGTGACAATGGCAGTCTACTACATCAGTAATTATCGGAGCAAGAAACGACTTAACTCATTGGATGACCAACTACGTCATGTAGGCCTATAGGCTAGACGACGATGATCAGTCAGTTAAGAGAATTGATCGAAGCTGTCTATTGCACATTTATATATATATATATATATATATATATTCATTCATTCATTCATTCATATATATATATATATATATATATATATATTCATTCATTCATTCATTCATTCGATTAAGTCGTCAGCGATGCCATGTTGTTTATCTGTAGATTTGTTTGCTTACGATGTTGATATCGATGCATTTCTGCCAGTTGAACTCGTCCAAGATGGCTACCGTCGTCAAAACGATTTCCGGAAGTTGTCCGAAATGTTCAGTAGCCTTCTGGAACAGTTCTGCAAGAGTAGAATTAATAATAATATACGAAACGTCCTTTAACTCCGGCGCTGCCATTTTCAAACGGTGCCAGTCCCAAGCCTCCACAAAGGAGGAGGAGGATGACGCTAATCGTCTATGTTGTAACAGTAACTCCGCATGCATACAGTTTTCCTATGAAAATGAGCATGCACATTTTGTTGTGCTATCGTTTTGTGCCATTATAGTCTTTATTTTCATCAATGGACATTATTTTTAGTGACGGTAACGATTCGTAAATGGAAAGTTTAAATAGAAGTTTCTAGACTCTAAACGTACTTAAGCCAAGCTCTCTAGAATCTAGAGAGCTTGGCTTAAGTACGTAGCTTAATTATAGTAAACTAAGTAGGCCTACGAACTATACAGACTCTGAGAATTTGTTACTTTTTACATCTTCGTCCTGGGTTGAATCGCATTGGACAAAGATGAACTGTTTGTCATTGAAGTCCTTTCGAAGATCATCAATCGACGATTCCTCCGCTACGTCTGCACAACAAACCTAAGCAATCACAAGTCACACGTGTTAATCATATTCATCGAATCAATCACAACAGAACATATTGATCACAATTCACCCAACTCGAGACTGTATGCTCATTCAGCCTGCAATCCATTCCGTATTGATTCATAAAACCTTCAGCTGCTTCTGTCACATTCTTTCATAAATTCCCATTAACATTTCACAGTCGTCGGTCTGTCAGTACAGTAGGGCCTAGTCTATACGGTAAAATGCATTACGTCATTATTGGGTAACTACTAGGCATACCGGATTACCTAGGAAGTCCATGGCAAGTCGGCAAGCCAGTCGACAAATCTAGGCGACTTAATCATTTGATAAGCATGTGACTTATAGCCTTATAGGCGACTAAGTTGTTAAGTTAGTTGCTTACTCATTAAGTCAGTCGGAAATTCCTTAGCGACTGAATCCGGGGACTATAGGCTACATAGGAGCTGGAGGAGATCAATCTGAAGTCTGAAGCATTTGCTGAACCAAGGAACTATAGTAATTATAATTCCTGTGGGAGCTGAGGTACCGCAGGGGAAAATAGTAATATCAACATAATAGGCCTATTTTGTTTCAGAGAGATAATTACTTCTACCTCGGGTTAAAAAATAATAAAATAGCAATAATGATGATGATAAATAAATAAATTTCAGTGTATTAGGCTGTAAAAATTGGTACCCCCACTTTTTCGACCAAACTTAGGCCTACTTATCTGGTTGCGGGACAATTTTCCATACTTGCTATGCCCCAGAACCCGCGATAAAATCATACCTCAGGCAAACTCTCTATCGTAAAACATTTGTCACACGGACGCTTTATACTTACAATTATAGCCTACTCTTATCTATTTGATGAACTATGTACACCAAAATGGGTTAGCATTTGGTTTTTCAATAAAGGATATACTTGCTTACTTACTTACTAATGTATCTCAGATTCGGCCGGATCGTAATCGTAATATCAAAATATCTCAAAGAGCTACTTAAATTTCTAAGCGCAGGGCACCAGCTTATTCACGAGCGATGCTTCGTGTTCGATGGGTTTTCCAGAGATCCGATTGAACTTAACCACTGCTGCAGTGTATCCGTTGTTCCATGATACTGCAGAGTTGCAACATAAGATCAGACAATTTAAACAGACGAAACTCGATCCCTTATCAGTTGGCGCTGTATACCTACCTTGGCCCCTTTCAGTAGCAGCGCCCTACAGCTGGCCTTTCCAATGCCACCCGCTCCTCCGACAATGACTGCCACCTTTCCGTCAATGAGCATCACTTCTTCTTCTGTGTCCGATCTGAGACGAACAATAATTGTCAGCAGGAACTTTTCGTCTGCAGAAGACCAACGAATGTGGGCGTCGCATTTCGAAGGCTGTACTTCGACCCTCGCTGACTGTTCTAATATTATAATGAAAGACAGACCTCTGCTGCACAACATTAATTTAACTCAGCAAGGTTGTCAGATAGACCAGCAGGCTGACGGACGGACGGACGGAGGGCCAGGCACGGGGCGAAAGAGTGAGGCCTATCGGAGTTTAGGCTACCATGCATAATCTGAAATCTTTCTTCGAATCTTCGTGATCTGCTGGAACATATACATATGCACATATCATGCATTATATGCATATGCGCGTTCCCATACACATAATTGGACATTGACCTACTCGTATCTATAAACGTACACATACATATGCAGAATGCAATTACACATAGGCCTACATTCACAATATACACATGCACATACTCAGGCAGATTGAGTGTTTGTGTTTTCGCCTGTAACTGTAAATAGACGGCTTGACTACGAATAACCCGAATAACCCGAATAACTTCCTTTTTTATGTTATTCAATTTGGTTTCAACAGTTTACAGTTTACTGTCATCGGACTTTACTCAACCGCAGCAGACAAGTGGTGGTGGTAAAAGGTGCAGACATTTCCGATACCACCCATCGACCATTGTGACAGAACTTCGAAGGTGCATACTTGATGAGAGAGAGAGAAACTAACAGGGTCATTGTTGAAATGCTGTGGTATGCAGTAATGGAATTATAGATTCTGGTCTTATCTGATAATTATAGTGATGTAGGCCTAATGTTTGTCTAATTTTGTAATATAGTCTAGTCTAGTCTAGTCAAATCGAATCGAGTTTAGTCTAGTCTAGTAGGCCTACAGTCTATGCTAGTCTAGTCTGGTCTTATCTAATCCAGTTTAGTTTAATTCTATAGTCTGTCAAATCTAGTATAGTTTAGTCTAGCCCAGTCTAATCTAGTTTAGTCTAGCCCAGTCTAATCTAATTTAGTCTAGCCCAGTCTAATCTAGTTTAGTCTAGCCCAGTCTAATCTAATTTAGTCTAGCCCAGTCTAATCTAGTTTAGTCTAGCCCAGTCTAATCTAGTTTAGTCTAGCCCAGTCTAACCTAGTTTAGTCTAGTCCAGTCTAATCGAGTTTAGTCTAGCCCAGTCTAATCTAGTTTAGTCTAGCCCAGTCTAATCTAGTTTAGTCTAGCCCAGTCTAATCTAGTTTAGTCTAGCCCAGTCTAACCTAGTTTAGTCTAGTCCAGTCTAATCGAGTTTAGTCTAGCCCAGTCTAATCTAGTTTAGTCTAGCCCAGTCTAATCGAGTTTAGTCTAGCCCAGTCTAATCTAGTTTAGTCTAGCCCAGTCTAATCTAGTTTAGTCTAGCCCAGTCTAACCTAGTTTAGTCTAGCCCAGTCTAATCTAGTTTAGTCTAGCCCAGTCTAATCTAGTTTAGTCTAGCCCAGTCTAACCTAGTTTAGTCTAGCCCAGTCTAATCTAGTTTAGTCTAGCCCAGTCTAATCTAGTTTAGTCTAGCCCAGTCTAATCTAGTTTAGTCTAGCCCAGTCTAATCTAGTTTAGTCTAGCCCAGTCTAACCTAGTTTAGTCTAGCCCAGTCTAATCTAGTTTAGTCTAGCCCAGTCTAATCTAGTTTAGTCTAGCCCAGTCTAATCTAGTTTAGTCTAGCCCAGTCTAATCTAGTTTAGTCTAGCCCAGTCTAATCTAGTTTAGTCTAGCCCAGTCTAATCTAGTCTAGTATTGCATAATCTTCTAGTCTAGTGCAATCATGCGTAGAGATGTGAGGCGGAAAAATTGTCCGAAAAATTTCATATTTTTCCGGAAAATGTCGGAAAATTTCCAGTGTTTTTTTCCGGAAAATTTTCCGATATTTTTCCATCAATATAATATTACTAAATAACAATTTAAATTTTAAATGTATAATAAATAATAATGTTTAAACATCACTCACTCTAAACTGTCTTATGTAGTTATAACTGATATGTTTATTCAATAGATGGCACTGTTAGAGCTTACTGTTCAGTGTGTTCACAAGGCTCAACAACGACAATACATTTAGGAATCAATTGGAATTAAACTTTACTGTTAATTTATAAAAAATATTTTTACGATTTAGTCTATTTTAGTTATGAAAGTATTATACAAAAACAGCAATTGATTTAGTAGTATTACAGACACCATTTTAATACTGCAACAGATTAATACTTATGATTATTATTCTTCTTGTTTAAGTTCTCTGCCCTTCGGCAGGTTCCAACTTCCAATGACGCCACTCTTCTCTGTGCTGTGCTTTTTCCTTTAATTCGCTGTGACCGTCGGCCATCCATCCCAGCATCATCTGCCTCGGTCTTCCCCTCCCTCTTTTCCCTACCATTCTCCCTTCTATGATTTCTTTCAGGAGGGAGTCTCCTCTTAATACGTGCCCCACCCAGTTCTTCTGTCTTTCTCTTATGTTGTTGTTATTAGCGATCGTTTTAATTCTTATGAGGCCTATAATACTATTATTTTATGTCTGAAAATATAATGTTATTGCCATTGCGGTCTGACACTAATCTACAGACCTATATATAATCTATTTTAAAATCTGCTTTTCTTGGTAAGTAGCAAAAGAAGGTGTTTTTTAGTTTAAAAAACTTTAATGGTTTGTTTATGAGCTGCAGTTGCCTTCTGTGAATGGTGTATGGACTAAGGCAAAGTTGACTAATAGCCTAGCTGAGCAGCTGACGAAATGTCAAATTGCCAGACAGTATATACTGATAGTTTATAACACTAACAACTTATCAAACTAGTCTACTCTAGCCTGAACCGCTAATGAACAGTCTATAATGTTTATTTTAATTCTTTTAAGGTGAACGTTAACATAAACATAACATAACATAACATAACATTTTATTCGGTAACCTACTTAATACAAGTCGCAATTACATCATGTTTATTCAATTATTGTTGGTTTACCCAGGAGACCCAAAAGGGGCGGGTCCCGCCAGCCAGGGCCACCTGAGATCACTAGGTTAGAAAGATGCTTCATGGCCATCTGAGTGGTGTAAAAAGAACTGAAACAGTAAATGCTTAACTAACATAAAAATAATTATACATAAACGTTGCCCGCATTGACAGAAATACTGTAAATAAAAGGAACTTAAAAAGCATAACTTTTCTAGTGTCTCATCCTGAAAATCTGAGTTAAATGTATTTTTCCGGTTCTGCGGAAAATTTCTGTAAAATTTCCGGAAAATTTCCGGAAAATTTTCCGCAAAATACTTTTCCGGAAAAGCTACATAACTAATCATGCGTGGTTTTTGTCTTGTCTTGTAGCAAAATCTGTTCTAGTCAAGTTTAGTCAAGTCCAGTTTATGCTAGTTCTATCTAGTCTATAGTTTAGTAATCTAGTCTGTTTAGTCCAATATAGTCTAATTTATTCTAAATTAACCTATTCTATTCGATTCTGAATTCTATTCTAATGTATTCAACCCTTGAAAAGTTATACGATGGATATGCTCAATTTTCAATATTCGCTGCTGGGAAAAGAACATGTGTTCAGTTTGTTACTTATTTATCCATTTGTCTTTCAGTGAAGGAGGTGCTTGATAGTGTAACTGGATTGTTAATCGAGAGTTCGGGGTTCAAATCCCAGCCAGGGCAGAAATTTGGTTCCAGATTTCCGCTCCGCCTTCACCCTCTAGCCCACACAGACATGATGAGTACACTGACCGTACACCGTCAGTGTAAAGATGAGACGGCGAGGGAGAGGATTGGACACACCGCCCTCAGATACCGAGGCTAAGAAAATAATGTCGCTAACACTTCATACCGTTGACAGCCTCATGGTTAGTTTAATTTACTTCCTCTTCTTCTTCTATCCATGAAATCTCTGCCTCTGTATCATCTCTTGAGCCAGGGTTCATTCTGATGCGATGCATAGATGCATAGGAGTCCACCAGGGCCTATTTTAAAGAATTTTTCACCAAGCACGTCCCCCCCCTAAGAAAAAATTGTGAAATTGCAAATGCCTGTTTATTAATAACTAAATGCTTTAGCACATCTATCACACTTGTAAGGTCTTTCTCCAGTATGAGTTTGATTATGCGTTTCTAGCTTATATTAATAAGTAAATGGTTTAGCACATCTATCACACTTGTAAGGTCTCTCTCCAGTATGAGTTAGATTATGAAAATTTTCAAATTAGCTGAAAACTTGAAATGAGTCAAACGACATGATAATTTGATATTGAATTTGATAACATTCCAATTTTTGCATGAACCAAATAGTTTCTTATACAATTCTAACACTGTCATTATAATTATTAGTTACGAAATGGACGACACATGTCTTAACAGTATCATTGATCATGGGTCAAATCTTCAAGACAAAGGCAAAGTTTATAGCTAAGCTAACAGACTAACAGTTACTGGCGCCGTCTTGCGGCTGGTCAGTTTGAGTCGCAGTCAGATAATTAAAACACGTCCTTGAACCATTCCTGGGATTTGGCCTTCACAGTTGGTCGCGAACGTCGGTTACAAGCTTGTAACCATGCTCGCAGTGCTGGGCGTACATCAAATTTTGATGTAACCGGCATATTCATTCGGACATGTAAATGTGCATCAACTGTCTCTGCATTGAGGCTGCTTCTATCATCATCCTTCATGAGATTGTATGCACTAACAAGTCTCTCCACGTCACATGAATGAGGCTTTGCTGCGAGTAGTCTGGCGACAGCTACAGAAACAGAACGCCAGTCTGCATTAGTCAGACTGATCTTAAGGAAATCCTGCAATGTGCTTGTGTTGGACATCTGCGCTTTCTTTGCAGCGTTCACCAGCTCTCCGTAGCTACTGTAGAAGTCACGCTTCGCAAAGTCTGATGCGAGGCCAGTGTACACCCGTTCAATGTCTTCATCAGATGCATTGCCGTTCAGAAGCATTGGTGGAGAAAGCGCCTGAAACTCCAGTGCATAGCGAAGATCACTGGCACCTTTGTCAGTTCCGAGTCGACTGGTCAGAAAGTTGCACAGCGAACAAATAATCTCAGTCTTGATGGCATACACATCGCGACCGCAACTGCTAACGAGAGAGTGCTCTCTCTTACAGTGCCTTAATTGGACGACTGTGAGCTTAACAGTGTCGTAACTCTTGATAACTTCATCGGCTTGTTCCTCATTCCCTGTAATTGTTACTTTCTCCTCATATCCACCTGGGTGCGGACGCTGTAATAATTTCCTTAGGTCCTCCACACATTTATCACGATCACTTTCGACGTCAAACAGAGTCACTTGGTTGCCCTGCAACTTCTTCTGAAATCTAGAGTAGATGTACAGCGCGTCACACAAGATCGCTGCAATGTGAACAGTGTCAGCATTAATCCACTTCTTCAGCATGCCATATTCTTCAGCGTCTTTCAGGGAGAAAGTCTGCAGATGTCGCATCATCGGTCTGTAGTTGTCCAGAATGGATGACAGAAGACTGTTAGAATATTGTGTGAATCTTATGTCGATTACTGATGGATACTGTCTGACTGTGACGCCAAGTTCTTCCGCATGCTTCTTGAATTCCTTTGTTCTACATGCTGAACTGTTATAGAAACGCGTAACTGCTTTACAGTCATCTATAACACGCCGTGCTTCAGGAACACCTGTAGTCATGTCTTTGAACACTAACTGAGAACGGTGAACACTGCACCATATTTTGAGGAGAGGGCTAGGGCCCTTACATGGACTTGACGTGTCCTTAGTGGTGTTGTCTTTGCGTTCTTGCTCGAGCAGTGTCCATAGCGAATGATGTCTTCCAGTATTTTCTGACGCGCCGTCTGTGACAATAGAGGTTGTTTGCTTAAATATCTCTGGCCATGTTGCTCCACACTTTGCAGACGCCTTCCTGAGTGCCTCCAATAACCCCTCGCTACCTCGCTTCTCGCTTTCAGCCAAGCCCATGTACCAAGTCTCCATGTCTCCAACCGCCGTTACAACCTGCGCCATAACATGCTTGTTGTCTATTCGCTGCTTGTCAACAGCACCATCAACTCTGAGAGAAAGCGCAAGGATATCTTTAAATCGGAGTGCAAATGCCTTACGGTCCGTTTCTGCGATTGTCAGTAGCATGTCGCGATGGCTTGCAGGAGTGACATACTGTAGATCTGTGTCAGTAGGAGAAAACGGAATTTCAGGGTTGTTCAAGTCTAATCTTTCAGCCATCAATGACGCCACGTATCTAGCTGGAAATGACCACGCAGATAGTGTCCCGCGTTTGGCATCCATGTATACCTTAATCATGATTCTTGCTATCTTTTGTTCCAATGCAGTGTTAGCAAATCGCAGTTGTTTCTCCAACACAGTTTCTCCCTCATGTATCCGACCCTCGGCAAGAGCCTTCTGTTGTCGACTACGTGTCAAACAAGCATTGTGTACTGTCGATCCACAGTGTTCATCATACATCTGCTGCCTGAACACTGCACCATTTGCAGTGCATATGGCTGGGATCCTTTGACAGTGGATCTTCACCAGATCAGGATGTGCACAACAGATTTTGCAATGCACAATCCTCCTTCTACCAGACCCACCACGAGCTTCACTTCTGTACTCTGCCCAATGCTCAGCCTCAACCTTCTGTTTGCGTCCTGACTGATTTTTGCTTGACTGTACAACCCCTTGAAATTCAATTGCCTCGTGAACCTTTTCCTCAAACTCATCGACTTTCACATCCACCGGTTTACTTCCAGCTGGAGATAGCGAAGCTGTCACACTTATGGTTGACGCTGAACATGTTAACTGTGCGGATGTGCTTGACTGCTCTTCGGTTGTGGTACTATTACTAGCTGCAGTACTTGTTGAAATTGAATGACCAGTGCCACATTCGTCATCAGAAATGTTTGTGTCTGATTCCGCTGTGTGTTGACTATTCTGTTTTTCAATACTTACATAGTGATTTGTGCCAACCAACCCCAGATATATAGCGTAAGACTCAGTCTCACATGACGATGCTTGAGATGAGGTAGGTAATGTTGCCATATCAATACGCTGTTCCCCCTCCACAGTTAAAATGATGATAGGTCGTCGATACAGATTGACTGCTACAGAAAGAATTACACCATCACCCCATGTGCCACATTTCTTCATGTTGTCGATATATACTTGCAATTCCTGCTCTGTCATAGCTCCACTGTCCAAGATCATCTGCGACTGTGAGTGCGACTGCAGACATTCAACCAGTTCCATGCGTACATCATGAGCAGTTGTCGCTGTCGCTGAGCTTCCGCGTCCAAGCTGAGTCAACTGTCTGGCGAGTGAACTAAATAAACAGTTTCCATCTGCAGCCACATTGACAACCATCATATTCCTCTGTGCAGCTAATGATTTCAACTTATCCATTTCCGTCAACTGTCTCGGCTCAAACGAATCTGAAATTGCAAAGTACACAAGTATGCCAAAGAATGTTAGATGGTCGAAAAAATGACACCCACTTTAAAGAACTTGCTTATGCTATAACTCTTACTAAACTACTATTATTGTAGGCTATATATCAGATGCTAGTAGCTTATATCTATTCATAATTACATATCTTCAATGATGACACAGAGTCACGGAAGTCCTGAGGGAGACTGAGGGAGACCTTTACCTTTAATATAATACTATATGACAATAATGATATAGACTGTTTGACAGGTCACTTGGTACAGTTCATCATTTACTTAGCTACATTTATCAATGTAATCGTTTCTTAATTTTTAAGTTAACATACTGCAACAATTTATAATTTTACAGCTGTGTTGAGGACCAAAGCAACTAACCTGCGTGCGCGTTCCTCTTCGTCATTCGTTTAAACATGGCCTGTATGTCGTTTCCAGGTGACGACGCAACCCGTTTTTTACTCATCGTGAAATTCGCAAATGAATGAACTAAAACAACTGAACTGACCGAAAGGCCTAATAGTCCTAATATCGTAATAATAAATGTCAATAAACAATTATGAATTATAACGAAAACTCAACTGTAGCCTAAATATTATTTTTACATCAGTCACAAAATTGCGCGTCCCGTTCTCTCGGTGCTGTTTGTAAACAAGTTTAACGCGTTGCATGACGTCATGAGCCCAAATAGATGTATGGAACGCCGTTCGAACTTTCCTAAAAAAATAAAATATATTGGCGGTGTTTTTTAAAACAACTTTAAACAAGTTCAGTAAGTGCCGTGCCAGGCGTGCCTGAGCGATCAAGCACGGACCGTCAATTCCTCAGGCACGTTTTTGTAATCTCAAAGCACGGACGTGCCTGTCGGCACGTTAAAATAGGCCTTGGAGTCCACGATAGATGCCATGCGCGCCTATCATCAATCATGTTCACAAATCATCTCAATGCCGCATCCCTTCCAATGCACCCGATATGACATCCCCTCGAGACAAGGATGCTGCTGCTGCTGCTGCTGCCTGCTGCTGCTGCTGCTGTCTCTCGTCGTCCGTAGATGATTCGGCAGCAGGCGTTGCATTGGATATATCACTATACACTGTCACAGAACATCCCAAGCTATTTGGTTTTTAAATTAATCTCATGTCGACGATAACCGCCATGGATCCCTTACACAGTCATGTTCCTGCTGAACTGCAGCATCACTTACGCATTCGAGAGACACTTAAAAGGCGTGTAAAACGTTCAGTTACATACATCCACACCATATGCATATGCATACATGCGTATACATGCCAGGGACGTAGCCAGGAAAAATTTCGGCAGGGGTTTAAGCTTTCGGGGGTTCCATTGGAAATTGTCGTAGTTTTGTATATTTTTAGCTTATAATAACAGTAATTCATTTATCTGGGGAAGGGGGTTGAACCCGTAAAACCATCCGATAGCGCATTAGATAACATCTGGCGTAGAGAGCGAGAGGTACCGAGTTCGAGCCCCTTAGGGCGGATATGCTTTGTAGGCTGCTATTAGCGCCGTGTATTGCAGGCTGTCTGTTCTGTTTGTAGTTAAGATTTATGTCTTCTGTCATTTGTGTTCTTGTGAATTGTTTCAATTGCATAATTTGTACGCTGTAACCGATTGCGGTTTGTCAACCGGATTGTTTCAATAAAGAATATTATTATTGTTATCTCTAAATACGCCCATGATACATACATACAGACAACATAAGTTCCGCATGTAGGCCTACTCGGTGTGTGTGTGTGTGTGTGTGTGTGTGTGTGTGTGTGTGTGTGTGTGTGTGTGTGTGTGTGTGTGTGTGTGTGTGTGTGTGTGTGTGTGTGTGTGTGTTGTGACTGGTCTTTTATTAATCAACAGATCCGTATAGCTCGTGCAAGCTTTCGCTGCTACATAATATTCCTACCAAAAGCGGACTACACCCCTCCTTAATTACAGTTCTTGTATCCTTGGCCCTCTTTTCAGTTAACTTTCACACCTGCGTACTCAGCCTCCCCGCCATCAGCTCATGTCGTTGCTGGAACAAACTCCTCTATTTTATTTCACTACCCCTGTGAGATCTACTCTTTTGACCGTACATGTTTTAAAATACCCACAAGCTTTTTAATAGCCCGTTCATTTATCACACTCCTGTTTCTAAAACAGGTCCAAAACTCATCGAAGTTGTCTGCGCTAGAATACCTATTGCTACATTTTAACCATAACCATAACCACAAATTTTATTGTTTCTAACAGAAGCAAAGCATACAAGCATCATAATTACATAAAGGTAGTAGGAAAACAACAGGGGTAGAGAACCCTAAATGAAACAAGTCCCGACTAGTAGGGTCACCCTGACATCGTTGCTGTACTCGAGTGGCAGACCGAATAATTTTTTAATTCTGCTATTTTTTTAATCCTTAACAAATCTTAACTAGTTAACTAGCACACACAATATTATTAGCACATACCATTGGCAATCAAATAGGCACGCAATCTACGTTTGAATAGGTGAAAACTAGTTAGGTACCGTATGTCGTTGGGGATACTATTCCATTTTTGGTGACATTGTGATAAACGCTAATCGATTAGTTGAAACAATAAATTTCTGTCACCTCAACTTAGTGCTTTTTTTTCTAGAAAAAAGGTTCCAGAACTCTACAAATTCAGAACAGTTATAGGGGCATATTTTATGGTAATATTTCTATTTCATATAGGCTATATCAATATCAATAAACACTGAAAGCACTGAAAGTAACTTAAAGTTTCTGAATAATTTTAAATATTTTTTTGTAAAACATTTAAATTAACTGCCTCCACTTCCACTTCCCTCGAAATAAGTCTGCTACTCTTTAAATTACATTTCGGATCATCCAGCGGATATTCTCGCTCAGTAAAACTTGGCTGAAACCGTCTGACACACATTCATTCATCTCACTTTGGAAGCACTGTGCGATGGTTCCAAAGCAATGTGTAGCGGGACATTCTATGCAGCCGGCGGAGCACCCTATGCAACGGAACACCCTATGCAACGGAACACCCTATGCAGCTTCAGATCACCCTGTGATGTAGCAACAATAAATAAGGCGACAATGAACCAAAACCACTGTAACAAAACTGTGTCTTTCGTAGAACGTCCTATGCCGTAGCGGAACAATCTGTGTGGTTTAACTACACGCTGCACTTCAGAAAAAGCGTCCCATGCCAATGCAGGTCACCCTGTGGTGATACTGGTGCTGCATTACACTCATTTCTCCAACAAAACACCCTGTTCTGCTGCATGGCAGAACACCCCATGCTACGGTAGCAGAAAAGAATGTCGCAGCTTTGTCGCTCTATTGATTCATATAAAGCTTTCTACAGGGCAAAGTATATAGGCCTACATACATATATATTTACATACATATACACATATATATGCATATATATATATATGTGTGTGTGTGTACAAACGGATAATTAGAGCTGCATTAGCTGTCGCTTCCGTCTTTCATTTTGGACGATGTTCAAGTGTGTCTCTGAACCTGAAGCAGGTAAGTAATCAGTTAACTTCAAGTTTGGCAAATGTTTCAACCTGACCTCTGACATTAGCAATGAATCTGCACAGCGGCTCAAATGGCGAATGAAACGAAGAAGAAGGAGAATGAGAGGAGGAGGAGGTGGTGGTGAGGGTTCGAGGCAGCTGACAGCCAGCCAGGCGTGACTGGAGGCGAGTTGGTCGACGGCGGTGATGTGTTGAGGAAGTAGTCCTTGTAGGGCGACGTGAAGGAGCATTGCGTCAGGACCGTCTCTTTCGTCTGATCGACCAACGGAACGATGTACTTCTGCTCGTATTCCTCGGCACCCTCTCGGCGACACCTCTGCCGGATGTTGTTCTTTATGTCATGGAAACATTTCATCGCCGTACTGATCACTCTGACAACAACCAACAAACAGACTCATTAAACATGCACTGTAGCCTAACCATTCCAACGACAATAGCAACCAGTCTCGTTGCAACTGTTATAAGCGCCACTCGCGACAGATGGTCGTTTTAAGTAAGTCGTAGTCAAAGTCAGAATCCATCATAGAAGCCAAGTCGAAACCCGTTAAGTCAGGAAGACCAGAAAAAGTCAAGCTACAGAAACAGATGAGTTTTAAGTTTTTTCTTAGCAAGATTAAGTAACTGACAGAAAGCGCATAAATAGCAGGAATTCCAAAGATAACATTGTCTTGGTGCAAGGCGCAGTAAAAAGACATTAGCTGAGTGTGGCATCGGCTGCAGCCTATACGGAGTAAGCAAGGAGCAGAGATATGTCGACTTATTTTCTATATATAGACAATTAGTATGACGCCATTCAAAGACCTCATAAGCGCAGGGTCTTCGTTTCCTCCCAATTCGTCGGCAATGGTTTACAATTGATCTCCACATTATTATTCAAGGATCTCATGGTATCTCCGCATGTGGTCATAAAATAAAGACCCGAAATTCACCCATGAGCAAACATTTTCTAGTGGCGCTCTGTAACAAATTCGAATTGCTTTATACTGTTTTATAGGAGGGATGAAATATCCTAAGGTAGTCTTTAAAAATGACAGTTAAAAATCTAATCGTCACATCTTCCAATTTTGGAAAAACACTGTGTCAAAAATGTATTGATATGTACAATTATAGTTAGAGGTGGAATTCTGGTTGCCAAATCTTTGGTTGTGTTATTTTTGTAGGACAGTGAAGGTGTAAAAGTCGTGTCACTGGCAATGGTATATTTTACTTACTGGTTACTGCAGTTAACGTCATGCCATCATGTCTAATATTATCAAATTTCTTCTCTGGCGCGAATATGAAGCTCAAGCGGCTAATTAGGCAGATGTATAATGTAACTGATTATCACATGTGTTGCTTGTGTATCTTCAAGAGACCAACGCAATTAAAGACCGACGACGACGAGTCCTTTGTGAGGAGTCGAACGACTTTCGTATACCTTTAAACTTTTGGCTAACGGAGAAAGTATTTCATTTTCTAATAACCCGAAACTGAGTTTGTGTAATATACAATACAATATAATTAGAAATTTATAGCGCGCTTTAACAAGACAAGTCTTGCACGAAAGCGCGTTTGCGCTGTATTCTTAGTCATAGTGTAATGAGAATATAGATGACTATATAAGATGATTTTTAATTTAAATCGGGTAGCAGATGAACGGCTTGTAACTGGGTCCGAAGACAGCAAAAGCACGATTTCCAAACTTCCTCTTGGTGCGAAGAACGGTAAAGTCTCCTCGCGTGGCGGATCTGAGTCCTCTAGGATTTGAAGCAGAGCTTGGCACGACCATGGATGTCATAATATATGAGGGGAGGTTCCAGAATTGATATGATACATGAGAAGGGAGATTTTGAAAGCGATACGGGCGCGAATGGGAAGCCAGTGTAGTTATTGACTTGTTGTATAACCTAATGTGATCTGTTCTTACCTCGCCTTATAATATCTAAGCTCTCCTACATAGGCCTAATAGATCGCGTAAGGACCGTACCGACAAGCATTTCGGTATTCTTTGTGGTCGATGAACTTTCTTAGGTACTTGTCGATTACTTCCGTACAAGTTCTCGTCGACTTCATATCCGGCAGAAAGCATTTCGACATATTCTTGTGATCTGTTAAATTAGAAGTTCACCAACATCCTACTAACTGAAAAGTTGTTTCAATCATTGATCATTTAAAAACAGAAAATGGACTAAGAGAGAGAGAGAGAGAGAGAGAGAGAGAGAGAGAGAAGCAATTTTTTCTTAACACCTTCAAAATTATCGATTAGGAGAAAGGTACAAGTAAAATGGAATAAGATGAGGTTCGGCGAAGTAAGCCGAGAAAGATGAGAAGATACGGTAGGTTGAGGGTTGACGTTAGGCATGGTGATGTATGTAAGGTACGATGAATACCGCACCGTATATCATCCTACAGAAGGGCAGGTAGGCAGAATATACCGGATGTGTGAATTCTGGTGGCTTTAATACTGGTTGGCACGTCTTAATTGTCTGCGTTCATTGGTCCCACAAAAACTAATGAACTGCTCTTTTCTTATTTCGGCCAATCTGTGCACGGTGTTCTCTTTTTTCGGTTTTATGGCATTGATTGTGGTTTCATAATTAACGCTTCTTGTTTTTATTATTGGATATTGTTCAAGTTCCTGATCTAGTCAAATCTGGTGGCGAAAAGTCTATTGCTGGTTTTACACATGTTGGTCTATAACTGTGGTCTGGTTTATTGTTGAACTTTGCTCAACCCATTCATTTTATCTAGTTCCTAGTGCTGCTTTGCAATTCAATCATATCTTTTGCTGCTCTGTAGTCAGGGCCGGATTAACACGTTGTAGGCCTGGTTCCAAAATTGTATAGTAGACCCCAAATATATGTTTAACCAAAAAGTATTGACGAAATTTAAATTATAGAACAGATAGACCTATTTGTGAATTTAAAACTGCTTACAACAAGCTTTCGTAATAGCAAAACCGTCAACAATATCCTGAAAAATCTAGCCGTACAATTCCACACTCAATGTTCATAAGTGTTAAATTAGTCTATAATTTTTTATTGTCCCATCGTTGACCTTAAAGCATTTTCGATACGCTTTAGGTGACTAAGCGATCTTTCACCGCTGCAGCTAGACACAGGAAGTGTAAGATATACCCAGAGCAATGCAAGCATTCGGAAATCCTGATAGGAAGCTTTAGGCCTATTCCTTCATAATTATTTTTCAACATTTGGAGAGGCGATGGTGATGAGCCGAAGAAGCTTAGTTGACTAAGTGATCTTTCATCGCGGCAGTTAGACACAGGAAGTGTAGGATATATACCCAGAGCAATGCAAACATTCGGAAATCCTGAATAAATAGCAAATTGTATTCCTTCATAATTATTTTCAACATTTGGAGAGGCGATGGTGATGGACCGAAGAAGCTATCATCAGCCTCAGCTGCAGAGTGAACTGTCATGGGAACCCTAACAGCCTAACGGAGCTAACGGTCACAGATCTCATAATTGTCTTGGCTGTCGAGTTGCAACTTGCAAGTGACTGTCGTTGTTTGTATGCAGTAAAACTAGCTTGTTTAAACACACTCTTGTTGTCACATGTCAACGATGTAACACTTGACAACTAAAATAATAGTTAAGGACAGTAAAATTAAAATGTATAAAAATTTTAAGGTAGAATGCTAACGGTAGACCCCTTATTTGTGACATTTTTAGTAGGCCTGGGTCTGTGGACTCAGTGGACCCGTGGTTAATCCAGGCCTGTCTGTGGTACCAGTGACACTAACTTCCAACCTGTTTCTAAAGCAAATTCGTTTTAAACTTCTTAAACTTCACGTCTTTGGTGTCTTTGGTGATAATGAAATAAATCAAGGTCCAGTTAGCATTCAGAGTCTGTTTTCTGGCCAATTAAATATTTCTTCTTTTCCAAGTAAGGCTACAGTTTTACATAATTTTATGGTTCATGCTTTCATCTGTTCACGCATTCGCTACTGTAACTCCTTACTTATAGGCCTACCAAAACTCCGTCTGGCTCCAATCAATCAGTAAGTTTACTTAATGCAGCTGCTCGTTTGATCGCCCGCCTTCCTCGTTTTCCCATATTTCGACTTTCATGACTGAACAGTGAACACCTTCAGTGGCTTCCCTTATCTGTTCGGGTTCAGTTTAAAATTCTCTTTCTTACGTGTAAAACGTTTTGGGTCAAGCTTCACGCTACCTCTGTGATCTTATCACACGGCCTACCTCAGCTACTTCTGGAGTCCTCTCCGCTCTTTAGACCATCATAACCTTCTAGTTCCTCGGTCTCGGACTGCCACAGCACAGCATCGTGCGGTTCGTTCCTATGCCTCTGTTGGCCCTTTGCTGTGGAATGACCTTCCTGCTATAACTTGTGCTCTGATGTTATCTATAGGGGCAATACTGCTTCTGCTCGTTCTCTTAAAACTTTTTTTCGAGGGGCTCTTCTCACTGGAAGCGCCTCTGATTAGGTTGTACTGTGAGAGGCGCTTTATAAATCCGTAAATAGAATAGAATAGAATAGAATAGAATAGAATAGAATAAAATAAAATATAATAGAATAGAATAGAATAGAATAGAATAGAATTGACTACCGATTCCTCGGGAACCTTTGTTACGGCTGAACGACGCGGAACGCCATTGTAATAATAATAATAATAATAATAATAATAATAATAATAATAATAATAATAATAATAATAATAATAATAATAATAATAATAATAATAATAATAATAATAATAATCCAATAGCATTCCGGTCATTTTGAATAGAATTCGGTATCATACGGTCTGTTGTGTTGACGGTGGTTGATGTTTTTGTAACTTCCGCTGCTTCAGAATTTCTGTTTGTAGCTGCAATGGGTTGTGTAGCCGTAGATATTGTTGTTGTGTTATAAGGCACAGCATTAGGGTCCTGTGCAGTTTTACTGCTAGAAATAGCCTCGGTTGATGTTGCAGCTGCAATGTGTAATGAAACTCGAGTGTTTGTTGCTAATGGTGCTGCTTTTTGCGAAGTAGTGAAAGTGGTTTGAGTGTTTGAAGTGGTTTCTTTGTCAGTGAACTTCGATGACGTTAATCTTTCATTCGCCGCTGAATCATCGGTCGTTCTTTCGAAGTAGATGTTCGTCAATTCATAGTTTGCAGAACTTAATGAATCTTTGTCACCTACAGCAAAACAAATACATTCCATTACCTGACACGTCTGCTCGATTTGTTTGCGTTGGCGGCCTCTGGAGCATAACGTTGTAAAGGAGTTAGTTGGGTTTTAGACTGTGCACGGTGGACGATGGCTGTCGCTTGAGAAACAGTCAACTCATCCGCTCCTCATCGATTCGATAATAGTTTATGCGAAGTTGATCAGTTTAGGTCGCAGATTTGAGTAGAATTAAAAGTAGGCCTAACTCAGTCTGATGAAGTTTAGAGACGATCGAATCGCTGAACTTCATCGGACTATATCGAGTTACGGTGTCTGATTAAGTGTGTAAAATATTCAGCGGCGATTGGACGATTTGTTTTCTAGTTTGAAGAAGAAACATTAATGCCTAGGCGAGTCAAGTTGTTATTTGATCGAGTTGGTGATCAATAGTTAATCGGACGTTTAGACTTCAGAGGAAGTTATTCCGTCAAATTCTTTAACGAAGGAAAATGGAAATGTCAAACCAAGAGAGGCACAGACACTATAGGGACGACTCGGACGAGGGAGGAGTAGAGGCATTCTTCGTAAAGGCGTGTCAAATGCGAGTGACTGCAAGCATCCAGGAAAGACCTCGGAGAAGAGGTCAGCATAGGTCATTATATGATAGCAATTAGATTATAAGATGCTGGCTTGGGTGGAATTAATCTAGCAGATCTTATAGTCAACAGTTTACATTCCAAGCCATGTATAAATGTACATTGTTACAATTGAATTCTTTATATTTATTAAATTATTCCAACTGAACGAACTGATTGGCATTCTATGCTAGGGTGTTACACCCCATTATTTTGCTACACTGATAATGGGGGCGATTGATTACATGTAGCAGGCGTAAGAACCAACGCCAGGTGTAGACGCTAAAAGGGTAATACTCATAATGAAATGTTGTCGGAGTCAAGGTTGCTCCGGACGATCCTTCCTCATCCAAAATACCAGCAGCACAGTCGGATAAAAAGTCCTCTACCACCTCCGCCGCACCACATTCGGATAGAAGGTCATCTGCTCCCTCTACCTCCGCCGCTCCACAGCCACCCTCAGACAGAAGGTCATCTAACACCTCCACCGCTGCACCACTATCAGATGGAAGGATAATACCTACCTCAATTCCAGCACAATCATGTTCCTTATTCAAAAGGTGTCAGTGAATATATCAAGTTGCAGGCTTATGCAATCTCTTTTAAAACGAAGACAGGTTAAGCAACTAAAAAATACGTGAAAAATATTGAAGTGCAAACGGCATTTCATAGAAAGCCGAAATTAAGTTTGTGAATTAAACTTTTAAACAATTTACGTTAACTCCACTTTACGATAGATTATCTGGATTTAAAATGCAGGAAAATAGTAATACTTACCGACTGTCAACTTCAAGACAACGATGACTAAGAAAACAAGCGAAGTACGAAAACCTTGGATCATTTTGTCCGGCTACAGTTGACTTGATGCGAATCGTAAACTGCAATTCTTTGGCGTTCGGAAGTAAGTCAATGAAGACGTTCACTATCGAAATCTCTGAGTTAAACTGGTTTCATATCGTTAGAGTTTCTTACTTAACAAATGACTTCATTGATCCAGTGCGCACACTTATTCTGAGCGTGGCCGAGTTCACAATGCAACGTCACCTGATAAAGTTTAAGATGTCTGCCTCTGGCGTCATCTGTTTGACACAGCGCCTTCGTCTACTTGTTTTCGATGTCTAGTATAAAGGACTTCGTTTAACGGTCAGATGGAGATAATACAAAACTCACACTGTCTAATTGAACCGAAAACAAACACGTTAACAAGCAGACTAATATGTGATGGCAGCAGACACTAGCTCAAAAGCCCAGCTGAGTATGCCATCGGAGACAGAGAAACACACACACACACATACACAGACAGAGAAAGTTACAGAGACAGAGAACAGACTTACTCTGTCTCTGGCTGAGTTAAAGTGGTACAAAGGTCTGTCTCTCATTATATTAGAACAGTCAGCGAGGGTAGAAGTACAGCAGGTTTTATAAATCAGACGCCCACATTCGTTGAGCAAAAAGATCCTGCTGCACGTTTGATATTATGTATGGTTGTAGTTTTAATTCGGTCCATATTTAGACAGAATCCAAGGCCTGGATTTTACAATTAATGTCAGATGATTTGATTTCCTCTTCTTTCTTGATGCAGGAGGAGATGAACTTTCGTGATCACGGGATTCGATTCAACGCGCTCTGTCCTGGCGCAGTTGATACTCCCTTCCTCAACCAGATCCACAAAACCTACTTCAGTCAACTCCACCAACAAAAGGCTCAACGAACTCCCAAGGATCGCGTCTGTTTCATTACCATTTCCGTCGTCAATTGGGGTCATCCATTAAAGGATGTCCGCAAAGAGGAGGAGGAAGAGAAGGAGGAGGAGAAAAGGAGGAGGGGTCACCCAAAATGTGAGCCAGGGAGGGGTCATGCCTAGCATTGCCTAGTGCGGATGTCTGCATATGAAGTTGGTACATAGTTGTACTGTTGTAGGCCTACATTAGGCCTACAGACTGTGCCATAAATTACCACTGCTACACGTGACGGTCTCTAATTACCCCACATCCAGGCAGTGGAATCTAGGCCAATTAGTATTCCTTTGGAATGCAGACTGTGAGGAATTAAGGGTATTGCCAAACGCAGGCGATATAGAGTAGGGGGAGGGCCGGAGGGGTCTAAAGTAGGACACTTTTTGCGGACGTCCTTTATGGACGAACCTCGTCATAGTCATCATCATTATCATCATCATCATCACTGAAGACATTATGATGCACACTCATGATGGCACAATCCCTGCGACTAGTATAGACCGGTCTCAATGTAATCCAGCTGATTTAAGACATGAGGTATTAACTGACGAATCTGGAAACCGATCCCTCTTAAAAAGGGTCGATACTGACCCAGTGACCCTGACTACAATTGTTTTTCAACGGCATTTGTAACAATTTATCTCTCTCTTTATTCTCTGGGTTCAAAACTTACATTGCTTCCTATTTCCTTATCGATTATCCATATTAACTGCCGTAGTTTACTACCTAAGTTGACTGAAATTAGTGCTTTTCTTGACATCTTGCCTGTTTCTTTCCTTGCGCTCACTCAGCCTCACTGAAACCTGGATTGAAAAAAATTCAGAAGACCTCGTTTATATACCTGGATATCACTTTGTGCACCGACCGAGATGGTAGGGACATGGTGGTGGCGTAGGGTTCCTTGTCAGGAAAGAGCTTTCATTCTCACTATTCGAACACGTCCATTGTCCAATGTACTAATGCAAGAACTTTTAAGGGCCTATTATTGAGAATTGCTCTAATGACTGGTTCCATTCCGATGGGGGCCTTATATAGGCCACCAGGCCGAGTGCTAGATAGGTTCATCGATGATGCTGAAGCTCTACTTTCTGACATTTCCCAAAAATAGAGATGTCTTACTTCCAGACCTGGATTAACCACCGGTCCAGTGGGTCCACAGACCCAGAGCTACTAAAAATTTCACAGATGAGGGGCCTACCATTAGTATTCTATAGTCTATACCATAAGAATTTAATACATTCTAATACTGTCCTTAACTATTATTTTAGTTTTCAAATGTTGCATCGTTTACATGTTACAACTGGCATATGTTTAAACAAGCTAGTTTTACTGCAGGCAAACAACGACAATCACTTGCAACTCGACAGCTAAGATAATTCTAAGAGTTATGACCGTTAGCTCCTTTAGGTCGTTAGGGTTCCCAGGACAGTTTACTCTGCTGAGGCTGCCATAGTCTCTTCCGCCAATCACCATCGCCTCTCGAAATGTTGCAAATTATGAAGGAATACAATTTGGTATCAGGATTTCCGAATGTTTGCATTGCTCTGGGTATATGTATTATACTTATTGTGTCTAACTGCAGCGGTGAAATATCACTTACATGTAGTCACCTAGGCTTCTTCCACCCATCACCATCGCCTCTCCAAATGCTGCAAATAATTATGAAGGAATACAATTTGCTATCAGGATTTGCAAATAATCATTATTATGAAGTAATACAATTTTGTATCAGGATTTCCGAATGTTTGCATTGCTCTGGGTATCTTATACTTCCTGTGTCTAATTGCAGCGGTGAAAGATCACTTAGTCACCTAAAACGCATGGAAATGCTCAAAGATCAACGATGGGACAAGATAGACTGACAAATTTAACACTTATGAACAATGAGTGTGAAATTGTACAACGGCTAGATTGTTGACAGTTTTTCTATTAAGAAAGCAGGTCGTAACCAGTTTTAAATTCACAAAATCTGTTCTATAATTTTTAATTTCGTCAACACTTTTGGTTAGACATATATTTGGGGCCTACTATATAATTTTGGAACCAGGCCAACAAAATGTTAATCCGATCCTGCTTACTTCTGGGTGACTTCAACATCTACCTCCTAAAAGTTAATATGCATAAACAAACTACTAATTTTTACAATTGCTGCTAGCTCACCATTTCCCACCCATTATAACTAGACCGACTAGAACAACAGAACATTCTGCGACCCTTATAATCGATAATATCTTTACTAATGCTTGGCCCCGTGTAACCACCTCATCGATGATTGCCTGTGAGTCTGTGACATCTCTGACCACTTGCCTCCCTTCATCCACTTAAATTGCGAAGCAAACAACCACTAAATCTGCAGGGAATAACAGAATAATCACATAATTATGACGGAATAAGCACCTGTCAAGAGGCTCTATCTGCCACCGATTGGTCCACGATTACTGAGGCTAGTATTAATAATGACCCGAACAAGGCTTATGATCATTTCATGAGTGCCTACAAAGCAGTAGGCCTTTATGAAAAAGTTTTTCCGCTTTCCACCAATAGTGGACGGAGTGTCATCTTAAAAAACCCGTGGATGTCTCAAGGTCTTTACAAATCTTGTAAAGCAAACAAATTTGCTATAATTATTTAAAATATACAAAATGGCAGCAGACACTATGTAGTTCAAAAGTTAACCAATTACTTAAAGTGAGCAACAGAGGAAACCTAAGTTCATAGGTAGGCTAGTCGTGTGAATATCGCACCAACGCTATCACGACTTTTAGCAACGTTTTTGGAAAGAAACGATCTGATGTTGCACCGTGTCTTAGATAACTTGAAACGAATCTATCGTAAAATATCTGTGTACATTATCTCTTCTGCTTCATTCGTAGAGAGCCTGAGAACGAACAAGAAGAGATCTTGTAATGTAATGTAATGTAATGTAATGTAAATCTTCGAAAATAAGTAAAAGTCGCGTTGAAGTGTTGACAGTGTTCATTGCGGAAGATAGTTGCGTAGTTGCCGATTTTGTCAGTTAAACGTTTTAATTAATAACTACAAAATATTAGTTAAACTTTAGTTTTAACTAAACTATTTTTCTCCAGTTACACTTTATCCTCAACTAATTGTTTTTAGCTTAACTAAAAGTTATCAATTTGTTAGTTAACTTTTGCCCATCACTGGTTATATAAATATGATTTTATATATATATATATATATATATACGCATAGGCACGCTCCCACACACATAATATGTGTATATATTATATACACATTGGCTTACATCACTACACGTAACCAAACACGTACGCATACATATGCAGTATGCAAATACACATACATTCACAATATACACATACACATACTTAAGCAGATTCAATTTTTTTGTTTTCGCCTGTAATTAGATGGCTTGGCTGTCGTATTACTTCATTTTTAGGTTATTCAATTTGGTTTGAACAGTTTACAGTTTACTCTCATCGGACTTTACTCAACCGCAACAGACATGCGGTGGTGGTAAAAGGTGCAGACATTTACGATGCCAACCATCGAACGTGTGGACAATTGTGACAGAACTTCGAAGGTGCATACTTGATATGAGAGAGAGAGAGAGAGAGAGAGAGAGAGAGAGAGAGAGAGAGAGAGAGAGAGAGAGAGAGAGAGAGAGAGAGAGAGAGAGAGAGAGAGAGAGAGAGAGAGAGAGAGACAGACAGACAGACAGACAGACAGACAGCAGACAGACAGACAGACAGAACAGACAGACAGACAGACAGAACAGAGAGAGAGAGAGAGAGAGAGAGAAACTAACAGGGTCATTGTTGAAATGCTGTGGTATGTACAGTAATGGAATTCTGAATTCTGGTCTTATTTTATCTAGTGATACATGTATTGTTTGTTTAATTTTGTAATATGGTCTTGTCTAGTTTAGTCAAATCGAATCGAGTTTAGTCTAGTAGGCTGGTCTGGACTTATCTAATCCAGTTTTGTTTAACATAATATTATAGTCTTCGTTAGTCTAGTCCTGTATTTCTCTGTCTTGTCTTGTCACGTAGCATAGTCTTTACAAGTCTGTCAAATCTAGTATTGTTTAGTCTAGCTCACTCTATGTTAGGTTAGTCTTATATAGTGCAATTTAGTTTAGTCTTGCGTAATCCTTTCTAGTCTACTGCAGTTATGCGTTGTTTTTGTCTTGTATATATTGTAGCAAAGTCTTTTCTAGTCAAGTCTAGTCTAGTCTAGTTTACTCCACTATCATGCTAGTCTATTCTAGTCTTTCTAGTCCAATTTAGTCTTGTCTAGTCTATTCTTGTAAGTCCAGTATATAGTCCAATATAGTCTAATTTATTCTAAACTGACCTATTCATATCGATTCTAAATTCTATTTTAATGTATTCTATTCTAATGTATTCAACCCTTGAAAAGTTATACGATGGATATGCTCAATATTCGCTGCTGGGAAAAGAACACGTGTTCAGTTTGTTACTTATTTATCCAGTTGTCTATCCGTGAAGGAGGTGCTTGATAGTGTACCTGGATTGTTAATCGAGAGTTCGGGGTTCAAATCCCGGCCAGGGCAGAAATTTGCTTCCAGATTTCCGCTCCGCCTTCACCCTCTAGCCCACACAGATATGATGACATGAAAGGTACACTGACCGTACACTGTCAGTGGAAAATGAGACGGCGAGGGAGAGGATTGGACACACCGCCCTCATATGCCGAGGCTAAGAAAATGAAGTCGCTAACACTTCATACCCTTGGCGGCCTCATGGTTAGTTTAATTTACTTCCTCTTCTTCTTCTATCCATGAAATCTCTGCCTCTGTATCATCTCTTGAGCCAGGGTTCATTCTGATGCGATGCATAGATGCATAGGGGTCCACGATAGATGCCATGCGCGCCTACCATCAATCATGTTCACAAATCATCCCAATGCTGCATCCTTTCAAATGCACCTGATATGACATCCCCTCGAGACAAGGATGCTGCTGCTGCTGCTGCTGCTGCTGCTTCTGTCTCTCGTCGTCCGTAGATGATTCGGCTGCAGGCGCTGCATTGGATATATCACCACACTGTCGCAGAACATCCCAAGCTATCTGGTTTTTAAATTAATCTCATGTCGACGATAACCGAAGTGGATCCCTTACACATGTTCCTACTGAACTGCAGCATCATTTAGGCTGGATAGGAACGCAGCCGACAGACACTCAAAAGGCGTGTAAAACGTTCAGTTGCATACATCCACAGTTCCACATGCATGTGCATACATAATACATTCATATATACTCAAATTTTTTAAGATAACATTTTAAAGTTCCAACAGAAATGTGTGTAAACCACAAGCAGTGGCATTTTCTCAATATTTGATTCGTCTATAAGGGTTCTTAGAGTAGAGCCATCTGTCTGAACAGTCTGATATATAGCTTGAATTGCATTATTTAACGACAACCACCTTATGTCAGTGTTAGATTTGAATTTAACAGCTTTATGCTTGTCGCGTATACATCCGGCGATAAATAATAACGGATGTGTGCATCTGACCACTGGAATTACGAAGTGGATTAATTACGCCTATAGCCAGAAAACTTTCGACGTTTTGGACATCTGTTACGGACGTTAAAACGGCCATTTGGGCTTTTACGGAAACACTACACGATGCGTCGAGTCAAAGTGCTCGTGTATATATGAATAAAATTATAATTATGCGAGAAACTCTGCACTGGCTTTCTATGGCGAGTTGCAGTTTTGATTTAAAATCCGACTGATTAAATAGGAGTTTAAATACTGTACAGATCTAAATTAAATTCATATTGTTTTAGATAACTGCTTCTGTTTAGGAAGCATAGTTCTTTTCATCTTGATCTATTCACACCTACAACTTACCACATTAGTTTGCTGGTCTCTTGTTTTCCTCCATTATCGCCCTTTGGTTGAAACCACCTGGACGTGTTTATTCTGCATTTCCGTTATGTACACGGTGTTCCACCTCTTCTCTTAATTAAACGTAACCAAAGTCCACAACTAACACACATCTGGCACCATTTCATCAACATACCCACATACATACACCCACAACATATCCACATACATGTATGCTGAACTTATTAGTTGGTCTATAGTCTAAGACTCTAAGTTGAAGATTTTTTTACTGTCTTCTTCAGACAACATAAGTTCCGCAATCCGCCTGTAGTACTCGGTGTATATGCGAGTGCTTTTGAGCTGGTCTTTTAGTAGGCCTAATCTACAGAACCGTATGGCTTCTTTCAAGCTTTCACTACTACATAATAGTCCTACCAACAGCGTACTACACCCCTTAATTACAGTTCTTTTATCCTTGGCTCTCTTTTCAGTTTACTTTCACACGTGCGTAACTGCGTACTCAGCCTCCCCGCCGTCGCCTCATGTCTTTGTTTGAACAAACTCCTCTATTTTATTTCACTAGCCTATATCCTTGTGACATCTACACTTTTGACCCGACATGTTTTAAAATACTCACAAGCCTTTTAATAACCCGTTTCTTTATCATACTCCTGTTTCTAAAACTCCACTTCCTGGTCCAAAACTCATCGAAGTTGCCTGCGTCAGAATACTGTTACATCTTTTTGGTGACATTGTGATAAACGCTTAATTGTCACTGAGTTGAAACAATAAATTTCTGTCACCTTCACTTCCACTTCCCTTGGAAGAAGTCTGCTACTCTTCAAAAATAGATTTTGGATCATCCAGAGGATATTTTCGCTCAATAAAACTTTGCTCAGACCGTCATTAATCTCAGCCATAACACCTTCCTCTTTCTCTCTCCTATAAGTCAACCTCGACCGGATGGACTGGGTGGTGGAGTTGCACCTGAGACTTGCTCGAGTTTCTACCTATTTCGACCCCGAAGTCATTTGAAAGCACAGTCTTTGGCTAAGTAGCCTATATATAGTGGCGTCATTCCGTGTAGACACTTGAAGACAAAGCGAACGGGCAGCCACTGGAGATCTTGAAGTACAGAGGTGGTTATGGTCGAACTTCAGAATCCCTGTAATAAACCTGGCTGAACAATCTGCGGCTTGTCGAGCAACCCGCGCTCTCCCTATGACAAGCTGTTTCAGTAGTCAAGTCGACAACTGATAAGAGCGTGAGGCAGATTCTTACTTGAGTCGAGTGACAGCGATGTTCGTAGCTGTCTGAGCTGGCGCAGTTCAAAGTAGCTCTTTTGCGAGATATTGACCACATGTTCTTTCATTGGCAAAACATTTACCTGCCTCTGAGTCGCATTTATCTCATCATACTGCCATTACTGCTCTGGTTTCCTGCCGTTCTAAACTGCCTTCCACATACTTTTTGTACTAATTACAGACCTTTAAATTTGCTTGATGCTGAGGCCAACATTCCTGTCTCAATATGTTCATGTCCAGCACATGTGACCTCGTGATCCAACTCAAATCAACTTTACTTTAAATCAGACACATTCGAACTAAGTCCAATAAGGTTGTGCACGTCCTTCCAGACCTCGTCCGATTTAGATATGGCTGCTGCCAGGAGGTTGAGCAGGCGACTCGCATTGTGTTGGCAAATCGATGCGAGATCATCAGGGCTTTTCATGCACTGGACTTCCCTAATACCCAAAAAGTGATGTAAATACATATTTATTTAATACGTACATACATACTTACATACATACATACATACATACATACATACATACATACATACATACATACATACATACATGCATACATACATACATACATGCAGTCAGGCATGCATGCATGCATGCATGCATTCATACATGCATTCATACATGCATTCATACATGCATACATATATGCATACATGTTGTTAGTTTATTCCTATCGCCATTGTCATTACAGAGAAAACTAAAGCCAACAATAGACTGAAAAGAAAGAGGACATAATTATGTAGTCGTAGTTTATAAGATTTTTTTATTTATTATCGTATAAGACAAAGAAATTGAGCAAATGATCACAAATTTCTGAAACAAATCAGGCCAACGGCTTTGTGACATCAAGTTGCAGTATACAAGAAAACAAGAAAAGAGTTATTGGCCACTAACTATAATAGATAAACGGTCTGTATGGAAACACACCGGCATCACAATTCAAAAGTTTGTCGAAATGTAATAATAGGTCCCTTTTATTTATCTTCAGAACAGTCGTCCTCGTTTCACATGCCAATTAGTATAAAATTAGGTATAAGACTGGTTGAAGGTCTGCCACCTAAGAACCAAACACACAATTAATGCACAGCTGTCTTGTTATAAGCTACCGTATATGCACGCATTGAAACCATGAAATTCCAGACCCACATGATCCTCTGCGGAGAGGTTATGCTGATTCAAGGTCACGAGATCATTCTTGGCAGGAGAGAAAAACGCTCCCAGAGATTTCTGTACAAAACAACCCACAGCTAGACGACCCAAAACCCACAGACTGATTGCTTGGTTGCGCCTATAAAAGTCTACAGCTCTGGTATATCACGATGGCATGGATATATATATTTTTATATATATATACGAATTCACAAAGCGAAATTTGTTGCGCATAATAAGTATGCATCTGTTTCATGTCTAGTAGCCTCTATATTAAGAATATCTGTAGTTAGTGTTAATATCAAGTGATAAATACGTATAAATACGTGATAAATAGGCGAAGTGAATGCTTAAGAGAAAATTAGCATATATAGCTAAAGCCGCAGTCTGTAAAATAATCCTAGTCCGACTGTAAGATGCAAGAAGATTAATTAGCAGTTCAACGCAGTTTATACAGCGCTAATAGATTAAGTTACGCACCACGCGTAGCCATCTCAAGCGCCTTATAAGCCAGAATTGCTTCTACCAAACCTTTTTTATTAGCGCACAAGACTTTATACAGCATAAATGTATAAATGTATAAACCTTGCACCTAAGGAGGCTTATGACTATTTTAAATTTTAATTCGCCTACAGGCGAAGCCCGACATACGATACAATTCTAACAAATCAGTTTGCGAGAAATGCAATCAGAAGAAATAAGTTCGAAATAGTCAATAGTCATGTACCAAATTTTCACCGGAATTCCAAATACATAATTAAAAACAGCTCTTGGTTAACTTTAAGCCTGTAACTAAGTTTGCATTTGACCAATATAATTTACACCAGAACAACTTAATTAAGCCTGTATAAATGTATAAACTAAAGTTTTGGAAGCGAAGAACAAATATTAAATATCTACAAAGACATTTTTAATATTCGTTATTGAAAACCTTGACCTATTCAACACTTTCGGCCAAATCCAATTCAATATTAAAGAACTTTTCGAATTTGTCCATGGAACGTAGGCGAGTTTGATCTGACACGGTCAGAAATAGGCCCTATAGGAAATCACCTTTAATATGTTTCGATATCATGACAGAGTGACATAATATTATGTGATATGATACGGGTGATGGTAGTTTTTACGTGATACTCAATCAAAGCAAATAACAAAACCGCTACATGTGGGTTATTTATTCAGTAAAGACAATACATTTTAAAATCTCTGCGTGTCAGACTAATTTTGTTTAGAGGGGTTTAAGTTGACCGATAATACTACAAGTAAGAAGGTGGATATTTTTGCGAAAGCACCGTCATTGTGTCATGAATCCAACAAATCTTACAGAAATACGCTCAAAAGAAGTGTATACTGTATATATAATACTAAACGGGTCATGTGGATGCGGCACTGTGTGGTCATTAAACAGCATACTATATAGGTTAAAGTGAATGCGTCTTATTATAATTCCTTCTGTTTGGCCAAATAACAAAGCGTTAGAATCGAAGAAACTTTAAAATCGCAGACAATGTGCACCAGAAAATTAATGCACAATTATTTTGCTCATAACTTCTGAAGCGCCCAACTGAGCTAAGAAAAGTGGTCAGAATGTTGGCAGTAACGTCGTGACAATGACATAGACACCTTAGCTGCAGAAGCCCAACATCGTCCATAATTCGAACGCATAAGGATCGAAAAATGTCGGCTGCATCGGGCATCACAAAGAATGATGTCTAAAAGCAGGTCCGAATAATTACCTACATGTATATATTACTAGAAAAAACCTTCCTTCCATTTCATGCCTCAACAGGAAGCCACACACAGTTTCGGTGACACATCAACAGCGTGCAGTTATTAGACATTAATTCTTTGAGTGTAAAAGCTTCGACGCCAAATGAGCTCGGGAGAATTTTCGACTCTAAAGGTTAAGTTGAATTACAGATCAAGCCATCTTGAATGATTCGCTGCATCGATCGATAGAGGGAACCAACTCAAAGCGATGGCGCTAACATAGTCAACGGACCGTAGAAATAATCGACAAACATGAGAACGAAAAGCGCATAATCGATGGCACCGTGTATTAGTATGACGTCATAATAAGCCGTCAACGTAGGCTTCCACAGATATAAAAAGAGGAGACGGAGACGAGTTAAAGCAGAGTTTCATCTCTTTTCAACAAAATGGTGGCTGCTCTGATCTTTCATTCGGCGCGTTGAATGCTGGGATTTACGGTCAACGGTGGCGTATTATACAAGAAGAGATGACGATGTATCGATTGCGTTTTAGGAGATGCAGGCAGCAGCGGCAGCAGCAGCAGGTCTCCTAATTCAGGCTGCAGAAGGAGGAGGAGGCCGACCATCGTAAACCTCAACATGCGGTGCTTCTTTCCCGGTCAATTTACGGCCTCTCACCAGATCAAATTTTCCATTGTCAGGCGCCCGTGCAGCAATCTATTATTTACGAAGAAATCTCCTCCCTCAGCGCAGTCGCCGTTCAAGAACGGTTCTTGGCCTTGAAAAGAAGAACAAGAACAGCAGTATACGAACGCACACGAACAAGAACAAGAAGGCAGGTCACGCAGCAGCGCCGCGCTCGCTTTGCGATTGGCCGTCGCTCGGGATTATTGCGATACCTTATCAAATGCGCCGCTACAAATCATCGTCCTAGTCTTTCAACAGCTGGACAGCCGGTCAATTGGCGCAGCAGAAGCAGAAGCAGACCCATCGAAATATCCATCTACTAATCTTGTTTTAGTTATCAGTTTAGACAGAATTTTACCTGTGACTTTAATAAACTGTAATCGCATTCAAGATCTTATAGAACAAGTCTTTTGAAACAAGAAAAACACCCAGAAAAATCTGAAAGATTCAAGTTACATCGATTTAGAATAATCCGGTTCATTATTCACCAAAACAAACTATTATAGAATTTTGTTACTTGAACAGCCTTAATATCCACAGCTCTACATGGATTATAAATTATATTTTATAGACCTTTGAAGATAAGACCTAAGCTACATAATTTAAAATTTCAATTTCCAAGTTACCAAAAGTTTCAGCTTAATTTTCTTAGCATATTTTGAGTAGCGTTGACAACGAAAACCTGTTATGTTTAGAGACCGAGCCATAGAACTGACTCCAACGACTTCACCCAATGCTATAATTAGTTAGAAATCTGGTGTATACGTCATGGTCGAAACTCGAGAACCAAAGGACGGACATAATACAAAGCGTAGACTTCATCAGTTTATCAATTTTGTCACCAAAATGTAATATTAATTTCATTTTAGAATACGCTTCAAAACAAGACGAGGCCTGTACTTCTGAAGACATAGAAGTAAATGGCCATCGACGAGATCTGAGGCGGACGATAGCATGCACATCAGGAGACGATGATCTCAGGAAACGATGTCCACGGTTTAACCATTAGAAGACGGAATATGATACAAATATTTTACAACAAATGCATAGATAAGAAAAGACTCATGCTTGTTTGAGTTCATGCAGATTGCAAAAACATTACATATTATGTTAAAGATATGCAATATATATATGCATGTAAATGAAATGCACACACATATATATGTGTATATATATGTGTGTATATATATAAGCATAAACACTCAGCTATGTACAATTTGAAGTATTTGGCTTCGTTTTATATCACATTCTCGTTGTAAAACGACAATCGTCTCTAGAATCCAAAGTTCCTAAAATCGTCGCTGGATGGCGTCAGGTGACGTTTCTCGACAGCGGCTGTTTTTCTGTCCTTCTCTTTTGCCTGTGGACCATGGTCGCCATCTTGGATCATCCGCCATCTTGGTGTTTCTGCGCCTGGGGCGGCGACGGCGGCTGAGACGGAAGGAAGTCTTTTGACATGCGCGCCGCAGTGAATGATGTCATCTTGCATTAGGACTGAAAAGAAAATGGCGTCGACATTTCAGCTGAGTTCGTTCGTTCGTTCGTTCGTTGTTTTGTTCCGATGGATTTATCCGTCTGATCCATTAGCCGCCGCCGCCGACTATTATATAGCCAACCTACTTCCTTTCTTCCGCGCGACAGACAAAGATTTGTCGACAAATAGAATTAGTCTTCAGCATCTGAAACTGACAGGAAGCGGAAATACAACCGGATCCAACACACGTCACTTCCGGGATAATTGATTCCTTCAAATCGGAGCATCAGTTTCATGAAAGTCGACTTCTGTGGGGAAACCTGTTTCGGTCGATTCGGTTTCTCTGTGCGACGGCGGAGAGTTAGTTCAACGCTTCTGCTGAGCGCTTTCGTTCCAGGCAGAGAATAGCGCTTTGTCTTTACTGGAAGCACTGTGCGATGGTTCCAAAGAAATGTGTAGCGGAACATTCTATGCAGCCAGCGGAACACCCTATGCAACGAAACACCCTATGCAGCGGATCACCCTGTGATGTAGCAACAATAAATAAGGCGGCAATGAACCAAAACCACTGTAGCAAAACTGTGTCCTATGCCGTAGCGGAACAATCTGCGCGGTTTAACGCTGCACTCCAGAAAAAGCGTCCTGTGCCAATGCAGGTCACCTTGTGGTGATACTGGTTCTGCATTACACTCATTTCTCCAACAAAACACCCTGTGTTGCTGCACTGCAGAACACCCGATGCTACGGTAGCAGAAAAGAATGTCGGTCTTTTGATTCATACATAGCTTTTGCCGACCACAATCTACAGGGCAAAGTATATACATACATATATATGTACATACATATACATATATATATATGCATGTATATATGTGTGTATATATAACCTGTCCATTCTGTACAAACGGATAATTTGAGCTGCATTAGCTGTCAGAACCGTAGCCTCCGACTTTCATTTTGGACGATGTTCAAGTGTGTCTCTGAGCCTGAAGCAGGTAAGTAATCGGTTAACTTCAAGTTTGGCAAATGTTTCAACCTGACCTCTGACATTAGCAATGAATCTGCACAGAACCATTATGCGACTAATTACTCCGCCTAGAAGAGTATTCACGCGCCGTGATATGAGAAGCAAACTTTCCGTGGGAGTTTTCCTCGAGTATTTGACTTCGACGAAACGCCATGAAGTGTATTTATCCGCATTCACATACATATATATAATTATATGTACGGTCTGTGTAAGACTCAGATTTGAGCTGATGTGTATTGGCGACAGTCTAGAAGCACATCTTGAGATATGTGATCATCCGGCTAAGTCCGGTTTCGTCCGGACTGCAGAGCCGAAAATTCAGTTGAGAGGACGCAGGAAAACGCCGATGTTTGGGCCGAAGGAGAGGTACTCATTAACAGAGCGGCTCAAGTGGCGAATGAAACGAAGAAGGAGAAGGAGAAGGAGAGGAGGCGCTCGTGGTGGTGATGGAGGGAGGGAGAGGAGGACTGGAGCGATTGGTCGTGGCGTGCTAATTGACCTGTCACGGCTGCTGGTGCTGCGACTCACTCGATTGATGCTGCAACCGGACGGAGACAGAGAGACAGCGAGAAGAGACTGAGGGAGGAGAGAAGGATGAAACCGAGTGGCCAGCATCATCGTCAACAGAGCGTTGAACCGGGTTATAGGAGTGGCCCTGACCGAAAAATCATCGGAGGGCGCGTGAGGATGAGTTTCCAGAAGGCACAGGTCACGATCGAGGCAGCTGACAGCCAGCCAGGCGTGACTGGAGGCGAGTTGGTCGACGGCGGTGATGTGTTGAGGAAGTAGTCCTTGTAGGGCGACGTGAAGGAGCATTGCGTCAGGACCGTCTCTTTCGTCTGATCGACCAACGGAACGATGTACTTCTGCTCGTATTCCTCGGCACCCTCTCGGCGACACCTCTGCCGGATGTTGTTCTTTATGTCATGGAAACATTTCATCGCCGTACTGATCACTCTGACAACAACCAACAAACAGACTCATTAAACATGCACTGTAGCCTAACCATTCCAACGACAATAGCAACCAGTCTCGTTGCAACTGTTATCAGCGCCACTCGCGACAGATGATCGTTTTAAGTAAGTCGTAGTCAAAGTCAGAATCTATACTATAAGTCTGAAAGTTTCTCCTTCTGTTGGCCCGACTAAAGGCTCCGAACGGAACGCTCGCACGACATGAAATTTTTTACAAAACCTTAAAAGAATTTGTAGGTCAACGGTACTATTTTCAACTCACAATTAACTTTAAATTCCGATTTATAGCCATTTTAAGTTTCAAAATGATCAAATTCAACGAGGTAATAGGCTATAATCAATAACGGCGGCCATTTGTCTTACGTCACGCGAATCAGAATATGCAAGTAAGTAAGTAAGTACGTGCTTTATTGAACCGCCTGCAAACGCACTGCGGGAACATCAGAATGAATCACAAAAATCACAAATGTCAAAAATATCATAAAATACAATAAAACAGACATCTATGCATATATGAGATTAAGGTAATAGTAAAAAGAAAGATTAGCAATAAAATCAATAAAATAACATACGCGTAATAAAACCACATCTAGTTAATGCGTCAGCATGTGGGATCTCACGGTTATGTGAACGAGGACGGAGAGAATACTTAACATTCTTTATAGGAGGCAGTAGACCATTAAGAACATGGCTGGGGTTGTGAAGCACAGATGAGAAAAGAGAAGAGTCAGCACGGCGACAGAGGTCATCAAACATTATCTGGTCGGCAGGCAAAAACTTTAGCCGTACCATTTTGCGTATTATTGCATTAATACGCGCGCGCTGACCAGCATTGGCAAAGCCGTACCAAGCAGGGGAAGCATACAGGAGGCGAGCCAGCGAGGTTGCCCGAACTACATCAAAAAGGCGCATCCCCGAGAGACCATGGGCAATAAGGATGCGTATCGCATAGAGCGATTGGCTAGCCTTAATACAGATTCGGTCAATATGGGGGTCAAAACTAAGTCTATCCGAAATGGTTACCCCTAGAATAACAGACTCAGATACCCTACAAATACCTGGTATAGGGAGAGGAAGATCAAGTAATTTAGACCGCGGGCGCCTAAATACCATCTCTTTGGATTTATTGTTATTCAATTTAAGATTACAAGTTAGTGCCCAATTGGCAACATTTTGAAGTTCAGACGAAGTGGAGGTAATAGCAGATGCTGGAATGAGAATATAGCTATCATCAGCGTATTTAAGCAACCTATTACTGCGATGCACAGGTTTCAAGCCTGAAATAGCTACTACAAAGTCAGAAGGTCCGAGACCAGAGCCCTGTATAATGCTAGCATTTATCCGACAAAAGGCTGAGACTTGGCCGAGAAATTTAGTACAATGCTGACGGTCTTTCAATAGGGATAAGATCCAATTATACAGAAAGTCAGGTATTGGCAATAGAGCAAGTTGTTCAGATAGGTAAGAGTGCCTAACCGTGTCAAAGGCACGTGAAAAGTCTAGCGAGATAAGACGAACATAGGGTTCATCGTGTAACATCTCAAGAATTCCGTGGGTGAGAGCAATGATGGCGGAAGTAGTTGAGCCAGAGGGCCGAAAGGCGTATTGGTCTCTAAGGGTAGAATTTATTTCAGGATCAGTGAAGATTGGGTAAAAGTAACTTCTCACAACAATTTTCTCCAACATGCGGCATAGCACCGGAGTAATAGAAATGGGTCTAAAGTCAGCCTCATTTTGAGGGCGCAGGTTTTAGGGACTGGCGTAATACAGCTAGAGCGCCACTGGGGCGGCGTGTAAGAGGAAGCCAGAGAGCAGTTAAAGAGATATGTAACCGGGGCAGAGAGGAGATGAGCCATAGTGGATAGGAACCAAGAAGGGATGCCATCAGGGCCAACTGAGGACCCACGGACCGATTCCAATCCTCTGAACACATAATATTCATCAATATTAACAGGTTGCTCAACATTAGCAGATCAGGGGCATTCGTCATAAAACCAAAGCCTACGGCTCTAACATCTTTGATAAAACCACGACGACGCCTCGAAAAATTACGATCGCTAATGGAACACTATAAACTCGAGAATAAGAGACAGAGCTCAACGAAGTAATAGAAGAACGGCCGAATTTCGTCTACTATTATATTTAGTCCGGAGAACAAATAATAGGCCTCTATATGGTAGACACTATACTATTTTCAACTCTTAATTTACTTTAAATTCTTATATACGTAGCCTACATTTTTAATTTCGAGTTTTAATTTCAAACGCCTTAAAATTTAGGTCACGCCCGTTTTCTAGCAGCCAATGACGATGCCCGTTAATTTCTAATTAGAAATTTCCACGGGGGACCACGGGCAATTATTAGGTAAACTCAACTAAAAACTAGCCAATGCAACACTTTAGAGATGTAAAAATTTTAAGAAACGTTCTTGTCCGAATTTCTATCTCAACCCAACTATTTTCAGCTCAAAATTAACTTACAGTTGGAAATTATTAACTGATTTTAAAACTCTTCAAGCGGCAATGATGGATTACGCTAGAGCTGCACGGAAGAACGTTCGACAGGTTACGCAGTAAGCGGACATTAATTTCAAATACGAAGTCGGTTACCATAAGCACATTAGGCCTAAATTCAAATGCTAAACGGGACAGCCGCTTAGTCAGAGGTATATAAATTCAAATACACGGGCAAACAACTATTTTCACCTCTAAATATCATTTCCATTCAGATATATGAATTTTTTTAAATTTGAAGCCCCTTTTCACCCTCAGCATATAGAGTAGGCCTAAGTAAGTAGGCTAGCATTTATTTCCAGCCGTTAAAAATTACGTCTGGGGCGAAGCCGGGAACAAAATGGTAGTCCATTATAGAAGCCAAGTTGAAATCCGATAAGTCAGGGCAACCAGAAGTCAAGCTACAGAGGGTAAGAAAGCTGAAACAGATGAGTTTTAAGTTTTTTTCTGAATAACATTATGTAACTGAGAAAAAGCGCATAAATAGCAGCGAATTCCAAAGCCAACATTGTCTTGATGCAAGGCATGGTAAGAATCGGGAATGATCCAATAGCCGAGTGTTGTATCGGTTGGCGTATGGAGTAAGCAAGGAGCAGAGATAGGTCGACATTTTTTTAAATAGATATTTAATATGACGCGTTTCAAATGCCTCATAAACGCAGCGTCTTCGTTGGCTCCCTTTCAGTTTGGAATGGCTTACAATTATTGATCTCCACATTATTATTCAAGGATCTCAAGGTATACAGAGTCGCATGTTGTCATAAAATAAACACCCGAAATTCGCTTATGAGCAAAAATCTTCTAGTGCCGCTCTACAAATAGGCCAACGAATTACTTTATTACTACTGTTTTCTGGGAGTGAATCAAATATCTTAATGTGGTCTTTAAAAATGAAAGTTAAAAATCTAATCCTCTCGTGCACCTTCGAATTTTGGAAAAACACTGTGCCAAAAAATGTATTGATACGTAGAATAATTAGAGGTGGCATTCTGGTTTCCAAATCTTTGGTTGTGTTATTTTTAAAGGACAGTGAACAGTGTAAATGCCGTGCCACTGGTGATGGTATATTTTAGTTACTGGTTAGTAACCAACCAGGGGCTGTTTTTAAGGAATTGTTAGAACTGCACAAACCCTTCTCTCTCTTTCAAAAAGCCAGGGTAAATAATTCTCAATGGGATGACAATGACCTTTTTAACTGCACAAAAATGCTTCTACAGCTGCACAGATTCAGAACTGTAGGCTACTGTTTGTGTAGAATTGCACGCTAATAAAAGCCCTGCTGGTTACTGCAGTTAACGTCATGCCATCATGTCTAATATTTTCGATCCTGTCTTATTAATAAATCTTCTTCGGTGATAACTATATTTTGCACAGTTCGTTTTCTCTACATATTACACATCATGGTGTGGCGAGACAGTTATACGCTGAGTTTAGTTTTTATTGCTATTATGCTAAGAGCCACCCTAGCGAGTACCTCAAACGTCTGCCGAGTTTTTCCATTCACATACTGTCAACAGTACCTCAAGGTGACGACACAGTCCAACAACCAAACACCGGTTGCCTGCTAAAAACATGGCTACATCCATATAACAGACCTGGATTCAAATTCTTGACTCCGCTGACGGTTTCCGCCACAGAGTCATTGTGTTTATATATAAGCTTGAGTATATACATATATATATATATAAATATATAAATATATATATACATATATACCATATATATACACATATAAATAGGAGGAAGCGATGGAGAGGCGTGGTGTCGATGGAGACACGTACCCCACTATAAAATTCATTTTATGAGGCCAGCAGAGCAGCCATAAAAGCCCGCCTCAGGTGCCCGTGCCTACGTCATTAGGCGTCGTCGATGCATACGTCATCTAATCATGGCGGCGAACGCCCTCTGTCGGTCGCCGCCGCCGCAGTAAGATGGCGCCTGGATGCATGGATAGTGTCCGCGACGGTTGGCCACCACCAACGGAGTCCCACTGGACCGGATAAAACGCGTCCCTTTATCAATTAATGTCATCCCAAGACCCACCAGCAGCAGCAGCAGCAGCAGCAGCCACCAACAGACGCCGCAGCCGCAGCATCCGATGCTCGTCGTCTTCGGATGCTGCTACTGCTGCTGCTTGTGATGATGGTTAAAGAAAGGCTAACTCGTCCGAAAAACATTGCATCTGCTATGGGCCGGAAACAGTTTCACGGGGAATCTGTGCGCCTCACACCGTCATTGTCCTTACCCTTCAAATGGAGAAATGTGTGCAGACCAATCGGAAAGAGCATTTTTATAGCGCCATCCAGAGCAACAAGCTCATCATCTATGCGCAATCTCATCCATTCGCCACATCGTTTAACGACGAGTCCACTCAGAGGACAACCATTCAATTCATTCATCCACTCATTCATCCATCCATTCATCTGTTCATCCGTTCATCAATGCTTCCACTCATCCCATCATCCATTAATCAGTTCATCCGTTCATCCATCCATCCATCCATCCATCCATCCATCCATTCATCCAATCATCCAATCACACATTATTCAACCACTCATTCATCCAACCATTCATTCATCCATCCATTCATCCAATCACACATTACTCAACCACTCATTCATCCAACCATTCATTCATTCATCCATCCATCCATCCATCCATCCATTCATCCGTTCATCAATGCAACCACATATGCAATCAAAACATAAGTCAATCACTAATTCAGCCATCCATCCATCCATCCATTCATCAATCCATTCATCAGTGCATCCATTTTTGCATTCAAACACTGCGCAAACACTCATACATCCATTCATCCATTCATCCATTCATCTATTCTGCATCTTCTCCTGCCGGCTAACTATCCGCGCCTCAGATTCACATTTCGTTGTGACCATGCGCGCGTTGAAAATGTATTTATAATAATAATAATATTCATCAATGCATCTACTTATCGAATCAGACACTACTCATGAGTAGTGATTAGTATTCAACAATCGTTTCTTCTACTCATTCAGTCATCTTTTCATCTCTCAACTTATACACTTTTCGACTTATCTATTTATTCGTCCATCCATCCATTGGTTCGTCCGTTCGTTGGTATCCTATCCATCCATCCATCCATCCATCCATCCATCCTTCCATCCATCCGTCCGTCCATCCATCCATCCATCCATCCATCCATCCATCCATCCATCCATCCATCCATCCATCCATCCATCCATCCATCCATCCATCCATCCATCCATCCATCCATCCATCCATCCATCCATCCATCCATCCATCCATTTATCTATTTATCCATCCATCCATCCATCCATCCATCTATCTATCCATTCATCCATTTATCCATCCATCCATCCATCCATCCATCTATCTATCCATCATCCATCCATCCTATCTATATCTATCTATCTATCTATCATATCTATCCATCCATCCATCCATCCATCCATCCATCCATCCATCCATCCATCCATCCATCCATCCATCCATCCATCCATCCATCCATCCATCCATCCATCCATCCATCCATCCATCCATCCATCTATCATTCCATCCATCCATCCATCCATCCATCCATCCATCCATCCATCCATCCATCCATCCATCCATCCATCCATCCATCCATCCATCCGTCCGTCCATCCATCCATCCATCCATCCATCCATCCATCCATCCATCCATCCATATCCATCCATCCATTCATCCATCCATCTGTTCGAATGTGTATTCATTCGCGTGTTCGTTTTCGATTCTTTCCGTCGTGTTTTTTTTATCGCAGGCAGACTTTTCTGACATTAGGAGAACTGTCTGTACCTGTCACAACTAAAAAAAGTTATGAACATTATTATGTTGACCTACTTATCTTTGTAATATGCGCGTTGCTTCTGCGGCGGATGATTCAGCCACGCAACGCACGAAGGAATTACTTCTGCGGCGGAAGGTTTTGTTTACATGTTTTATAATGACGACACTAACCCTAACCTGACCATAACCGACCCTCACGACGCCTAACCAGCGCCAATTGATAGGAAGTAACGAATTGTTGACGATCAAAGCCATTTAAAAAAAATGCTCATGGGCCGATGGTCGCGCATGCGCAAAGGTCGTCCGCAGAATTGTGTCTAAAATATTACTTCTGCGCCTGGATCTTCCGCCGTAGAAGATTTATCCTTATAATATAATGAAGAAATGCATGGCTGAGGGAAATGCAAAGGAATAAAGGAATTGAGGCAGTTTGTGTAAAAGAAGGAGATGAGAATGGACGAAGAGTGGGAGAGAATAGGGGAGAAATGGCAGAGAGAGGATACTAGAGAGACAGAGACAGAGACAGAGAGAGACAGAGACAGAGACAGAGAGAGACAGACAGACAGAGAGACAGAGAGAGACAGAGAGAGACAGAGACACAGAGACACAGACACAGAGAGAGACAGAGAGAGAGAGAGGGGTGAGGGAGAGAAACAGAGACAGAGAGATAGACAGATAGACAGAGAAAGAGATAGAGAAAGAGAAAGAGAGAGGTGAGTGGCTTATTGATGATTCCCTTTCGAGGTCAATCTATTGCTGATGGATTTATTCATTTCCGGAGGTTACGTGGAGGCACTGGGACTGAGAGATAGTGAGCAGTGTAGCACAGAGACAGACGCAATAAGACGCTAAGAGATACTGAAACGGACTGACAGGCAGGGAGGAAATGCTCGGGGAAGGGAAAGGGAGGTCGTGACGTGCCCTGGGTGGAGGAGGAGGAGGCAGTGCGAGAACGAACGAGACACCGGATGTGGCCAAGAGGAGCAGTCACCGGAAGCAGTAGAACAATGTCAACGGCACTATCCGTATTGTCGTCACGCTCTCAACCGCCGCAAAGGACTGTGGGAGGAAAGGAGGCAGGAAGCGATGCAGAAGACAGAAAGAGACAGACAGACAGACAGACGGACGTAAGGAGATACAGTAGAGGGTACGAAAGGATGGAGTAGGAAGAGAAGACTGACGAATAGACCGGGGTTAAGAGAGAGAAACTGTGGAAGTGGGAGTAGTTGTGGGTTGGATGGGGGGGTCAGCGGGATCTATGGACCCTCTGACTGACTGATGTATTTCAATAAACAGATTGGTTGAGGCTGCGCTCGACGAGAGATCTCAACCGTTGACTGCAGCCAGTCATGCATCGACGATTCATGCACAACGGTCGATGCGGCTGAGAGGATTGTCGAAGGCAGAGACAGAGTCACAAAAGGAAGCGAAAGGAAGGGAAGGGAGAGAGGGAAGCAAGAGGCAGGCAGTGGAAGCCGAAGGGAGCGGAGGGTGGTGGAGGAGAAAGGAAGTGGTGAGGGATGGAATAGGGGAGAGTTTGAGAGAAGAGAAAAAGGGATGAAGTGGAGATTGATAGAAGATCAAGGAAGTAGAGAGGAAAGTAAAAGAAGTGGAGAAGAGAAAAAGAAAGGAGAAAAAGAGGAAGGAAGTGGAGAGAACTGAAGAGATAAGAAGTGGCGAGAGAAGGAAAAGAAAGGAGGTGGAGAATGAAGGAAGGAAGGAAGGAGGGAAGAGGATGAAGAAAAAAGAAAGGCAAAAAGAACGAACTGGCGATGAAAGCGAGAGGATGGAAGTGAAGAGAAAAGGCAGAGAAAGTATTGAGAAAGAAAAGCCAGAGGCAGATAGTGGGTGGAACAGAAGTGGAGAGAAAAGGAAGAAGAAGGAGGGAAAAGGAAAACAAGGGAAAGGTGTTGAAAGGGATGGAAGAGGAGGGTGCGGAAATGGAACGTAAAGGTAGACTAGTGAAACTAAAACTGAAACTAAAAAGTCTGAAAACTGTAACTAAAACTAAACTGTAAATGACATTACGAAACTAGAACTTAAACTAAACTTGAGAGTTGAAAACTGAATTAATTTTTTCTGTTTGGCACACAAACCGAGTGGCGGACATGTCTGCAACGGTTAACGGCGAGTGCTTCAAGCTGCAGCTCAGTTGCATGACAGCGTAAATTTAATAAGATATGTTGTTCTTTATAATCAACATGAATGTCATTAATGAAAAATGACATTTATATGCTTCTGTTGAATGTTTACAGAACTAAATTAAAACTGAAAAGTTCTGAAAACTGAAACTAAAACTAAAACTGAAAAGATTTGAAAACTATAACTTAAACTAAACTGGAAAGTTAAAACAAAACTAAAACTTAAACTTAAACTGAAAAGTAAACTGAAACTTAAATAACACTGGGCGCAGGCGGAGTCAAATTTCTGCCCTGGCGAGAATATGAGACACCTTACCTCGCCTAATAACATCTAAGCTCTCATACACAATAGATGGCGTAAGGACCGTACCGACAAGCACTTCGGTATTCTTTGTTGACGACGAACTTTCTTAGGTACTTGTCGATTGCTTCCGTACAAGTTCTCGTCGACTTGATATCCGGCAGAAAGCATTCCGCCATATTCTTATGATCTGTTAAATTAGAAGTTCACCAACAAGCAACTTACTGAAAAATTGATATTAAAGTCAAAGATCATTTTAAAAGAGAAATTGACCAAGAGAGAGCAGCCATTTTTCCTAACACCGTCAAATTTATTGATTAGGAGTAAAGTACAGTAAGATGAGGTTCGGAGAAGTAAACCGAGTAAATGGAGAAGATACGATAGGTTGAGGGTCCGGTACGGAAGAGTGACGTTAGGTAAGATCATGTAGGTACGATGACTACCACACCGTATATCACCAGGGAATGGCTGGACGATGTTGCGGACTGGTGCTGAATGGAAATCCACAAACTTAGCAGAAAACTTAGCAGGAGAGAGACAAATTTTAAAGAAGATGGATGGTGAAACATGCGATAGACACCAACGGGCACTGAGCCCATGGACCGCGATGATGATGATGATGATGATGATGATGATGATGATGATGATGACGATGATGATGATGATGATGATGATGATGATGATGATGATGACGATGACGATGACGATGATGATGATGATGATGATGATGATGTGATATGATGATGATGATGATGATGATGATGATGATGATGATGATGATGATGATGATGATGATGATGATGATGATGATGATGATGATGATGATGATGATGATGAAATCACCCTACAGAAAGGCTGCAGGTAGGCAGAATATACCGGATCTGTTCATTCTAATATTCTGATGACGTTTAATATAAATTCTTTCTTTTTAACTGATAAAACACCGATTCTGATCTTTAAATTTTATTACACGGCTAGTTTTTTCAGATGAAATTGATTTTTTGTCTTTATATTGATTTTAGCGCCGTTTTGTTCGTACGTGGGCTGATATGTTTCCGGATGTGGGTTGCCACAGAAAAAAATGCCAACCACAATCTCGTAATTTTACGGTGTTTTAGTTCCACACTAAGCTTAATACTGGTTGGCACTCTCTTAATTGCCTGCGTTCATGAGTCGCACATAAACTAATGAACTGCTCTTCTCTTATTTCGGCCAAGCTGTGCACTGTGTTCTCTTTTTTCGGTTTTATGACATTGATTCTGGTTTCCACATTAACGCTTCTTGTTTTTATATTGGATATTGTTCAAGTTCCTGATCTATAGTCATATCTGGTGGCGAAGAGTCCATTGCTGGTTTTACACATGTCGGTCTATAACTGTGGTCTGGTTTATTGTATAGACGCCTGTACAGAACTCCTCGAATAAAATTCGATTAAGAAGCAGACACTAGGCCTACCACATGTCTGGAAGCTATTCTAATTTGATTCTAATCTGTCTTCTGCGCAGTCTTATTAATCGATCAGTAAAATCACTTTCTTTTGAATTATGTTCATCATCCAACCTCTCGGTCATTAATTACCTTTAATCATAGTTCTCGTTTGAATGATGTTCATCGCATGTGGGAACTGTAGCTCTATGAATAGTGAAAGATACACTAGTATTACATTACTAAATGGTCACATAAAAATGCTTTCAAATGTAGGCTACGGATAAAACAATACATATTGAAGACTGATCAAGATTTTGAACTAATCATGATAGTTTACATAAGAATTTCACGGTTCTAAGTTGTTACAAAATCAATTACGATATGATACGCTGTGGTGATATAAAGCTAAAATTAAAGGAAACATGCATGTAGGCCTATATGCTTATTTCTTTCTATAGATTGAGTGGTTTCTTTACAATTCAGTGATGGGTAATTAAGATTTTGTAACTAATTAATTAGAATTAGCATTAGTTTGAATTTCATGATTAGAATTAGAATTAGCATTTTTAAAAGCTCATTATGTGAATTAGAATTAGCGCTCAAGTAATTAATTACAATTAATTGCTGACATCAGAATACAAATTGACACAAAAATAATTAAAACTAACTTTTGCTGGATGCTTTAACTAAATAAAATTTAATACCCGTTTAACGTTCAATATATTAGACAAATATTTCAAATTATGACCAAACTCAAATTTCAATGCACTTCATCCTATTTCTTCTTGTTACTGTGAAAAATCTTTTTATTGATAAGAGATGGGAGTTGCTGTTTGGCACTATAATGAGTTCTAAAGTATTGTCTTCAAGCCTATTTTTCTTTGCTCGTTTTTAAAGCAAATTCTGCTTTTCTGTCAGAAAATAAAACGAATATCTATTGCAACACCAAATGTTCGCTCCATTGATGTTGTTTCAGATGCAGCTGGAAAACTCTGAGAAATCTCATATTATTTTGTTACTAGAAGCTAAGAAACTAAAAATTCAAAATATTTATTGATGTTTATTAGTTGCAATGAAGCATCCTGCAAAAAGTACGTAAGGTCAAGGAAATAATTACGAAGGCACGGTAATTAAGAAGCTAATTATGATCCAGGTTGATCCTCTATTTAGAATTAGACAACCTTAAATTAGAATTAGAATTAGAATTAGCAAATTTTGTAACTAACTAATTAGAATTATAATTAGCTACCAAACTAATTAATTAGCTAATTAATTAGTTTCTAATTAATTAGTTGCCAATAACTGCTTTACATTCTGCACTGGAGAAACTCATTCCTGTGAAGACACTGGGTAAAACAAACACTTTTTACATTAAAAAACAGGAGATTCTGGCAATAATTTACCTCTATCCTTAGCAAGATAAAGGCTGGGAAGTTTTTGTCTTGGTCTATAGACTCACAACATCGTCGTTGCCATAGTCAAATTGTGTTATCTGCAATCATTCTCCTAGTCTAGTATAATAATTGTATCCATTAACCAATCACCGTATCTTATCGGCATTTGCGGCGATAGTTGTGCTAGAGGAAGTAGTCTCACTTGACCTATGAACTGGCTGGCGAGAAGAGCTGCAGGCAGCGTTCAATGACTCGCTTATTTGTTCCTACAACAAGAGCAGGCAAACGGGATCTACGATGCTCGACGCCAGGTGGCCAGTCAACAGAAGACACGCGCAGCGATCTGCAATATTAATGAACCCCCCTCGGTGATATGTTGATCGGCGCCAGTAAATCGAACGGAACTGCATTGGGTTCCAAAGATCTAAACATTTGACTACCGATTCCTCCGGAACCTTCGTTACGGCTGAACGACGCGAAACGCCATTGTAATGTAAAGTAATGGCGTGCGGTCGATGACTGATTATGAGGCTCCTGAACAACCAAAGTCTTTCGATGGAATCGATCTATCGACTGAGGCGCAGGACCCACGTGACTGGTGACAGTCTCTTCGTGATTTAAGGCATTCGATGACATTGACGCTAATAACGCCAAGGGTTAGAATGACGATGATGATCGTGATGACGATCATCGTCATCATCGTCGTTATGATTTCCATCATCCTGACGACGGACAATAAGCGTAATTGTAATCGAACATTTATAAAGCGCCACTCAACCATTCAGAGGCGCTCCCTCCAGACCCAAGTCAATGCTATCACTAGCAAATAAAATGGACATTATGATGCTGGTGATGATTGTGATGATGACTATGATGATGATGATGATGATGATGATGATGATGATGATGATGATGATGATGATGATGATGATGATGATGATGATGATGATGATGATGCTCATGATGCTCATGATGCTCATGATGATGATGGTACTGATGATTATGATGGTGGTGTTGGTGATGACGCTGATGATGACATAAGGTGATGTTTGACCTCGAAGATTTGGATCTTGGCATTGGCGCGAGTAGATGACGTAGCGACCTATGTGGATGTGCAGTTCGTGTAAGGCGGCTTCGTCTCCGAGACATCTCTGGATCAGCTGCTGATAGCAGGCATTCGTTCGATCCCACTCTCTGCAACATGTGCAACGCCGCTGTCTTCATCATCATCATCATCATCATCATCATCATCATCATCATCATCATCATCATCATCATCATCATCATCACATCATCATCAACACACAGCATGTCACACCGATATGATGTACAACATATACATATCATGTATTACATTTACATACGTGACATCCTGTGAAACATTGTGTGATATCATATAGGCCTAATCTAATCTAATCTGATGACTTTTATAGCGCAATGCACTCGGTAACAAAAATGATCGCTTCAAGTGCGATCGTAGTAAAAGTTCATAATTCTCTGAAGAAATTCGGTTGAATTCCGATGACATAGGGAAACCAGGAAACAGGCCATGGTGGTTAAAGAAGTTCAAACACTTTAAACAAGTCTGCAGTTTAGACTTGACAGACACCAAACAACCAACAGAATGTCTCGAACTGGGCTGTGCATTACAAAGCTTATCATTATCATTATTATTATTATTTAAGCACTTCAATTATAATGCATGAATCTATACTAAAAGTCTGAACGTTTGTCCTTCTATTTCTCCCAACAAAGGCTCGCGAACGGACGCTGTATAGCGATATGAAACTTTTACAAAACGTTCTTTTGCGAATTTGTAGGTCAACGGTAGGGTAGTCCCTAAATCACGAATTCACGGAAATCACGGAAACCGTGAATTTCGTCGTTTGCCGTGAATTTTGCCGTTTGCCGTGAATTTTGCGGTTTCCCGTGATTTTCCGTGATTTTTCACATTTTCAGCACTTTTTTCTACAAAAACACGTCAAAAATGGCGCCGACGACCAAAAAAAAAGGTCATCGGAAAAATTTTTCACGGTGCCGTGAATTTTTTTGCATGGTGCCGTGAATTTTTGGATTTTTGCAAAAGTATGCCGTGATTTTTTCACTTTTTGACCGTGAATTAAGGACTACCCTAGTCAACGGTACTATTTTCAACTCACAATTTACTTTAAATTCCGATATCTGGACATTTTTAATTTCGATGTGGTCGTTTATTCAAACGCCTTAAAATCTAGGTCAAGCTCGCATTCTCGCAGCCAATGGCGATGCCCGTTAATTTCTAATCAGAAGTTGCCACAGGTGAATTTCTAGGTCAACGCAACTAAAAACTCGCCAATGCCGCATTTTAGCGATGCGAAATTTTTAACGAACGTTCTGATCCTAATTTCTATCTCAACCCAACTACTTTCAGCCGACAATTTACTTTCAATTCCGATATATGGACAATTTTGGTTGATTTTCAAACCCATCAAACGGCTAGGATGGATTACGTTAGAGCTACACGGAGGCACGTTCGATAGGTGGTCACCGGGCAGCCGCTCAGTACGCGAACATTAAATTCAAATGCGAAGCCGCTTAGCAAGAGCACATTAAATTCAAATGCTAAACGGGGCAGCCGCTTAGTCACAGGTAATTAAATTCAAATACACGGACAAAACAATCATTTTCACCTCTAAATATAATTTTCATTTATATGCATGGACATTTTAAATATTTGAAGCCCGTCAGCATCTTATACTATAATTCTTAAAGTTTGTCCTTCCGTATGTATGTATGTATGTTTGCAATGCATCGCTGTCCGGCTAAAGGCTCCGAAACGGAACGGTTTAGCGAGTTGAAAAAATTTACAAAGCATTATTACGCAACGTCTAGGTCAACGCGACTATTTTCAGTTCGCAATTTTATTTAAACGCCGATATATGGCCATTTTAAATTTAACTTTTCAGCGAGCTTATTTCAAAACCGCCCATAGTAAGGCCATTTGTTCACGTCACGCATGCTTAATAAGCAATCTTACGTCACACGGAGCATCTAGCAACCAATCAGAAGTCGCCACGGGCGAATTTCTAGGTCAGCGCAACCATTTACAGATTTGGTGACCTAATTACACTAAGCTCACATTTTTTGCAACGACGGCCATTGCCGATTTTCTAGGTCAAAGCAACTCGAAACTTACTTTAGCTATTCGAATTTCTATCTCATCCCAATTACTTTCAGCTCATAATTTGCTTTCAATTCCGATTTATGGACATTATAAGCATGCCCATTTGTCCACGTCACTAAAATTAATATGCAATCTTAAATTACGTCACGCGGCTAAATATGCAATCTTACGTCACGCTGGCCAACGGCAAATAATACGCCTATTATAATTTAGAAATAACCCGTGTAGTACGGGGAACAAAATATTACGCCTATTTCAGGTAGAGATAAACCGTAAAGAACGGGGAACAAAATAATAATATTGCCTATAATTATAAGGTAGAGATAACCCGTGCAGTACACGGGCAAAGCAACTATGTTCACCTCTAAATATCGTTTCCATTCAGATATATGGACATTTTTTAAATATTTGAAACCCATCAGCAAATATAGTAAGTAAGTAGCCTTTATTTGCAGCCGTTAAAAATTACGCCTGGGGAAAACCCGGGCGAACGCCGGGTAAAAATTGCTAGTATATAGTAAATAAGCAAGCAAGTAACCTTTACTTGCAGCCGTTAAAAATTACGCCTGGGGAAAACACGGGCGAAACCGGGTACAACCCGGGCGAATCCGGGTACAAATGCTAGTGTATGTATGTATGCATTCATGTGCGAATGTACTAAGTATATAATTATTATGTATGCGTGCATATGCGTGTCTGCATTTCTGGATGGATGGATGGATGGATCTTTCTGTATAGATTGGATAGGACGATCTATCATATTTATTTTTTTCTATAGGTTTCGTCTTCGTCGATGCAAATATCCTGTTTACGACATCTCGACCTCTCACGAGAATCCGGTCGTTCGAGGAGGAGGAGGAGGGTGAATATATGGGAAAGGCATCTGCTGCAGGGTGGATGAATGAATCGGTGGGTGGGTGGGTGGGAGGGTGGGTCAGTAGTGACGACGCAGCCGGATGGTTGACAACAGCAATAGGCCTACTATCGCCGCTTGGACATAGTGTGCAACGATATTCATATACTATATACAGTTTGATGAACTGGATCAATAAAAATGATGATTGATTGATTGATTGATTGCTATTATAGATACATAAATATGCATGCAGGCAAAGATTATTACATACTTATAATACACATCTACGAATATATTCGCAAACAGCTAAGCTGAACAACAGAGAAGTGTCACTTGCACCGTCATGCACTTAATCCCAAGTGATAGCCCAACCTTTGAACAACTATATGCATTAAAGCCGACACCCGCCTTTTTCGACGGTCCTGGGAAACCCGGGCCATGTTCTCCATAGGTTTCTCCCTCCGAAAAAGCAGTTGGCCTATTCCCTTCGACCCCGGTCACGTAACCGTGTTTTGCCAATAGCTGACCATAACATAAAAAAACTTTTATAGTTAGAATGCTTTATTCATATTGATTATTGATTGCATATTATATATGATGTATGTAAACCGGAATGCTTATTGCAGCTGGTTCAATAAAAAATATACTTACTTACTTATATAGGATTTTTCCTTTTGCCTTATATATATATATATATTTATTTATTTATTTGTAGATGTGTCTATATATATATATGCGTTAATATATGCAGACAAACTCGCATAACATATGCACAGTGAAGGTCTCCTGTATTGATTCATATGAATGCACCTAAATACGACGAACAGCTGCGATGAATAGCATCGCAACTTTAACTATTGATAAATACATGTATGTTAAGAAGTATGTTAAAGAGGAGAAGGAGAGTGAGGAGAAAGAGGAAGAAGAGGAGGAGGAGGAGAGATGAAGAAGGAGGAAGAGGAGGAAGAGGAAAAGAAGGATAGGGATGCGGCGGCAGCGTCGTTTCATCGCATTGGGCGATTAGTCTGAGTGGAGAAGGGCGTCTGTTGTTCGTCGAGGTCGATTATCGACGACGATGGCATCGGATGCTGGCAAGATACGGAGGAGGAGCAGGAGGATGAGGAGGAGGAGGAGGATGCGGGTGCGGGTGCCAGAGACAGACGACGACGACGCGCAATTATCTGATGCCTGGCTCTTGTCACCCTCACCCCACCCAACTTCATCCCACTCAATCCAAATCCACTCAACTCTATCTTACTCGATAAGAATTCTATTCAAATCCTACTCACATCCCACTTAACTTCATCAAAATCAATTCCAATTCACTCAACTTTATCCTAACAATCACAATCCTACTCAAATCCTACTATGATCCCACTCAGCTTTATCCCATTGAATTCCAATTCTGCCCAATCCCTCCTATTCAACTTCCACCCACTCAACTCCTACAGCATTCAACCCCAACCCCACTCAGCCCAACCCCTCAACCCCATCCCATTCAACTCCAATCCAACTCCACCCCATCCCACTCAACCCAACCCCACTCAACCCCATCCCACTCCACGCAATTCCACTCCACCCAATCCCACTCCACCCAATTTCACTCCACCCAACCCCACTCAACCTCATCCCACTCAACCCAACCCCACTCAACCCCATCCCACTCCACGCAATTCCACTCCACCCAATCCCACTCCACCCAATTTCACTCCACCCAACCCCACTCAACCTCATCCCACTCAACCCAACCCCACTCCACCCCATCCCAATCCACCCAATCCCAATCCACCCAATCCCACTCCACCCAATCCCACTCCACCCAATTTCACTCCACCCAACCCCACTCCACCCAATTCCACTCCACCCAACCCCACTCAACCCCATCCCACTCAACCCAACCCCACTCAACCCCATCCCATTTAACTCCAATCCAACTCCACTCAATCCCATTCAACCCCCATTTCACTCTACCCCATCCCACTCAACCCAACCCAACTCAACCTCATCCCACACAACCCCATACCATATAACTCCAATCCAACTCCACTCAATCCCATTCAACCCCATCCCACTCCAACCAATCCCACTCCGCTCCACCCCATTCAACCCCATCCCATTCAACCTCCATCCCACTCAACCCCATCCCACTCAACCCCACCCCACTCGACCCCCATCCCATTCAACCCCATCCCATTCAACCCCATCCCATTCAACCCCATCCCATTCAACCCCATCCCATTCAACCCCATCCCACTCAACCCCATCCCACTCAACCCCACCCCACTCGACCCCCATCCCATTCAAGCCCATCCCATTCAACTCCAATCCAATTCCACTCCATCCCACTCAACCCCATCCCACTCAAGTGACTCAACCCCATCCCACTCGACTGTTTTTCCTTGATTCAATTAGGGTGGCTTTGCTTCATTCAGAGCGTCGTCCGTCGATCTTTCGAAAAGACTCGATGGAAACGAAGAGTCTGTCATTCATCAATTCAGATACGACGACGACGACGAATAGACATTTGCACCCATCCCCTGCTACAACTGCCAATTCATTTATATATATATATATGTTATATATATATGTTTATATATATGTTTATATTATATACATATTACATCATACTATGGAACTTATAAATTGTATATGGAAACACACAGATAACGGGTATCAATTTAACATACATCTGAAATACACAGAGACAATATATTTATTTGTATAATATATGTATATCTATGCACACAATATAAATGCATTATTATATTGAGAGAGATGGTTAGAGAGAAAGAGAACGAGAAAGATAGCGACAAAGGGAGGGAAGAAAAAGATAACTACACCTGCAGGGTGCGTGAGTTAGACCTGAGCAACGTATACGAAGAGATTTCTGCTATAGCTCATGACATCGTAAACTAATCTGAATCCGCGTCGTTTCTTGGTGCTATTTATATGCGAATCTGCGGCGCATATTATGCCATGGTTGCTCCTCAATACAGCAGCTGCAGACGTAAAGACACTGCGTACGTCTGTGGCCGTGTTTACTCTCTACTATGTAGTCTCCGTGGATAAGAGATCTTATTTCCTCATTATGTGCCATGCCAGCAAAGATAGAGACGTAGTCGGCGAGAAAAACAATTAGATAGAGGAAGAGACAGAAACAACGTTAGCGTGAAAGTGAGAAAGAGAAAACGAGTGAATGGAAGACACGAAGATTGGCAGCGAGTCAGACAGATACAGAGAAGGAGAGAAAGAAAGACGAACAGAAAGACAGGAGAAGATGAGGCAGAAGAAGACGTCGTCATGAGAGAAAGAGAAAAGAAACAGAGGATGCAATAAAGAGCAATAGAGGCAGAGCAAGAAATAGAGAATACATGTGTGTTTTGCAGTTGTCTATTATTTTGTGGATTATGTGAATGGAAACGGACTCTTTAAGCTTCGTGAATACTTCGCATCATCTACTAAGTCATCGATTGAACCATTTCTATCAGAATAGATTATTAAAATTGCTGGAGCTATGAAGATTTCATGAAAATATATGTTCAGCGGCGTATATCATGAGCTTAAGTAGAAAGCGCATATATATACTTGTTATATATAGAGAGTGTTCGGCAAATAGTTCTTGGCGGGAAGAAGTGCGAGCTCTTGCCGCTATATAAATCATTCAGATGCTGTACCTCCCCTTAGGGTGAAAAGAGGCAGAAAGGAAGAGGAGGGAAGCAGAGCTGGAAGGAGGCAGAGAGCGAGGGAGGAATGGAGGAAATAATAGATGGAAATAAGGCAGGAAGGAATGGAAATACGGAAGGGAAAACGTGAGACAGGCGTGAGGATGGAAGGGGAAAGCAGGAAGGATGGGAAGGAGGAAGGAAAGAAGGGAACGGAACGATGGAATGGAGAAGGAAGAAAGAAGAACGGAAGGAAGGAAGGAAGGAAGGAGGGAGAGAGCGAAAGGAACGAGTGGCAGGAAGGATGGACGGAGGACCAGACCGGAAGTTGACGTGACGTGCATGTGCTCTCTTCGCCGCTTCTAGTGCTTCGTCGTCGTCTGATGGAAAAACGAAATTGACCAACGCCGACAAGAAGAAGAAGAAAACTCTGATGACTGCGCATGCGCAACGATCTTTGAAGACAAGCAGCGACCTCTCTAGAAGAAGGAGAAGACCTGCGTCCATGCAGAAGGAGGGTGACACTGAACAGAGGAGAGAGAGTGGCTCCTAAGAGAGATATATCGACGACACAATCTCTGTCTGCTTATGGATGGGAAAGTTGTCTGGCTCCAACCATTGGCAGAAGAATCATCTGTGCCTTTCAGTGTCCATCAGACTACTCACTGACTGACTGACTCACTCACTCACTCACTCACTCATTCACTCACTCGCTCGCTCGCTCGCTCGCTCACTCACTCACTCACTCACTCACTCACTCACTCACTCACTCACTCACTCACTCACTCACTCACTCACTCACTCACTCACTCACTCACTCACTCACTCACTCACTCACTCACTCACTCACTCACTCACTCACTCACTCACTCACTCACTCACTCACTCACTCACTCACTCACTCACTCACTCACTCACTCACTCACTCACTCACTCACTCACCTCACTCACTCACTCACTCACTCACTCACTCACTCACTCACTCACTCATCCACTCACCTCACTCACTCACTCACTCACTCACTCACTCACTCACTCACTCACTCACTCACTCACTCACTCACTCACCTCACTCACCTCACTCACTCACTCACTCACTCACTCACTCACTCACTCACTCACTCACTCGTCTGTGTGTTTGTTGTTGTGTCAGTTGCACTGTTGTCATCAGTTCTTCTTCTTAGACTACGTAACTATACAAACACGCAATCCACTTAGAAACACATAGGCACACAGACACACAGAGACACAAGTCACACACACACAGGCGCACAAAGACAGAGGCACGCAGAGATACAGAGACGCACAGAAACACAGGGACACACACAGACATACAGAGGAAACACGCAGGTTCGCTACTAGAGATGCGTTTATATTTCGAAGCGATGGCATTTATTGGGCAGAGACCCAAACAGAATCCGAGGAATATTTACAGCAGGTCTCAGTTGGCCGCCATTTGTCGCAGCGTCTCTCTCTCTCTCTCTCTCTCTCTCTCTCTCTCTCTCTCTCTCTCTCTGTCTCTCTCTGTCTCTCTCTGTCTCTCTCTGTCTCTGTCTCTGTCTCTCTCTGTCTCTGTCTGTCTGTCTCTCTCTTGTCTGGAGAAAGGAACAAGAAGAGGAGATCGCAGAATAGGAAGCAGGAGAAGAAGATAGATGATACGAAGAAATCAAGAAGAACAAGAGGAGGAGGAGGACGAGGAGGAGGAGGAGGAGAAGAAGTAGGAGGAGGAGGAGGAGTAGGAAGAAGAGGAGGAGGAGTAGGAGGAAGAGGACTAGGAAGAGGAGGAGGCGGAGGAGGACTACGAAGAGGAGGAGTAGGACGCGGACGAGGACGAGGACGAGGAGGAGGAGTAGGAGGAGGAGGAGGAGGAACAAGAAGAGTAAGAAATTGTTAAAAGCGCATCAATGAGGCCATAATGATTGGTTTACTGCCATTTTCACGAATTTCCCGTCTCAAAGGAGAATTTGCTCGATTACATTTGTATGTTAGGGCTACTGTGACTACTGGGCGTGTTAGAGTTAACTCTCGGCTCCACCTTGGATTTCTCGTGCTTTGCCAGTGTCCGGCTGCATATCAGCAGAGCCTCACAGCTGCTGGACCGTCCATCTGTCCATCTGTCCATCTGTCCATCTGTCCATCTGTCCATCTGTCCATCTGTCCATCTGTCCATCTGTCCATCTGTCCATCTGTCCATCTGTCCATCTGTCCATCTGTCCATCTGTCCATCTGTCCATAGGGTGGACCACCTCCCAGCTTCACAGTCGAACATCATGGCTATGTACGCTGTCTGTGAGCGGGAAATCTTAGATTGGGTGAAGAATGGACAGGAGTGCTTTCGACCGTCAACCATGAGGTAGTTCAACGACCAACATAGGTCAGCAGACGATGAGTGTATGTCCTATACCAACCGAGTGATTCAATGGATGTCTGGACCATGTATACGATGGGGGAACCATCGTGTGATCCGTGGACCTCGTTGCTCGTTGTCGTTCCTCATAGTCGATGCAACGGGGCTCTGGAACTTTGAGTCTGGTGTCAACTGTCAACTCTGAATGAGAGTTCGTCGGTGTAGCTCCGTATATGAGTGTGGGAGTGACACTTCTAGTTAATAGTTATTTGAGCACCATTTATGGAGTTTCTGCTCTTAATGACTTTAAATAATAATTTAGGCAAGAGTAGACAACATCTTCATTAGATAGGCCTTATATAAAGGCGCTATGATGATGATGATGATGATGATGATGATGATGATGATGATGATGATGATGATGATGGTGGTGGTGGTGGTGATGATGATGATGGTGGTGATGATGATGATGATGATGATGATGGTGATGATGATGATGATGATGATGATGGTGGTGGTGGTGGTGATGATGATGGTGGTGGTGGTGGTGGTGGTGGTGATGATGATGATGATGATGATGATGATGATGATGATGATGATGATGATGATGATGATGATGATGATGATGATGATGGTGGTGGTGATGATGATGATGATGATGATGATGATGATGATGATGATGATGATGATGATGATGATGATGATGATGATGATGATGATGATGATGATATTACATGTTTCGAATCTTGAAAACTTACAAACGAACCAAAAACAGGAAGAAAAATAGACATACGAATAGCAAAAAACAAGAACCAGTTTTAGTTTTACATTTTGTGGAAATTTTGGAAAATTTCAAGACGAATGAGAATTGAATTAAAGAGATTTGGAAGAAGACTAGTCCAAGAATTACAATTGAAAGAACACTAAGAGAAAGACAGAATTGAAGACGAAAGGGAACAGAAGCGAATGGTCTGTCTATAGTGTTAAGAATAAAAGATGTGATTTACGACGGCAACTGAGCTTTCCGTGGGAAATGCCCGAAGAAATCCCTTAGAAAATTTGGGATAAAAGATCCGCCTTTGCTTCACACTCGGGATCCATGGTCAATTGAGGCTGCGATTATCAGCTGAATACAGCGAGGGATGGAAGAAAGAAGGAAAGGGAAAAGGCCAGAACGAAGGCAGGGAGAGAGAGAGGCCCCGCAGCAGGAACGGTGGCTGTGGCGTCGTTAGGGCATCCGTCGATGATCATCTGTACATATTGCCGCATAAATTCACCCGAATGTCTCATCAGTGTCTTGCTCACTACCTTCTACTCTCTGAATCCACGTCTTCACCATTCCTCCTTCACCCTCTGTCTGTCTGTCTGTATGTCTGTCTGTCTGTCTCGCTTCCTTCCTTCCGTCCTTCATTTCTTCTTTTCTTTCTTCATTCCCGGAATCTACCCCATGAACTATTCACGATAGAGCCCGCGGTAAATGAAATCGACGATCGTTCTCTGGATGGTTTAGGATAAACTCAGAGGATACATGGATTCTCTAGACGATGACAATAGGATAGGAGACAATAGAATAGGATCAGAGGATACCCAGATTCTGTAGACGATGACAATAGGATAGGAGACAATAGGATAGGAGACAATAGAATAGGATCAGAGGATACACAGATTTTTTCTCCCTATTCCAGACCGACCATGTACTTAGACGCTCGATCGGAAACGGCCTTCCACCAAATGGTACAGTCTGGGGGAAGTTGAAGAGAAAGAAAGGTGATTGGGGGAGCAGGTGAAGGCAGAGGACGGGGGAGGGTCCTGAATCATTCAGATTTCGACCCTCGAAAGAGACGGATTAAAACCAAACAGCTGCCGCTATTCCATACGGAAAAGAGGTAAGAGTGGGAGAATAGACTTCTGTCCAGTCTGGTCTCTGGTGATTCGCCGCAGATGCCTCAGGCTAGCTCTCTCTCATTCTCCTTTCCATTGAAATTCCGAATTCCCTTTGGATTGATAGATAGTTCGCCTCTGGTACAGTACGTTTCGCTCTACGTTTTACGACACAACGAATACAGAGATATTCTAATTATTCATAGGCTCTTATGACGGTCAGCAGTTGCGAGGTCATGACCTGAACTGATCCTTATGTTCTAAGGAGCCTCTCTGCAGTTGCTACTTGTATCCAATGGATGTAATGTAACGGGATATTTATCTAGCGACTTCGTGAGTCTTGTAACGTAAGGCAACGTCCTTAGGGTTAGCGTCCGTTTCAATTGAACATATATTATACGTTAGTTTCGTTTGCGATGCAGTGGATGGCAGACGAGATCTAACAATGGCACATGACATAGACAGACAGACAAACACACGGTACAGAGGCATATGCATGCGACCATATGTATGTGTATGTGGATGCGTGTGTGTGTGTGGGTCGCAGGATAAACATTGACTGTAGAAATTGGACGACGAACGGAACGTTCAACGCTCTTCGGAATAAACATCCGCTGTCTATCTATCTAGGACCAGAACACGTTCTCATCTCACTCCTCTCTGATCACCAGAGAGGAGTCCGATAACATTGCTACTAGCCTATTCTTCGTCTTTAGTAACTAACTGTTAGAGCACAGATAATATTTGCTGATGGGAAATGATTATGCGAAAAAATGCGACAATAATCGGTAGAAATTAGAATCCGTGCAATCTATATGTAGAAGAGATTTCAGTAAGAATATTTCTGCTACTGTAAACCATATTTAAAACATGCATGCAACGAAGTTCAAACAACCGCAGAATCCCTGAAACATGGTAAGAGGTCAAGTAGAGTCAGCTCCGGTCAGAGGGCAAAGCAGGTTCAAGAAAGGGTGAAGAAGGATTAGACTTAAAGAGTTCATCGATTGGAGGAGGGACTGCGCGTAGAAAAAAAAGGATCAGAGCAGAATATGGAAAAGAAAGGAGAGGATGGGATGTATGGACGAGGAGGAGAAGGAGGAGATGAGGAGAAGGAGGAGAAGGAGGAGGAGGAAAAGGAGGAGAAGGAGGAGAAGGAGGAAAAGGAGGAGGAGGAGGAAGAAGAAGAAGAAAACTAATAAGAATGCATGGGATGCAGATTGCAGAACCATGACATGCACAGAGCCATGAGATGCAGAGCCATGAGATGCAGATCCGTGTTATGTACAGAGCCACGAGATGCAGAGCCATAAGATGCAGAGCCATGAGATGCAGAACCATGAGATGAGTAGCCATGATATACAGAGCCATGAGATGAGTAGCCATGAGAAGCAGAGCCATAAGATGCAGAGCCATAAGATGCAGAGCCATGAGATGCAGAGCCATGAGATGCAGATCCGTGATATGTACAGAGCCACGAGATAGATGCAGAGCCATGAGATGCAGAGCCATAAGATGCAGAGCCATAAGATGCGGAGCCATGACAAGCACAGCGCCACGAGATGCAGAGCCATGAGGTGCATAGCCATGAGATGAGTAGCTATGATATACAGAGCCATGAGATTCATAGCCATGAAATGCAGAGCGATAAGATGCGTAGCTATGAGATGCGTAGCTATGAGATGCAGAGCCATGAGATTCATGGCCATGAAATGCAGAGCCAAAAAAAGCAGAGCCATGAGATGGGTAGCTATGAGATGCAGATCCATGAGATGCAGATCCATGAGATGCAGAGCCATGAGATGCAGAGCCATGAGAAGCAGAGCCATGAGAAGCAGAGCCATGAGAAGCAGAGCTATGAGCAGCAGAGCCATGAGATGCGTAGCTATGAGATGCATAGCCATGAGATTCATAGTCATGAAATGCAGAGCCATGAAATGCAGAGCCATGAGATGCGTAGCTATGAGATGCAGAGCCATGAGATTCATAGCCATGAAATGCAGAGCCATGAAATGCAGACCCATGAGATGCGTAGCTATGAGACGCAGAGCCATGAGATTCATAGCCATGAAATGCAGAGCCATGAGATGCGTAGCTATGAGATGCAGAGCCATGAGATTCATGGCCATGAAATGCAGAGCCATAAAATGCAGAGCCATGAGATGGGTATCTATGAGATGCAGATCCATGAGATGCAGATCCATGAGATGCAGAGCCATGAGATGCAGAGCTATGAGAAGCAGAGCCATGAGAAGCAGAGCCATGAGAAGCAGAGCTATGAGAAGCAGAGCCATGAGATGCGTAGCTACGAGATGCATAGCCATGAGATTCATAGCCATGAAATGCAGAGCCATGAAATGCAGAGCCATGAGATGCGTAGCTATGAGATGCAGAGCCACGAGATGCGTAGCCATGAGATGCAGAGCCATGAGATGCAGAGCCATGAGATGCAGAGCCATGAAATGCAGAGCCATGAGATGCGTAGCTATGAGATACAGAGCCATGAGATTCATAGCCATGAAATGCAGAGCCATGAAATGCAGAGCCATGAGATGCGTAGCTATGAGATACAGAGCCATGAGATTCATAGCCATGAAATGCAGAGCCATGAAATGCAGAGCCATGAGATGCGTAGCTATGAGATGCAGAGCCATGAGATTCATAGCCATGAAATGCAGAGCCACGAGATGCGTAGCTATGAGATGCAGAGCCATGAGATGCAGAGCCATGAGATGCAGAGCCATGAAATGCAGAGCCATGAGATGCGTAGATATGAGATACAGAGCCATGAGATTCATAGCCATGAAATGCAGAGCCATGAAATGCAGAGCCATGAGATGCGTAGCTATGAGATGCAGAGCCATGAGATTCATAGCCATGAAATGCAGAGCCATGAAATGCAGAGCCATGAAATGCAGAGCCATGAGATGCAGAGCCATGAGATGCAGAGCCATGAGATGCAGAGCCATGAAATGCAGAGCCATGAGATGCGTAGCTATGAGATACAGAGCCATGAGATTCATAGCCATGAAATGCAGAGCCATGAAATGCAGAGCCATGAGATGCGTAGCTATGAGATGCAGAGCCATGAGATTCATAGCCATGAAATGCAGAGCCACGAGATGCGTAGCTATGAGATGCAGAGCCATGAGATTCATAGCCATGAGAAGCAGAGCCATGAGATGCAGAGCCATGAGAAGCAGAGCCATGAGATGCAGATGGTGGATCTTATGAGTGTGCGATGCCAAATGGCGACACTGTGACAACGAAATTGAGATCTACGATGACTGTTCCTTCGTCCGTCTGCCTGTCTCTCTGTCTAGCTGTCCATCTTTGTATACCTTCTATTA